>PDNA01000003.1:0-378602 GCA_002573605.1 Polytolypa hystricis UAMH7299 | reverse complement strand
CCAAACTGCAAATCAAAAAAAAAAAAAAAAAAAAAACCAGGGTGTCAAAAGGCAAAAACACCAGCCCACCATACCCAAGCCGATAAGAGCAAGATTTGTTGTGTGTGTGTGTCCTGTTTGTATGGCACGCGCCCAATATTTTCGTTCTGTCCATATAGAGCGCGTTTGTTCTCTCTTCCTGAACTTGTCGAAACCTGGTACCAAGTTTTGGGGGTAAATCATGCTCTTACCAGCTCGTTTCTATATTGTTGTTTTTCGATTTCCGTCCAAATCAAAAGGCAAGAAAACAAAAAAAAGAACTTTACTTTGTGAGGAGAAATAGAACAAGAAGAAGAAATAGACAAAAGGCGGAAAATAAAATACAGATTGACTGAGCTCGAAATAAAAAGAAAGAAAGGGAAGTGTTGGTACACTGGCTCCGTTGGGAAAAAAGGTCGAAATCAACTGAACACTTTTTGGCTCTGGGAAAGTATAGTAGCCGTACCTCGTGTGACGCGTCATGCTCAGCGGGAGCGAGGAGTGTCGTACCAATGGCCGTTCATGGGAGACATGTAGCCGCCACCGTTGTTCGAGTTGTGCGCTGCGCGGCGGGGAGTGAAGTTGCGGTTCCAGTGAGTTTCGCGCTCAGCGGCGGTGGTGCCACGGTCATACTGGGAGCGACGACGGCGCTGTTCATCGCGGTACTGCTGGCCAACGCGAGGTGCGAAGAGACCTGGAGAGGAGTGTAAGTAAGTTATAGAAAGCGTAGAGTTATGAAGCTTTAACGTACCGACATGTTCTGCGTTTTCAACGCTGCGACGCATCTTGGACGGGTTGTCGGGACCGGGGAAGCGATCTTCAGTGCCTGCCAAGGGTCCGTTTCCAGTGTGGAAGATCTGGTTGCGGTTAGAACTAGGGATAACAATGCACTGGCCGGGGAATGGCCATACCTTTGGGCGGAAAGACGGGTGCTCGAGCATCACGGAGCTGTTACGGAACTTCTGGACGAGGCAGTCCTTGCCTTGAATCGCTGGGATGGTTATTAGCATGTAGGCCACGAAAGGTACGACGACAGTAAACGTACTAGCATAAGAGATTTCTGCAACTTTGTCACTATTGAAGCAGTTCCTAAGGTACTGTTAGTCGAAGTCTGCGGTTGGATGGGATGGAATGCTTACCAGGTACGGCCAGCACGAGCTTTCGCAAACTGATAGACGTTAGAATGATTGTCATTTCAAGACGTGATGGGGTGATGTAAACTCACGTCAATTATATCGATTGGCTACACAGACAGCATTAGTATAGGTATAGAGCATGTGAGAGATGGAGGGAGGTCATACATCTTCAAAGTTGATGAATGCATATCCGACGCTGTAAGAAACAAGATGTTAGAACGAATATCGAAGACAAGGCTATAGGTCCAACTAACTTGCAGTTGTTGCCGAAATCTAAAGACAATGATACAGTTAGAATAGCTTTGTATGTGTAGGATGAAGGTTTGACTTACCGATGCGCAAATACATGAAGTCGTATTTGCCGTGGCTAGTCTCGTCGACGATCTCCTTCAACATGGCCTGGTCGATCTTGTTTGGAATGTTGCGGAGCATGATCTGGCCACATGTCAGTTATGTCGCGTAAAGAAAAATAGTCAAAGGGAAATATTACCGTTGTGCGAACATCAAGACCGCAGCGAATACGTTCAATGTCGACATAGTTCTGGCTGTTGGAACGGGCATCGAGGTATCTCTCAGGGCGCTGGCGAGAACCGAAGCCATCATCGAAGCGGGGGCTCCACGGCATGAGAGTATCGCGCTCACCAACCGGAACAGTGGAACGACCAGTAATGCTAAGCTCGAGACGCGGACTATCCAATGGGCTGCTCGCAGTGAGGCGTCTAACGTGAGGTCTAGCAGGGGTTGCCAGTTCGTTGAATTTGGCGACTGGCTGAACAGGATGAGCCTGGAACACATCCGGCTGATGGAGCTTGACATCGATCAGTAGACCCTGTGGATGAGAAGGTTAGAAGGAACACTTCATTCACGACAAACAATGAGAACTTACATCAACTGAAGCGCCGTTCAAGGCAATGACCACGTTTTCTGCGACATTGGTGTCGAAAAACTCGATATGGAAGGCAACGACGGTGCCTTGACCAGTTGGTAGGCAATGGAAAACTCTGATGTCTCCAAAGGTGTCGAGTATACGTTTGAACGCGTGCGAGACTGCTCGTCCGTCAATGCCGGGATTGAAGCCGTTGTAGCCGACTGTCGCCAAAACCTGGCCTTCAAAGTCGGAAGTAGCTGTAGCATTGGTCTCTTCGAGCTTATGAGCAAACTCCTTTGCTGTCAGCATGTGCATGCGCCAGGCCGGATGAAGACGTGCGACTTTCGCCTTAGCGTTCTCAGCTTCGCGCATATCCGTGAAGCCAACGTAGACAAGGCCGCTGGAGCTGAGCTCTGTAAGGACTAGACCTTTGATAGTCGCATACTCCTGGCGCTTTAAGGTACGATGTCAGTGAGTCTAATAACACCTTAAACGGGGCTGGGTTTGGGGAAACCTACGTCAAAAAGCCCTGCAATGGTTGGATAAGCCATATCGGCGGGGACTCCCTCGATCGCGAAAGCACGGTTATGGTTCACTTCGTCGAACTGGCCAAAATTAACATACAAGATGGGGGCTGGGGTCTTGATGATCTTCGTTGGTCCAGTAAAGCCCGCAAATTTGGTCTCGTAGCTATCAAGTGCATCGCCATGTTTGGCAGTTTCTGGCTCCACTGTTGCGACACGATAGTTGGTGCTCGCAGTGGGAAAAGAGGCATCTGTGACACGGCTTGGCGGGCCAATCGGTCCAAACGGATTCTCTCCAAGCAGGCCCTTAGGGATAAAGCTGCTAGCAGTAGGAGACAGTTGGGCAGTGCCAGTGGAAGATGGAGGTGGAGCTACCAAGAAGGGATCCATGCACTGGCCCATGCTGGTCCTGCGCGTGAAACTGGGTCAGTAATCCGTAGTCGCTAGGCAGTGTCAGAAAATTCAGAACTCACATTGGGTAATACTTGTGCGAGCCGAATCCAGAATCAATCTCCAAACGGGACTTGAAACGAATATCCTCAGGCGAAAAAGCGGTGAGCTTCGTCTCTGGAGATCCGTTGCGAGTGGCTGCATCGTCGGACGAAACAGGGCTGCTCGCCATGTAAGAGCTGGTATCTTTCATTTTACCGTTCGAGATGAAGCGACAGCTGGATTTTGGGGTCGTTTGAAATATTGTGATGGAGAAATTGACTGAAAAGGAGGGTTTTCCACAGAGTATCTGGAGATCTTGGGAAGAGAGGAGAAACGGGTGGTTTTGAAGTCCAAATCCGCGAGATTCAGAAGAAAGATGAGGTTGAAGTGAGAGATGAGAAAGCAGTGGTAGAGAGTTGAAAGAGAGAAGAAGGGAAAGAAGGGAAGATGAGAATATATATACTGTCAGTGGGCTACTGGCGGTGGGACAGAGACAGCTCTGTGAAAACCAGGGGGGAGAAGTGGGCAATGTCAGGGTCAGTTCCTGGTCAAGACACAACTAGGTAGAATCAGACACTGAGAGGAGTCGTGTGAAATATCTGCTCAAGGACTCATTCATGACAGACATGCACAAAACAAAGGAAAAAGAGTCCTACAGCAAAATTTGTTGGGGGGGGAAGCGAGCAAAAAGAGGGGTAAAAGAGGGGTGGCTGGGTGGGAAGCGCATCACCAAATCAAGACAGACAGTGAATGAAAGAAGCAGACCACACAGATAGGGAAAAGGAGGGGCAGGACGCTCCAAAGAGGGGGGCTGTCCAGCAGCAAAATCAGGGGGGTTGACAGCAGGTCAAAAAGGAGAATTGCTGGGGAGACCTGAAAGCAAACAGAGGGCTCAGGAAGACTGCTATCGAGACATTGAGTTATATGAGGGTTTTAAGCTTGTTGTGTGCTGATGGTTGCCCTGGTGAGCTTGAAGCTGCGAGGCATGAATTCGGATATACGGCAACGCCATCGCACCGCGGGAGATCACACAATATTCCCCATAGAAGACGCAGAACAGAGGGAAGTCATGGTAACGTGTATTTATTTTCCCACGCAATTTGATAACTATCCTACATAGACGCTGTGATAAGAGACTCGTATAGCGTAAGGCTTTTGGGCAGGGGGGAATCAACCCCCAAGCCAGACAAATTGGAAACGGCGTCAGGTTTGGAATCAACTTGGACGACACATTGCCCAGGTAACTTCAAGTTCTTTGGACAGCCACGATGTCTGAGTGGAAAATTTGCATAATGACTCGACAGAACTTGACAATGCTTATTGGGTATATAGAAGAAGCAGAGAAAGAACAGGCCAATACATAGTAATGTACAACTCTTGTTCATACTATCGGGTTGACGATAAACAGCTCGCAGCCTAAATTCAATCCTTCCAACTGTGTATGGTATGGCATAGTAGCACACTCAAATCCAGTGCGTATCGGCAACAGTATGCGTCGTGGTAATCAAATGAGCCGCCTATGTATCCATATATGCACGTCGTTTGTGAGATGATGGTCGACGGTCGATGTTGCGGATAACCGCGCTAAAAAGGTGTCAGATTTAGCCGCGCGCATCGCTTCCCCAGTATTATGTAAGCTGCAACAGGGGAGGATGATGTATGTATGTGTTTGAGGCAGCCTTGGACATTGTATGGAGAGAACCCGAGAATAACATAACCATTCTTATTCTTTCTGGTTGATGGAGGCACCCTAGTATTGCCCTTCCCGCGTCTACACATACGAATACTCTAAAAATGCCGTCAGCTACTTCCCTGCCGCCCTCGCGGAGCGACCTGAGCTACATCCTCAATCAGGTACCTGAGTCGAACGAATAAGCTTATACTAGAGAGTGTCTGAAGTCGCAGGCCAATGGCTAACATTTCCTACTTAAATAGATAGTTATCTCCCCCTCGGATTCCGACTACCTAGACCAACTTATTCCGTCCATTCGCGAATACAGCTATGGAAACCGCACCTCCCAACTCCTACAGGCGCTCTCGAACTTCTCGGGCGATCGCGAATCCGAGATCGAGCGCATGTGCAATTCGAACCACCAAGAATTCGTCGGATCAGTCAACCAGCTACTCCGCGTCCGTGAGGGAACGGTTTCCCTAACCCAGGAAATTCTAGACTTGAACCAATCTATACAAGCCAGCACCTCGAAGTTGGCAGAGCAAAAGAAGGCGTTGGTGGAATCGCGGAGTCACCGGCAAAATATCGATGAGACATCCCAGGCCCTGCACGATTGTCTTGAGGTGCTGCGACTGGCGAATCAGGTGCATGATCTGCTGGCGAAGAAGAGCCACTATGCTGCGCTACGAGCTCTAGATGAGCTGCAAAATGTCCATCTAAAGGGAGTTACGCAATACATGATCGCGGAGATGATTCAGCGCTCCGTGCCGACAACGCAGAAAGCTATAGCCGAAGCTGTCATGTCGGATCTCAACACATGGCTATACCGCATCCGAGAAATGTCGCAGTACCTTGGGGAAATGGCGCTATATCACACCGACCAAAGAAAGTCTAGGCAGAAAGAGCGCGCGGAGAGGGTCCCGTATCTTGAGCAATTCAAGTTGAACTCCGCCATCGAGCTTGTATCCGACGAACTTGAAGAATTTAATTTGCTAGACAATGAAGATCTCCAGGTCGACTTTACTCCTCTCTTTGAATGTTTGCATATCCACCAGTCCTTGGGCCAGATGGACAAGTTTAGATCGGAGTACGCTACGACTAGGAGACGCCAAAAGGAATTATTGCTTCCGTCGTCGATTACACTTGTCGATGAGGATGGGGCGAGTTTACACAACCTTTTGGAGGAGATGGCTGGATTCGCTATCGTTGAGCGGACCACTATGAAAAAGATACCGAATTTGAGGTCACCAGTCGATGTATGGATTGTGAACTTTCCCAAACTTATGATACAGCTAAGCTAATTTCTTTATAGGTTGACGAACTGTGGGATTCAATGTGTCAGAACGCCGTTGCGTTAATTACAAAAGCCCTGTCTGCCGTCGACAATGCTGAAAATATCCTGAGAATAAAGAATTTGATTGCATTGTTCATGCAAACCATGGGCGTAAGACTGCGCGTTCCCCGTTTTCTGCCGTTGTTTTGGTGCTAATACCTCGTTCTATATAGGCCTATGACTTCTCTGTCACTGCCTTTGATCGCTTCTTGTTGACCCTGTTCGAGAAATATGCTCAGCTTCTGAAGAAGCGATTCAGTGACGACTTCCAAGAGGTGATACACAATGTTTCCGTGTCTGAAGCCCTTGCTAATTTGTTTTATTCTAGATTGTATCGACGGATGATTACATGCCAATGCCGATTCAAAATCTCGAGGAATACGATAAGGTGCTTAACGTGAGCTGGTACACTCCCGAGAAACCACCAGAAGAACAAACGTATGCGTTTCCCTTTTGCTATCGAAGCCTTTTTGACGAAATGAACATTGCTGACCAGTTTAGATTCCCCTGCGTTCTCCCCTTTTCGCAAATGTATCCATTATGCTGCATTGATATCCGCAATTTCCTCAACCAATTCTACTTCTTTTCCAACGACGACTTCCAGCATCCAAGCATCATTGACGAGACTCTCAAAACCGTACGTTACAAGATGTCCCATTTAAACCCCTTCTCAAAACCCAATCTAACAACTTGCTTCCCCAGGCCCTGGACGAGCTTCTCTCCAACCAAGTCTGCGACACCCTCGTCGAGCGCCTCGGCTCCCAATACCTAGGCCAAATCGTCCAAATCCTCATAAACCTCGAACACTTCGAAACCGCCTGCCACGAACTCGAACACCTCCTCGCCGCCGCCCGCGCACCCACATCCACCTCAACAGGCCCCATCTCCCTTACCGCAACCTCAAAATTCCGCGACAACAAAAAACGCGCCGAAAAGCGCATCTTCGAAGTCGTAAATTCCAAGATTGACGATTTGATAGAGACGGCGGAGTATGATTGGATGAGCCCCATGCCGCAGCGGGAACCGAGCAATTATATGCAGACACTGACGAGGTTTTTGTCGAATATTATGAATTCGACGTTGTTGGGGTTGCCGACGGAGATTAAGGAGTTGATTTATTTTGATGCTTTGAGTCATGCGGCGAATATGGTGTTGGTCAGTACTACTCCTCCCCTAACCTAACTCTCTCATAGGAGCTTCCCATGAACGTAAGGATCTAAAAAATACTAATAAAAATAAAAGGCCCTCCCCCTCTCCCCCGACGTGAAAAAAATAAACCCACACGGCATATCCGCTCTAGCCACAGACGTCGACTACTTGGCCGAATTCGTCGATAGTCTCGGTGTGCCTATTCTGCGTGAGAACCTGGATGAGCTGCAGCAGACCGTGTCACTCCTGCAGGCAGAGAATACGGATGAGTTTTATGATATTTCTACGAGGAATAAGAAGTATGGGAGGGTGGATGCGATGAATGGGCCGATTTTGTTGGAGAAGTATGAATACCTTTTTTCTTTGCCTTTGTTTGGTGTTTTGGGTGATGAGTATCGACGATGGCATTGCCCTTTGGTTATATGGAAAGATTTGTTCTCTTTTACTAACGCATGCCTTTTTTTTTGGTTTCTTAGGATTACGAGGACTGTGCAAACGCCGCAGAAACCTGACAAATTTGCTTCCCTCTCGACGAGATTCGGCATGAAGTAGTTAAACCCGCCCTATGCCCTCGATACCACCACCCGCTACCTCCCACTGGATTGGGGGGGGGGGCGCACCTTTACTTTTCATAATGAACAACCAAACCGTGCAAACGACAAACAAGGAGCAAAAAATGGTATTTTAAAACGGAAAACTTTGGAAGAAACTAATCACGACGCCTTTTTTTCTTTCTTCAAACCTCAAAGCTATCATTCACAGGGCAGATGCGGACAAGGGGGGAATAAATATAATGAAATAATGAAATGAAAATACGCCTGGTTGCGAAAGCCAAAAAGCCAAAAAAAAAAAGGAAAGGAAAGAGGAAAGGGATACACCTAAAACAGTTGCAAATTCGTTACACACGCAAAAAGAAAAAGAAAAAAAACCCTTTTCGTTCGCTGAAGGGAAGAAAGAAAGAACATAACCATAAACCCCGCAGTTCCCTGCTTTCCGTCCCCGACATTGCTGTCCCGTAACGATCTGTGTCCCATTCCCTTCACCCCGCGGGCAAAAAAAAGAAAAAAAAAAGCGATCAATTAGTCAAAGGGGCTTTTTCCAATTCACTACATCTCGCGAACGACTGTTAGAATGAAATTCAAACGACCAGGCTTTTTATCAGTTGATTATCTACTCACCTGCTGCGGCGGCAAATGCGGATACGCGCCATACATGTTCTCAAACATCTGCGGTTGAGGCTGCCCATAGCCTGGATCCCCCTGCACCGCACCTCCATACATAGCCTGCGGCTGTCTATAATCCTGCTCCTGGCCCATGGGATGCTGGCCCAACGACCCATAATCGGGCGGACCCATATGCACACCTGGTTGGCCCGGTGGCATCTGGCCCTGGGCCGCAGCGTTCGCACTCGCGGCGGCCGACACGGCTGCTGCGCCGGCATTAGCTGCTGCTGCTGCAGCCGCTGCTCCTGCCGACGCCGTTGTCGTCGCGGACCGCTTCGTATGCGACGTCGCCTCTTCGCGCGGCACGATATCAATCAAGAAATCAAACATATCACTCTTCGATAAGGCGGCTGCGATATCTGAGCGCTGCAGCGTGCGGCGCTTGTTATCCTCTGCATGGATCCAGGCGCGCATAGTTAGCTCTGTGATGAAGATGTCGCAGCCCTTGGCGAAGAGGATGGGTGCCTCTGCGGATATCATTTTCACCTCCGGGTCGGCTTTCATGACTTTCTTTATTCGCGCGAGCGGTAGTTGGTGGATTTTGTAGTCGTGGTTGTCAGTCTCGAGGTGGTTGATGATGTGTTGCCAGTAGGTTGTGAGGATGTCGCGCGCGTTGCCTTGGAGGCCTTGACCGACCTAGTTACGTTTTAAGAGTATCTGTGAGCAAATGGTTCTTTTCTTTTTTTTCGTTTTTGCGGGCGGGATTGATGGAAAATGGTAAAAGGGTTGTATACATTTACCCATGTTCCCGTGTAGAGCTCTGGGACTGGAGCATAACCTTGTGCGGAGAGCTATATCGAGACGATAAGTAAGCGTTTAAGATCAAGAGAGGACGGCGTAGAGAATAATGTTTTCTATAATACGAGGGGGGAAATAGAATCGAACGAGAGTATCCATACCGCAGCGCTGGCACCTACAAATCCGCATCAATCACGTCACATATTAGCCAAGCTCCAGAAAAGAAACGATGTGTGGGAAATCGAGCTGCTTCAAAGCGAAACAAAGTACTAGTATCGCCATGCATGCTTTATCTCAGTGGAATTCCATACCATAGTGACCTCCATTGCTAGTATCATACACGGGCTGGCGAGCATTCTGCTGCTGTTGCTGTTGCCCTTGCTGCCCGCCGCTCTGCTGTGACTGCTCCATTATTTCTGAAATCGTATAGAATCTTTACTTGTGACACGCGGAAAACGAAGTGCGATATAAGGTAGTAGAGTAATATTATTCGCGTGTCCGGTTGAAATAGAAATGAATGGAGAAGGGACGCGCGAAACTGAATTGACGATGGGCGGCGGAGGTGAGGTGGTGGAGGAGATATGCGGTTCGACTTCGAGAAGCTGGGGTTCGCCGCTTTCTCACGATTCAAGGCGTTTGGATAGATAGGCCCCAGACGCGCGCGGGGAAAAGGAACTGTGCACGGAATGAAGCGCGTGGATATACGGGGGGGAAGATGAGAAGAGGAGCGGAGTGGGAGAGAGATGTCAGTACATATGGGTGTAGCTTGGCGGAAGAAGCAAGATGCGGAGTGACGTTGTTCCCGGGTCGCGTAGAGACAACACTTATAAGTATTACGATGTATTCTAAGAGAATAACTACATACTCCTACAAACATGCATGCATGCACCTTGGGTTGTGATGAAGCAAAGAATATTATGCTGATGTTTACTTTTCCCCTGCCAAAGTTTCAGCTTCTAATGAGGACGAATGGGATTGGGCGAAACACGATGAACACGTTCGTTTCCCTCCAAGGCCACTCGGCCAACGTGCGGTCCAACCACCCACCAGCAAAATGCATGACGCTGGTTGGCAGCCTTACATATTTATGTTTTGTGCCTTTGTGGCCCAGATGCAGGGAACCTTTTTTGCTGTGCTTGCATTCGATTTTTGAGGGGAAGGGTTGGGTGTCAATGTCCATAATATTGACTACATTATGTAGTGATACATAGATAGATGCGCCCAACATCAACCATCCATCCCTCACTCTGCTCCATGAAGCTTGGGCCTCAATCTCTTGCATCTCAGAAACTCGTAGTCCGGCATTGCATCTCTCACCCACTTCTCCATCAGCTCTCCATATTTCCCTCCAAACTCTACCTTCCATTTCTTCGCCTCTTCGCTAATATCGATATTCGTTGCCGCCTTGTTTCTCAGGATGCCAGTCGATGCTTGCAGGGTATCTTTCATTCTAGTCATCCAGGCCGCTTGCTGGCTCTTTTCCCCTTCACCCGTCTCATCCCATGAAAACTTCACCTTGGATATGTCCAGGTTCGTGATTTCGGCGAGGCGAGTGACAACCTCTGGCTCGGTGATGATATCGTCTGCGTCGATCACAAGGGGCCATTTTATGGAATCTTCTTTTTTCTCATCATCATCCTCACCACCGGGAATTTGCGTCGTTTTGTTGAAATGGTCCGCAAAGTAATCGTAATGACTACGCGCCCAGTACAGGGTCATATCCGCGTTCATGTTACTCATGTCCTCACCGTCATGGCCTGCGAGCCGACGAAGGTCTGCTTCGGCACGAAACATGGACGGGAACATCAAGGCAGGATGTCGAATCAGGATAATAGGATGCCATGTCTGGAGAAACGCATCGGGGAAGATCGTCTTATTCAATTGAGACCGCCCAAGGCTCGTGCCGTACCCTTCACCACGCAGCTGTACCGTCCACGGTTCCTCCCCCACGGGCGCCGACGACGGCGACAGCCCAGCATGCTCGATATGTTGAGAGTGAAACATATCATGAACCGTCGGATCGCTAATATTGAAACAGTGCTCTTTCACAAACGCAGTCTTCCCTTCTTTCTCCGCCGCGGCCAAGTATCTTTCAAACTCATCTGCGCCCTTTTGGTAGCTTGCTCTAAGAACGGTTTTTTCTTCCTGGGTCATTTTCTCGATGGCCTTGGGGCCGATGGTCTCCCTGTCCCAGATTGTATGGAGAAAGAAGTAGCCTAGCTCGTGCCATTTCGCGACGCTGGACTGCTCGTTCAGCGCAAGCATTCGAACGAGTAGGTTCGACGCTGAACGAGGCTGGCTGAGGAGGTAGTATCGTGAACTACTACGACTTGGTTCCATGATTGGAAAAACACTGATATAGATCTCAGGGATAAACGAATAGATTTTTAGGTAACGAGATTAGATTTTTTTTCTTCTATACAATTGAAGGAAGACGGGGGTCACAGGAAGCGTAATATATATGTCCAGCACCTAGTTTATTATTTCACCTTCCCCCTTCCCCCACCGCCAGAGTAGCCCATTTGCAAAGAAACGATCTCGCTCAAGACTTCAGCTGAGAATTTGAGTTTCTTTTGCTGGAACAAGGGGGAAAATGCTCTCATGCAGTGCACCCCAGTAGAGAGCAGCGTGGCTTGAAAAGTAGCAAGCATGGACTTGCACATATGCAAATGCACCCCATTTTTGAGACTCGAGTATTATTAGAGCTACAGGCCAGCCACATAAAGTGGATATAGCTAAACTCTGTCGATCAATCGCGAGGATCTCATGAGTATCCCCCGCCTCCCTAATATCAAACCAATGGGTGTGTGTATGCGTGTGTTTGTCTCGCCAAGTTGAGGGACGCCTCCCGAGTAAGTGGGGATTTTGGCTTGCATATCTGTACAAAACTCTCAAACCACTGACCAGTGAGCAGCTTATCTTCTTTTCCTTCAGCGCAAATCTCAGCACACAAGTTCATATCAGCTCTCTCCCATACAAATTACTTTACCCAAGCTATCGTCTTTTTTGTGTGGAATTTGCGACGGGTATGTGGTTGGTTGGTTATTGAAATTGGGCTTGGTGTGTGAGAGAGTATACAACTTCCTGGGTTTTTTTACGTTGGGGAAAAAGAAAAAAAAGAAAACCTTGGTGCGGAAACATTTACACCGGAAGATTATAGCAGTGTGCGCGTCTATTCCCCTGGGCTCCAGAACTATATGGACAGGAGGGTTTAAAGCGGAGATTCTGCGAGTTGGCTATCATGTTGCGTTGGTTATACGAAAAAGGAGGTTTATAGGGGGGGGGGGGAAGGTGCATCTTCAGAAGATAGTACAACAAGGACTACTAAATTCCCTGAAAAAGAAAAAGAGATCACTTTCATCCTCAAAGTTTCGCCCTAGCAGTGAGTCTGCTTCGTGTCTCTGCGAGTTTCTCCTGGAACCGGCCAACATACTCATGTTTCAATCGAAGCACAATCTGGAGGCCATCCGGGTCTGCTGCTCGCAATTCGCCATCGGTGCCCCTGACGGGGTTTGCACGCCAAACTTGGATGAAGTTCTCTGCGGCCATCCATTCAAGATGGCCGCATTGGCCGGGAAAACCGAAATGGGCGTCTGTAAGACCGGCGCTGCAATACACAGAAGTTTTCTCAGCGGATTCTTTTACACATGGTGTGGCAATGTTGGTCAGGGGGAAGGGGAGTTACGTACTTGACGAGCCAGTTGACTGCAATGGTATCTGGGTGACCAACGTCTATGAGGAGGCGGTCCCGACTGACAGCTTTCTCGAAGAAGGAATTGTATAGCATGTAGGTGCGGCCAAGCTTGTCCGCATCTTTAAGCTGCTGGCGTGATTGGAACATGGCGTTGGCGATCGAGCTACATTTTTCGCGAACCGCTGATAAGTAATAGCTCCGTATAAAAAAGGAAAAAATTCAAAGTAAAGAAAATGGGCACACAAACCTCGACGAAAACTTGGATTGTTGGTCAAGGTGACAGCCATATACCATGTAACAGTTCCCAGTTGTCGTCTTTGGGATATGGAAAGCTTGGCCATTATATGGAAATGTACGTCCTCTTAACTGAGATCCATCAATGGAGTAAGTGACTTTGAACCTCTCTGGCTATTTCTCTTCTCTGGGGGGTTAGGTTCTTACCGTGATCAACGTGTATATGTAAGGCACTGGTTCTGCAAGCACACTCTGTAGAACGGAAACCAGATATCCCGAAAAGGCATCATGACGACTCATGCGATTCGACCCAGAAGCCCTTTTCACAGCCTCCCAGACCCCGTTGACGAAGTCCCCATCGAGGGTGATATCAAGCCGCTGCGTTGTCTTCTCCATTTGTTCCGACAACTTCCACAAATAGTCCATCTTAAAGTCTGCTGCCATCCACGAGATGGGCTCCAAGTCTGCGGCATGCGAGGCCCGCGGTGGAACCTCTGGGGTAGGAAGGTAATATTTCTCAAAGGTTGGAGTGAATGGAGGCTCCTTTCCCTGGTAAAGCTCTGACCAAAATCGGACGAACCATACGGCGGCAAATGCATCTCCTAGTAAAAGAATTTGTTAGTTAAGCTGAATAGGATCGATCGATACATAGGGTTCACTACCAAGACAGTCAGACTGCGAAATCATAATGGCTGTCTGTCCGGTCTCATTCCAAGTTGTTACTTTTGCCTGAAACAGAGGCGCTTGTTCTGTCTCGGGAAGGTTACCCGACGGCAGGTGATCATAATAATCTAGATGGTATAGCTGCTCAGAAACCGATCAATAATACCTTATATGTATGACTTCTCCTACTCACCTGGGTGCTGCTCTCCATTCCAATCTTCCCCAAAAGGGCCGGGTTCACTCGTTCGTCCGATAGACAAACGCACTGGCTGATTGACGAGCTTTATCTGCCATTGTTGGGTCTTTGGATGTCGGGCGATAACTCCTGCATGAGGGGGGAAGAATTGTAATGTCCTTGCCAGCGAGTCCTTGAGCTTTTGGCTATCAAGTGGCTGTGGAAGGGTGAAAGCGTTCTCGGTCTATTTCTCATTTTCAGCAACGAGTCTAACTCTGCTCTTTCTCACACACAAAGATCCAAGGGGTTCTTACTGGGTAGAAAGAGAAATCACTCGGAGATAGAGGAAGATATCCTTGTTGACCCAAAGTCGTCGGGAGCAGCGGTGCCACGCTGAATTCCACAAAATTTGAACCCATTGCTTGCTCAGAAAATATTTTGCACTTTTCAACGAATGTGAACAAGTAATAGTAATCCTAATAGACCTTGTGAGATGGGGCTCCCAGGCGTCTTAAAGATTCCTAAGCACGCAGTGTGCTATTTGTATCAAAGGGTGATCATGCCTCTTGCTTCTTGCAGAGAGAAAAGTGCGCTGATCTGCAGAATCCACAACCTTTGCCAATAGATCTGGTGTGCCTGCAGGATCCATCACATTCGATCCTCGAACGGAGCACGATGCGAAGAATGTAGCTATGTATGGAGGAGCCAGTATAGAATGGAAGCGAGATTAGTAGCCGATATATCATCGCCGGCGTATGAGCAATGGCAGGTTTTTCAGCTGCAGTATTGCATTGGCCAGGTTAAGAACTCATGGGCCAGATGGGAATAGGATTTTTGGTTATCGGTAGGTCGTTGCTGCAAGAGGCGTACCTGGATTCATGCAGATTCTGTTTCTCTCGGTTGTGAGGATATATGAGTGCATACATGCAATCCATATCTAATGGTAATTGGCCTGTGTTTCCGATCAGCAGCGGGGCGAGTTCCCTTTGGCTTGTTCCTGATCTCAGATCCGGCAGTTGAGCGTCAGAGGCTGAGCTGAACTTCAACCTTGGAATCTTGGACAAGACATTTTCTGCATGCCTCGATTTTGAGGCTATCCACTTTGCGTGAAAAGATCTGCTATGCATGGTCTTTTCTTCAATTTCAGTATGTGATCGCCGTGCCAGTTTGCAGTTACCCTGCTGAGGGCTCATAATTTCTTCTGCCATCTGGAAGAAAAGGATGGATTTTGTTGTCCTCTCTGCCTCAGGACACAATGTTTAAATAGCACCCAACGCCCTTTGCTCCTATGGATTAGTACTCTAATGTATCCTCATCTGCAATTACATACCTGGTCCCCTTCTAACACCACGCGATAAGGAACCCGCCGACCCGATCTAAGTTCTGGATTATTTATTTTGGCTATTACGGAAAAAACACACTCTGCTTCCACATCTCTAGCCATGAAGAACGCGAACATGCAAGTTGAGGAAGTGATCGCCATTAACGGCGTGTGTGAAGCCCCCATCCACCACCGCAAGCATGACAGCCATGCTAAGTCCGTCATCTCTTCGTTGCTTGAATTAGAGGACTATAAACGAGGAGTGAAAAGGGTCATTCTTGATGGGAATTCCCTGGATTTGGCCGCGGTCACTGCTGTCGCTAGGTATGTAGTCACATATACACCTACATAACCAACTCCCCTTTCCGAGATTGTGAGAAAACGGCCTTCGACTAATACAGGAAGCCGTTCCCCGGGGTAGGTATGGAGTTTTGCCGACATTAACGAGAAAGAACGAGATTCTGGCAACCGTGGTGCGCAGCGTGAATGTATTGCACGAAAGCCTCGCCCAAGGGAAATCCATCTACGGGGTGACGACCGGGTTTGGAGGTAGTGCAGACACCCGCACCGAGGACTATGAAGCTCTTCAAAAGGCGCTGATCCAGCATCATAACGCGGCGGTACTTCTTCCAAGCGACAGAGGACTATCAAGTCCAGTTCCCGCGGATGGAATGAAAAGTCACGCCATCCCCATCCCAATTGTCAAGGCGTCCATGCTATGCAGATCTAATTCGTTGATTCGAGGTCATTCAGCTGTCCGATTACAAGTGATCGAAAGTTTAAACGATTTGCTGGCAAAGGATCTTACTCCAGTGGTCCCATTGCGAGGGAGCATCTCCGCTTCGGGCGACTTGACTCCTTTGGCATATGTGGCTGGAGTGTTGGAGGGGAATTCGGACATCTACGTTAATTGTGGACGGAGCCAAAATTTCCAAATTCTTCCGGCTGATCGGGCACTCAAACGAGCGGGACTCATGCCTCTGACCTTGGGCCCAAAAGAAGGCCTTGGGCTCTTGAATGGAACCACCTTCAGCTGCGGCGCCGCCAGCATGGTTCTCTTCGACGCCAACCAACTTGCCTTACTTTCCCAGATATTGACAGCCATGGGCACTGAGGCATTGCTAGGCTCTGTACGCAACTACCATCCTTTCATCGCTCGAGTGCGGCCCCATCCGGGTCAGCAGGAGGCCGCGGAAAATGTATCAAACTTCCTAAAGGACTCCAGAATGGCTGCGGACACGGGCCCCGATTCTTCTGGTCTGGCGCAGGACCGTTATGCGCTACGAACCTCATCCCAATGGATTGGTCCCTCGTTAGAAGACCTAATGCTCGCTCAACGCCAGGTTGAATGCGAACTAAACTCCACCACCGATAATCCTTTATTTGATCCGGTCCACAAAGAGGTACATCACGGTGGTAACTTCCAAGCTGCTTCAGTCACTTCGGCAATGGAGAAAACCATGAGAGCCGTGCAAATGATCGGGAAGATGGTTTTTGCGCAGTGCTCTGAGATCATCAACCCGATGCTCAACAAGGGCCTACCGCCGAACCTATGCGCCGACGACCCTAGCCTCTCTTTCGCCTTCAAAGGTGTAGACATCAATATGGCCTCATACATGTCTGAGCTAGCATATCTTGCCCACCCTGTCAGCAGCTATGTCCAGTCCGCCGAAATGCACAACCAGGCCCTCAATTCCCTAGCTCTTATTTCCTCGCGCTATACTGCGGATGCTGTCGAGGTGCTTTCGCTGATGGTTGCAACTTACCTCTACGTCCTCTGCCAGGCCCTCGACCTACGCGCCTTGCATCTTGAATTCGCAACGCAAGCACGGCCGGATGTATACAGCATTACTGATGATATTTGCAAGCTCGCTATCCCAGATGCGCATGTTCGGGCATCAGTCCAGGAATCTATCTGGACCGAGCTCATGGGTCACTGGGCCCGCAACTCTACAAGCGATTTATCCGCACGCGCTGAAATCACTGCAAATCACTCCGTTGGCATGTTACTAGAGCTTTTGAGTAAACACCATGACGCCGCGCCAATAGTTAATGGTAATGGTGCTGGTGCTGATGGGTCTGATGGCAGCAGCACAGCTTCAATCCAAGATTGGAAGAATCAAGTCAGCAACATGTTGCAGCATCGATACTCCGAGGCACGAGAAGCATTCTTCAAGCACCAATCGACAGAGACATATATCTGCAGTGCATCGCGCCAATTATACTGCTTTGTGCGTGAAACCCTCGCAGTGCCAATGCACAAAGGCATTGTTGACCATCCTACATACGCATCGGGGGAAGATCCTACCGTGAAAAAGACTATAGGCTCGCATATTAGCACTATCTACTATGCACTCTGTAAAGGAGAGTTCATGGCACAATTGATGGCTTGCTGGAGTGCGAAAAGTTGAAAACACAATCTCGAAATGAGTAAAATAGAACTTTCCTATACATAGCAAATAGATTTCATTTATGTACTCATCCATATAGGAGACTTTGCTTTTCGCCCTTAATTTCCAATAGAAATTCCTTGTTGGCTCAAGGATACCATCCCTTCCATCCACGTTCCCTCGTAAATAACTACTCAAGATATATGTCAAAGAACATTCTTCACTCAGCATACTCATTCAATGTTCATCTATATGCTGCACAATGTGTTTACGTATCCTGGGGGCTGGGTCTCGATTTCAAGAAAAAAACATGGCTAGGAATTTGAATTTCAAGGAGTACGTAGGCACAACAAAGTTATATATCTACAACAGCAGAGAATACATAATGTATGCAGCCGCATTGGATGAGAGAACTATTATGATAGACAACAGAGAGTGGGAACATGATCTAATTTATATTATGCTTTGTATCTTTGATCTATATTCTATTCTATCTTACAATTCCGGGCGTTCTACATACCTAGGTATATATTCTAGGTCTAAGTAGATGAGAGTCCACCCTAAGAAACTAATTCTAATAATACACCACATAATCTCTCTCTCTCTCTTCTCTCTACATCCCAACCGCCTCCTTAACCCTATCAAGCGTAATCCGCGCATTCTCCTCCGCCTTCCTCGCCCCTTCATCCGCCACATCTCTCAAATACGCCCTCTTCCCCTCTCCCATCAACTCCACATATCTCTCTCTCACCCCCTCCAACGCACCCACCACACTCTCCGCCACTCTTTCCTTAAACACACGCATACCAACCCCTTCATTCTCGCGCGCAACTTCCTCAAACGTTCTCCTCCCCGCACTTCCGCTGCTGCTACTACTTTCTTCAAAATGACTTAATATCTCAATCAAATTCGCCACACCCGGCCGACGCACGGGATCATATGTTATGCCCCCCGACTCAGAGTCCGTGAGAGCTTGCTTTATTTTTGCGCGGATTTCTTCGGGTGGGTCGGAGAGGAGGATGCGCGAGCGCGGGTCGGCGTGGGATTTTGACATTTTGAGTGTTGGCTGTTTTAGCGACATTACGCGCTTTGCGGGGGCTGTTTTTGTTTATTGATTTTCGAGTTATTAAGTGTCATTACACTAGGATGCATAGGAGAGGAGAAGGCTGTAGGTTTGCGAGAAAAAAAAAAAAAAAAAAGGGGGGGGGGAACGTACATATCATCGCCTCGGGCATCGTAAGTACAGGCCCGTAGATATGGTTAAAGCTATTCGCGACCTCGCGCACGAATTCGAGATGTTGTTTCTGGTCCTCGCCCACGGGTACCTCTGTAGCTCTGCATTTCCAGATTAAAAAACATAACCCGGTCAGTAAAACTCTCCTTAAAAGAGTAGAATCGAGAAAGAAAGAAAAAAACACCCGAAACGAACCTATGAACCAACACATCCGCAGCCTGCAGAACCGGGTATGAGAAGAGACCCAATCGTAACCGCGCGCGGGCAGACGAATCATCCAGGCTCGAGTTTTCGGGGAGTTGGAGCTTGCTCTGCGGGAAAGCAAAAATATTAGACCCCGTATATCCACAAGAAGCCAGGATCGGGGGCCAGGTTATGGTACCTTCCACTGCGTCATCCTCGATAAATATCCCATTGACGACACTGTGCTAAGAATCCACATCAACTCCGCATGCGCTGGAACCTACACGTATCTCAACCCTTCAATTAGCTTTGTTCCGCAGCTCTCGACCCAATAACACACACGCACTATACACCTCTGCCCATCAAACCTTTCGCAGAGAAGAAAGCAACAAAAGAAACATACCGCACTCTGAAAAAACAACACACACCTCCGCGGATCCAACCCCACCGCCAACAACACCGCAAGCATCTCCATGCGCCATTGTCTGAGTAATACCGGGTCCTGCGGCACGGTGAGCGCGTGAAGGTCTACGATTGAGAAGATGAGTTTTGCGTCATCTGGACTCCTACTCGACGACGACGGGGGGTTCGATGTGGTAGTGGTCGAGGAGGGGGGGCTTTTAGTGTATGTATTTTGCAATTGCACCCATTGTCTTAATGCGCCGAGGTAATTTCCCAAGTGGGGGATGCCGGTGGGTTGGATGCCGGAGAACACGATGCGCGGGGACGAGGGAGTGGAGGAGGAGGAGGAGGAGGAGGTCGTGGTTGTGGTGGAAGATGCTGCGCGGGCCAGCGGTCGTTGGAGAGGACGGGATAGGTGATGCGCGTCATTGGGCGATAAGGTGCGACGGGCGAGACGGGATGTCTGCCGGGCGGAGGGGAGCATTGTTTTGTTTCTTTTTCCCCGTCAGGCCCCGGTGTGTGAGGTGCAATTGTTGAATGTTGCTTGCGGAGTGGAAGGAGTTTCGGAGGAAAATGCGGAAGCTAAGGAATCTCCGCAATAAAACTTCGATATGCGATTTAAGCTGCAACGCCGACGATGACGGTGAACAATATAGATGGTTTGCATATACGGTTTTTATTTATTTTCAAAGCCGGAGATGTTCTTGATTTTATAAATCTATTTAATTTAGAACGAGAAAAAAACGTGTATATCAAAATAGAGAAAATATATAGCTACAATACAGTACGGAAAACAAAAAGAATCCCCCAAAGCACCCATCGTACAATATACACACAGACACCACATATTTTAACCCTTCCGCACTTCTGACATCGGAGCACTGGTATGTGTGAATCTCTCCTTGTCTAATATATCCACCAACGACTTCTGCGCGCCAGCAGCTTTTTTGCTCGTACCAAACAGCGAGAGTTCCGGCTCGATCATTTTCTCAACCTCCTTAGCCGCTTCATCCATCGCGTTGCCGACGCCTGGAAATTGAAGTAACGAAAGAATTAGCCCACCACTCAAAAGAACAACCAACCTCGTAGAAAATAGAATATAAACATACCCAGACTGGTGTGCTCCCACACATTCGCCTTCATACCCACCCCATGAAAGGCATGCTTTCTCAAAAACGCCAACCACGCCTGCACCACGTCAGGATGTCCATCTTTGATCTGAATCAACCGCCTCATAGTAATCCGTTCAAAGTTCTCCTGGCTCTTCTTGTGGACGAAATTGCTCTTAATCGTTGTCCAGCGCTGGTGGACGCGCGGCAGGGGAACCGGGCCAGATGCAGGGAGACCCAAATAGTATGCGGCGCGCAGGGCAAAGTCGGAGAAAAATTCGACATGGCGAGCGCTATAGGAGCGGAGTTGGAGATCGCAGACGGGGAGACCGTGCGTGGCGGTGCGGCGGAGGGGTTTGAGATAGACGGCTTGCACGGAGCGGGGAAGCCGGAATTTCGTGTTGACGGAGTCGAGGCGGTCGGCCCTACATGGCGAGAATGAGTTAGCTGGGCTTTTTTTGGGGTTTTTTGCCTGCGTTAATTGGAGTTGGAAAAGATTGCTTACCATTCCTTGGGAACATCGTTAGATGTGATGGGAGTCGGGGCTGGTTTGGGCCTGGAGAGAAAAAGAGCATTAGCATTAGCACCGGGGTTTTGGAGCTGCAACGGAGCAGAGGCATGGGGCATCTCACTCTGTCTTAACCTCAACATTCTCAGCCTTCTCCTTCACGGCCTCCGCCGGGGCATTGGTATTGGCATTCTCTGTCGGCGGGACCGGAGGCACAGACGAGCCCGTTGTCGCCAGCGTGCGCGAGGGATTTGATACCTGCTCTCGGGTTGACACAGTTAGCAAAAGATTCCCTCATTGAACGCATTGACGAGGAATCCGCGGGCTATAACGCACCTTCAATCGCTTGCACCCCCTCCAAGCGGACCGCAGCGACTGTGAAGAGAACATGGTTGGTTGTGTGTCTCTCTCTGGCAATGCTCTCTCTGTCTCGTCTTGCGGCTGCTTTCTTTCGTTCTTCTCGCTCGCTGGCGCAGGGTTCGGGAAAAAATTGCTTATGTCAGCGTGCGGTTCGCTCCAGCCAATGGGAGTTGAGAGAAGCTACAACTTCAACATACAATGGATAACATGTAGCTACGGAGTCCCCCGTCATGTAGTATCGTATCTGCTGACCCCGTCCGATCTGCTGAAATTATATTTCTACGACGACTTAAAACTCGTACTCTTCCTCGTAATAATACCTTCTATCATAGTTATACAGAGAGTTCGCGATCTATCGGCTTACAATCGGCTTCTTGGCATTCATCCACACACTCCACCTCTTCCATACTCAACAGCACCACTCTCTCAATCCATATATATATCCATCCCTCTCCCTCTCCCACTCCACGAAATATTCTCTTCGCCCTTCTCCTTCCCCCCCCATATACATATTTCCTCGAAAAACAAAGTAACAATGACCGAACCATCCCTCCACAAACAAGCTCAAGCCACACTCTCCTACCTCCTCCCCCGCCTCCCCGCGCACCTCACAGCCCCCAAATTCGCTATAATCTGCGGCTCGGGACTAGGCGGGCTCGCAGACTCCATTGACAACCAGAGCAGTAAAGCAGAGTTTGCTTATGGGGATATTCCGCATTTTCCGAAGTCGACGGGTATGTACTAATCAGTATTTAATTGCGTATATGTATATATATGTAGTAAATGTTGGGTGGGGTTGGGGTTGGGGTTGGGGTTTATTTTTGGTCTTCGACGGGAGAATGGTTTCGCTAACGAAGTTTTTAAATATTTGAGCAGTACCTGGCCATGCGGGAAAATTGGTTTTTGGTACGTTGGGAGGGAATAATACCCCTGGTGTCTTGATGGTGGGCAGATCACAGTCAGTCCCTTTATTCTTTTTCCCGCCCCTCCTCTCTCTAGCAAAAACACACACATGTTCTAAAATATATGGACCCATTTTCTGATATCACCTTTTTTTTTTGGCAGCTACTATGAAGGACACTCAGTGGAGCAGATTACATTCCCCATCCGGCTGTTCAAACTCCTTGGTATTGAATTGATCATTGGTAAGTAGTCCGAATAATATTTCTTTTATATATTGTTTGATGATATTGCTAACATGCTGGGGATACTAGTGACAAACGCCTCAGGAGGGTTAAACCCAGAGTATGAGGTCGGCGACATCGTTGTCCTCAACGACGTAAGCATGGAATTCCCCCATACCCCCTTTCTCCCCAACACGCACGTGCCCCTGACTAAAGCAAACCTTCCTACAGCATATATTCCTCGCTGGTCTGGCAGGTATTCACCCCCTGCGAGGTCCCAATGCAGAGGAATTCGGCGTTCGCTTCCCTCCTCTCTCAGACGCATATGATCTCGACCTGCGCAGACAGACGCACCGGGCTTGGACAAAGACCATCCCCGTTGAGAGCAGAAGAAGAATCCACGAGGGCGTGTATGCTTTTGTTGCTGGACCAACGTAAGGCTCGGATCGATGGTTTTCCACAAAGGATATATTGGATTGTAAAAGCTGACAAATTGACTAGCTATGAAACACGCGCTGAGTGCCGTATGCTGCGGCAACTGGGCGCCGATCTGGTGGGCATGTCAACGGTGCCAGAGATCGTGGTCGCGAGACATTGCGGCATTCGCGTGCTAGCGCTGAGTTTGGTGACGAACAAGGCGGTTCTGACGCCTGTGCCTCGGGGTGACGATCACCTCATCCAGAATTCAGCGGTGGAGGAGCTCAACACGATTATTGAAGAGGGCAAGGCCAACCACGAGGAAGTACTCGAGGAGGGGAAGCACGCCGCTAAGGACATGCAGGTATGCAAAGAAACCATATATCCCGACCAGCACGATACAAGGGCTAACAATCCGCTCGAATACAGAAATTGGTCAGGCAACTCCTCACAGATCTATTTCCGAAGATAGACGGATAGATAAGAGTTCCGGTAGCAGTGTTAGACGGGGTGGTAGGCGTGATAGATTACCAAATCCGCTTGGTAAACAGCTGGATATATACCAGCTTGCGATATTGTTCGTAGACAAAACTAGATGTCTTGGAATTCCGAAATTAAGACAGATCAACCAAACTTCTTGTTGCCAGTACGTCGTCCTTTGAGGCTCTTGTAGTGCGCTTTCCTCCCGCTGGTCTTGGCGTCCTGGATTTCGCCGTATTTACGCTTGAAGCGGCCGTTACTGGTTTCAGTGCTAAGTGCCTCCTCGACAAATGTCTTGCGGCGGTCCTTATTGGAGATTCTGGCACTGAAGAACTCCGTGGGGCCTTCTACGATGGTGCCAACCTGAGAGTACTCGGGAGGTTTGAATTTACCGTTGTCCTTCTTGTAGTGGCGTTTGGGATCGAGGACAGATCTCATTCTGAGAAGTTGTAGGTCCCGCTTCAATTGTGGGGTAAGGTCTGTTTTGGGTAGGTTGAACCATTCTGGTCCGGAGGTGGGCTTTGCCTGTGATTCAAATCCTTGTCAGCATATGTTTCCCGTAAAGAACTGGTCAAGACAGAAAATATAATGATAAGGTATAGTGTTCAGAGTAACTATGATAAATAAAAAAAGCCTTCATGGTGGCAGCGTAGCCCAAGACGGACTATGAAACTGCGTCAAGCGCGCGAACGCGTTTAAAAATCTTCTTCATAACACAAACCACACAAATCGTGTAAAAAGGAGCAAAAACCTAGATAGAGAGATATGTAAACTTACATTATTGTCTTGGGAGGGACCTGGCGCCTCGGATACCACAGTACGGATGGTGTCAGCCAACTTCTTGTCCGACGCAGGAACCACACGAGGCTTATCAATAGTGGCAATATTATCCTTCTCGCTGACATATGGACGCTCAACGATGTAGTTGTCGAGAGTTGGAATACTGTTCTCGAGTTAACATGGACTATCGGTGAGTGCACTCAAGGTTGGGTCCTAAGCTTACTTACCGTAGAGAATTGGGCCCACGTTTCGAGTTCGAATCAGCCTGGGTCAGTGAATCCGAGACTACAGACACAGATTGCAGAAGCCGTGCCTCAGCCTCTTGTAGGAGCTTCTGGATCTGTTCGTCTGATAGCTCTGTCTCCTCGAGTTGAGGGACGGGAGCCTGAGCAAGTGCAGCCGACATGATGTGCTCAAAAAGAATTGCCTTTTTCAGCTAACTGGTTGAGCGCAGCTAGATTCAGGAAGGAACAGGCAGTATATGAAAGTTATTAGGCCATTGGATAGTGACGTTCTAAGCTTGCCCAGTCCGTTGCAAGAAAAGAGCGCTGCTTGGGAAGCGTTTTGTTGGAATGTTTTGGAGAGGAATCTTTTTTGTGTGTGGGTGCGAGAAAAAAAAGCTTTGGAGGTTGGGAGCTTTTCTTCGGACCGACATTTATCCATTTCAGGTAACTAGTTATTCCACCGTGATTACATAATTTGATTTCTGTCTGCTGGCAGATCGCACTGGAGCTATTGTGGATGGGAGGGACCGTGAAGCTGTGAGCTGATGCTGAAATGAGGCAGCATAACCAATTATCCCAAAAGGGGGAGACATATCTATCTATATATACACCTAGATAGTTGAGGGGATCCGACTTTTCCCACCGCATATCCTAATCTAAAAACCAAAAAGGGCCTTATTCTATCATGTATTTTGAACAGGAAAAAAGAAAACCAAACAATGAAAAAAGAGAGGAAAGAAAGGAAAGGAAGCGCTCTAAACAAATAGCTAAGAATATTTCTCCACAGCCACATTCTTATCAAGCTTCCCAATGCTGAAATTGCTAATATTCGTCAACGTAATCGTGGCAATCGCGTCAATGGCCTCCTGAGTCAAAAAGGCCTGGTGACCCGTGAGGAGGAAGTTGGGCAGCTTGATCAGCCTCTTGAAGAGGGGATCGTCAATCTGATCGAGGCTCAATTTTCGGAAAAACAGGGCGCGTTCCCCTTCGTACACGTCAAGGGCGGCACCGCGGATCCGGCCACTTTCGAGCGCGTCGGCTAGTGCTGCGGTGTCGACGAGACCACCGCGGCTGGTGTTGACGAGGTAAACGTTCGGCTTCATCATGTCCAAGGTTTTTGCGTTGATTAATCCCTTCGTCTCCTTGGTGAGCGGACAATGCAGAGAAATCACGTCCGCTTTCGTAAATATGGTCTCGCGGTCGACATATCGCACGCCAATCGACTCCATCTCAGCGCTGGGATATAGATCGTTCGCCAGCACATCGCACTGAAAGCCCAACTTAAATATTCTAGCCACAGCGGCGCCGATCCTTCCAGTCCCCAAAATCCCCACGGTCTTACCGTGGAAGTCATTGCCCACAAGGCCGTTTAGGTGGAAGTCTCCGGTCTGAACGCGCTGCCATGCATTGGGGATCTTGCGATTTTGCGCCAGCAAAATGCCAAGGGTGAATTCCGCGATCGCATAGGGAGAGTAGGCGGGCACGCGCATCACGGTGATATTGTTCGCCGAAGCAGCTTTAAGGTCGACGCTGTCATGCCCCGCGCAGCGCAGGGCGATCAACTTTGTTCCACCCTCCGCCAGCAGCTTCAATGCGGGCGCGTCTAGCGAGTCGTTGACAAAGGTGCAGACGGCAGGATACCCCGCAGCCAGGGAGACGGTCTCCTTCGTAAGAGGTTCCTTGAAGAAAACGAGCTCATGGTCGAAATCCTTGTTGAAGGCAAGAAGTGCAGCTTCCTCGTAAGGCTTGGTGCTGAAGACTGCGACTTTCATATTTGGTAGCTGAACACGCATGACCCAAACGCGGGGAAGGTAGGTTTGATAGGAATTGGTGAGATTGTAAGTATTGTTGAATATATATTCAAGAATTGCGCATCAGAATTCAATTTGTATCAGAGAATTGGAGATGGAAGAGATCTGAGATATATATATATATAAATATATATATAATATGTCATGAAGGGGCAGAGAACAAAGCATTCCGCCCTGTTCTGAAGGTGGGATGATAAAAATATAACTTCCTGCATGACGCTGATGGGATGGCGAAAGGCTAGGCATTCTGTGACAGGGCCAAGCAATTTGCGACGCGACATTGTAGCTAAATTGGGTGGATTGATGGTGGAAAATTTCGCGGCTGGAGATGTGATAGAAGCTCTGTTATAGCTCTGTTATTAGTCGAGTAAGTAGTTCATGCCCCTACGCCTAGGCCACCTAACCCCTCGCAGTCATCGTGACAGGAATTGAATGCGCCTCACAGATCAAGCAAGAGAATCGGATGTGCCACTGGCATATCCTTGTGAAGGGCGCAGAATTGGCAGAATTGATGCTGCACCTGACTTCGGCCATTGAGATGTATGTTTCACTTCTATGACGCGATAAGGCTGAAAAAGAATTTGCTGTTGCCACTCCGTATTCGAGGGGATAATGAATTGAGCTCGTTAATGCCAGGACAAAAGCCCTGTGTCAACTCAGCAGATTGAAGGCATCTGCTTGCTTAATCTCTTTCCCGTGTTATGCAAGATTAGTACCATCATGTATCTGTAAAGGTGAGCTGAGGTTGTTGACTTCGACAATAGGCAACAAGAAATAGAATAAAGTTCAGGGCTGGAAGCTTCAAATATTGCAAAGGCCAAGCAAAAAAAGAAAGGTTAAAACTGCATCGAATCAGCATGGCCAACACGCAACGTGCTCTCCGGCGTCCGCCTTGCCATACATAACATGGACACCGGCGGGGCTGTTGCTTCTAGCCCTCCGCCGTTGGGAGCTCCTCTATATATCAGAATCGCCACAATGCCTCAAAATACCTAGGTAGGTTATAACCACTTTGCCAAGGCTGTCAATAGTTAGACATTTGAGCATTGGCAACTTAGAGAAGACAATATTCCATCCAAAAGGCACATGCAAGCAAAGCAACGTCTGTAATTCGCCTCTGGGACTGCCATAGAACATCTGCGCCCCTCAGCGGAATAGACTGGAAAGATCTTGGGCCATTTCTCAACAGGGATCTCTAACCCGGTCTCTCGTACACATTCCGTGCACAATAATATCACGATCCGGTTGGGGAGTTCACCAGTCAAGGAGACGGCATGTCTCGGGAGGTTCCGTCATGGAACGGAAAACCACAATATTGCTGCCGTCACTTTGCAGCGACTTTCAGGTACATACTCGTACGATGGCCTCGGGAGTGGAGTGAAGTAGAAAGCGACCGGCAGATTGGATTTGCTCACAATTGAAGAAAGCAGTCCTAGCAACTTCAACATTGCTTCCACAGGTTTCTATGATACACTTGTGGTTTTATATGTAGCTAGAAACGGGTCAGACAAGCGGTGGAAAGCCTGAAAAGTCAACCATCAACAACAACCAGGTTCGTGACTGCTATATTCAGATGCTCCCAGCTCTAATTCAATTCGGCATCCCAGCCTTGGACCAGAGCATCCCTTCTCCATACCCAGGACAAGCCAAGGCACGATCATGCACCAGTTGCAGATGTTTCGACTCTATATTATTGCCTAGGTATAAGTCCTTAAAAGCAATTTGATTATGGCAAGAATCCCACCCGCTGTCTCTGGTTCTAGGCCAGTACTTGATCATTTCATCGCGGCAGAGAGTTTGCATCCGGTTGATTGCCCTCATTTATTTCTTGCTTTCCATAGGAAGAACCATCATGTCATGCCTTCCAAGCTCTCTCGCTTAGCTACATCTCTCTAAAGGTCCCTGACAGCTGAGCAGCAGAGTCACTATACTGCAATCTCGAAAGATTGCTTAGATATATGATTACCTCTATATTATTCGCTAATTGATCGTTGAAAAAATCCCCGAAATTTGTCTCATGCAAGGGAAGGGCGAGGGTTCAATACCCGATAGCAAGATGATGCCGCCCATGTGCTATAAATCCCGGCGCATCAGATGTTTGTATATAAATCACACGCGAGGGGTCCCCTGAGTGGTGGAAATAAATTTAAATTAATTCTCAGGGACGGTTTGGCTAAATGCCAGGTCTTCTAGTATATTCCGGAAGCACAGAACTGACCAAGCGACAGGTTGCTCTGGCATTCTAGAAGAAAAACAAGTATTTTATCCATTCCGAAGCTGCATTTAAACGGATATATAGTCAAAAATAAGGGATTCATTTGTTGTTTTGTTTCTTGCTCCTCCTTCGGCTCTGATGGGCCCCACTGTTTAAAACATTAGGCGGCGAGAACGCTAACGCTCCCCCGCAAAAAGGGCATCTTACGCTTAACCTAATAACCGCAACGTTGACTTAAACATCCTTCAGGATTCTACAAATTTCTTCGTGCCTTCGAAGGAACGACGCCGATTTTCTTCATCGTTAGCATCATCAGCTTCTCTCGCGATTATGGCCGTGATACTGCTTCCTGTACACGACTGATGGCCTGAGAATGGTCGCCGCAACTTCCCCAAGCCCCGAAAGAAAAAGGGACCCGGCAAGTCTTTCTTATCATCCACATTTAGCCGGAGCTCCAGACTGGGGACACCCCGCTAACCATATCCAAAAAGATGACGGAATGTCTTCCTGATTTAGCTAGAAGAAGTAAAGATCAGCCTTTATGCAGGGAAGAGATCATCACAGTTCTGAAAATCTAGAGCTCAGCTCTCAAGATGGTATGCGGTACTCCCTAACCAGCTCCATGCTGTTCTTCAGAAAGGGTCAACAAGGCCTGCTTGACCATCTGCAGGTTGTCGGCAGGAGGAATGGATAAAGGAATAATAATCTAAATGGTATATACGAGCCGGTCCTGGCCGAAATCTCGTGCATGTGCATATCTCAGGCACCGACTTCCAGTCACTTTCATACCCCATGGGCGCATGTCCGCTGTTGTGGAGCAATGGGTCCATGGCAGCTCAATATACCCCCTAGCTCGCATATGTCTAGCTTTCGTCGCGTGGGCAGTGCGGCAAGGGTCGCCGTCGGTCTTTTACCATAGCTACAAGATAATCTTGGATTCATTTTATTTCCTTGCCTGTACTCATATAGCTATTAGCCGCATACCCTCTCCGATTGGCTATCGGACCTATTTCTTCTGGCTTTTCTCCGAGGGGAGCGGGGAGTGACCATGCGGGAGTGGAGTAGGGAACCGGCTCAATCGATCATCGTTTGGCACGATGATAGAATGATTGCAAGGGACCATCTGGTTTAAAAGAATGGCCCTGCCCGCATTCCTCCAGGGTCTGTGTACGCTGGCCAATGCAGCTCACTTGATCCGCTGAGCTTTGCGACAGCTTCCTTCTTCTTTTTTTCCCCCTACCGCCTGTGTGCTTACTTCTAGCCACAATGCGGTTCCTCTCCGTTTTCGCTGCTGCAGCTTCCCTGGTTGGGTTGTGCAATGGTCTAGGACAGGAGGAGATCATTTCTTTCCGTCCTTCCAGGGATGGATTGCAACTTGCTGGAAAAGGTCGCTCGGGCTCTCTCATTCTAGATGGTGAGGACTGGCCGGGTGTCCTTCGAGCAGGTAATGATCTTGCAGAGGACTTTGGACGCGTCACTGGAAAAAAACTCGAGACAACCGTGATCAATGGTACATTTGCTGATGCCCTGCGACACGGGCGTCATGACAATGGTATCATCATCGCGGGTACTATTGGCAAGTCGAACATCATAGACTCCCTTATCAAATCCCGCAAAATCAAGGTCGATGAAATCAAGGGTGAATGGGAAGCATTCCAGAGTCAGGTAGTTTCGAACCCTGTCAGGGGCATCTCAAAGGCCCTCGTCATTGCTGGTAGCGATAAGCGTGGAACGATCTTCGGGCTTTACGACATCTCGGAGCAGATTGGCGTTTCCCCATGGTACTGGTGGGCAGATGTCCCCGCACAGCAGCACAAGGAGATTTATGCCCTCAACAAGAAGAAGGTCCAAGGTGCTCCGTCCGTCAAGTATCGAGGCATTTTCCTCAATGACGAACAGCCTGCCTTGACCAACTGGGTGACTGAGAAGTTCGGGCTAGGCAAATACGATGGCTACACCGCGGATTTCTATACCAAGGTCTTTGAGCTGTTGTTGCGTTTGAGAGCAAACTATCTCTGGCCTGCGGAATGGAACGGAATTTTTGACCTCGACGATGACAAGAATGCTCGCCTCGGTGACGAGTACGGCATTGTGTTGGGCACCAGCCATACAGAGCCCCTAATGAGATGGACTAAGGAGCAGATCCTTTTCCTTGAAGGTGCATGGAACTACGACACTAATAAAGAAAATATGACGGAATTCTTGACCGAAGGTGTCGAACGATCCAAGAACTACGAGCGTGTCTACACCATGGGTATGCGAGGTATTGGTGATGTTGAATCTCCTACGCTTACCGCGGAACTTTTGGGCGAGGTCGTCGATGGCCAGCAGCAGATTCTCCGTGATGTGTTCAAACAGGACGATGTATCGGATATTCCTCAAATGTGGTGTCTCTACAAAGAAGTGGCTGGATACTTTGAAGACGGTCTGCGCGTCCCTGATGACATCACCCTTCTATGGGCGGATGACAACTGGGGCAACATCCAGCGTTTGCCTATTGGAGATGAAACTGAGCGCAAAGGTGGCGCCGGTGTGTACTACCACTTCGATTACGTTGGCGGCATACGCAGCTATAAGTGGATCAATACCATCTCGTTGCAGAAGACATGGGAGCAGATGCACCTGGCATATGAGAAGCAGGCTCGCGAGATCTGGATTGTCAATGTCGGAGACTTGAAGCCACTGGTATGCCTTCGACTCTTAGTATCCCTTCCCATTGCTCCAAACTAACGATATCATAGGAAATCCCAATCAGCCACTTCCTTGATCTTGCTTACGATCACGACCTCTTGAAATCTCCCGACAGCACCACAAAGTGGTTGAAGCAGTTCGCTGCACGAGAGTTTGGCTCAGCCGTGGCGGACGCTGCTGCGGACGTTATGAATAGGTACGGCATGTATGCTGCACGTCGGAAGTACGAGATTGTCAATGCTGGCACGTACAGCGTCGTGAACTATGATGAAGCAGACAGGGTCGTGAATGAGTGGCGCAAACTTGTAGAGGATGCGCAGAAAATCCACGACCGCCTACCTGCGGCGGCTCGGCCTGCATTCTTCCAACTTGTCCTTCACCCAGCACGTGCGGGATACATCGTCTATGACATTTATGTCACAGCTGCCAAGAACAACCTCTACGCGAGACAGCGACGTACCGGTGCTAATGCACTTGCCGAGGAAGCTCTCCGTCTGTTCGACGAAGACTTCGAGTGGGGTGATCGATACCATTCCCTGCTCGATGGAAAATGGAACCACATGATGGACCAGACTCACTTGGGAACCGACTACTGGTAGGCCACCTGCTTATCTTCTATACCCACGATATTTATATGCCCGCTAACTGTGTCTTGTATAGGCAACAACCCATGCGAAACAACCTTCCCCCTCTTCAATATACGCAGATCCGCGAGAGAAGCTTGGCTGGCGATATGGGTGTGTCTGTCGAAGGTGGATTTGGTGTTGTGCCTGGCGATGACGAAAGGAACATTGGCTTGTCCAACAACGACCTCATCCTGCCTCCAATCGACCCTTATATCCCCCACCGATGGATCGAGATCTATTCTCGCGGAACCGAATCCTTTGAATTCAAAGTCTCCCCGCATGACTCATGGGTCAAGGCTACACCGTCCTCTGGCAAGATCTCCCCCAAGGGCAAGACCGATACGCGGGTCCTCATAAGCATTGACTGGGCCAACGCCCCCGAAGGCTCCAACTCTGCCTCTATCAATGTCACTTCCTCTCGGGACTATGGTAACTTCGGGATGCCCACTATTCACCTTCCCGTCAACAAGACCATGGCTCCTGATTCCTTCAAGGGTTTTGTTGAGACCGACAGGACCATTAGTATCGAAGCAGAGCATACGTCTCGAAAGACTGATGGCGATGGAGTGTCTTATAAGACGATCCCTGGATACGGACGCACGCTCTCTGGTGTAGCTCTCTACCCCAACACAATTGACTCTCAGTCTGCGCCCTCTTCCCCTCGCCTGGAGTATGATACATACATCTTCTCGAAGGACGCAAAGGCCGACGTGACCGTGTATCTTGGTACCTCATTGAACGTTGATCCTGAGCGCCCACTGAAATATGCCATTGGTTTCGACTCCGAGGAGCCACAGGTGGTGCAGTACGTAGAACCCACTCCCATGGGTGCTCTGCCTTCAAACTGGGATCCCACTGTCGGAACTGCCGTCTGGACAAACAACACCATCCACAACCTCGAGGGGGGTGGAAAGAAGCATACCCTGAAGCTATGGGCTTTGGAGCCAGGCGTCGTCTTCCAGAAGATAGTCGTTGACCTTGGTGGTGTTCGAGAGAGCTACCTGGGCCCTCCTGAGACCCCGCGTCTGTAAAAAGAAAAAGAAAGAAAAAAAGAATGATGCTTTTCAATTCTTTGCAGTGAATCACTGGGACAGCAGTGAATTTATATTACTTATTACATTCTTTGTAAATAGTTTGTTCCTTTTACCTTGCTAATTTCATTGTTGTTCTACTCAGTACTTTTTGAAGTGTTCTCCCTGCTCAGGTTTATGAAGCATCAGCCCTACCCTAGAAGTATGCAAGGAAGCTGCATAACATAGCTTAGCCTGCCAAGCTAAGATCCATCTCAGCATGCATATTCCTCTAGCAGGGCAGTCACATACAGTCACATACATTCACAGGCATCCCTACCTGCCAAATGTGTGTGTGTCTCTTGCTGTAGTCAGTCGTGCCTGCCCACAATGGTTAATATTAACTATGCTGCCGGCATTCCATCATTCAGCTTCACTTCACAAAAAGAAAAAAAGAGTTAATGAGCCCTCACCTTTCTCTTATTCTTCAACTGATTCCCTTCCTTATTTCTCTTTCTTACGCCTCACCTGCTTGAATCTCCCTCCTGGACTTTGAGCGCTCCCCATATCTCTTGTCAGTAGCCACACAGTAGTACCTGTATGCTCCCTGCGAATCCCGACCTGCCACAGTCGAACATCTAAAAGGAAAGATGCCAATTGCGGGGAAAACCTACCTTGTTACCGGAGCCAATCGAGGTGAGTTGCGGGGTTATTGGAACACTCTACTTTGCTCCCCCCCTTTCCCCCTCCTCCCCGCCATCCTTGCCATACTGACAAGTAGGTACGTTACCTAACAGGCCTCGGACGCGGTCTTGTCGAGCGATACCTCGCCCGCCCTTCAAGCACCGTGGTCGCCGCCGTCCGCAGCCTCGAACGTCTCTCCTCCAAATCCCTAGTCGAGCTCCCCAAGGGCACAAACAGCACTCTCATCGTCGTGAAAATCGACAGCACCTCCCAAACCGACGCTCTCGAAGCAATCAGCAAACTGAAAACCGAACACAGCATCACCCATCTCGACGTTGTGATTGCCAATGCGGGAATCTGCAAAGCGTATCCCAGCGTCGATAAGGCTACGATTGCGGAGATGACGGAGCACTTTTCTGTCAATTCGCTTGGGGCGCTGTTGTTGTTTCAGGCGGTGGTCCCGCTTTTGAGACAGGCGGAGGAAACTCCCAAGTTTGTTACCATGAGCTCTGCGGTGGGGAGTATTGGTGACATGGAGGCTACCCCTGTTCCGCACCTGGCTTATGGAGCTTCGAAGGCGGCGTTGAACTTTATCACCCGCAAAATGCACTTTGAGCATCCAGAGATTATTATTTTCCCGGTTGACCCTGGGTAAGTTGATTTAATGCCCTTGCCATAAATTTGCTGTAATCTTAAGGGGGAATGGCATAACTGACTCAATTTGTCGCTTGATATTAGCTGGGTCCAAACCGAACTCGGAGACAATGCCGCCGTGACCTTTGGCTTTGGAGAGGCCGATATTACTATCAAGGACTGTCTCGATAGCTTGGTGAAAACGGTATGATTGTGCTTCAACTCCTGCAGCTATCACTACTTTTTCTAACTGCTGTTCTCTGTAGATCGATAAAGCCACGAAAAAGAAATCCTCTGGAAACTTCATGCACTACAAAATAGGCGAAGTTCCCTGGTAGGATATCGAACCATATGCACATACCACACCCACCACACCAACCTGAGATTTCCGCTGTTTCCTGTTAATCTTCTCGTCCTTTTTCCATCCATGCCATTACCACTTACCTAAGATACATGCTGTTGTTGATCCGTTTCAAAAAATTGAAGACGGAGAGATCTTTGTTTTTTTTTTTTTTCCTGCGAGGAGAGACGCGGGGGCTTTCCCTTGTTGACCTGAAATGAATGGGACGTATTCGATATTGATATAGCATTAGCCTGAGAATAATACAAACAAGTTGGTTGCCAGATATATCCGCAATTTCTAATAGCTTAGATGTAACCATGGCCATAAGTGGAGGTAGCATCCAACACTGGCTACTGGAACCGCTCCTGAGCCCCTAACCCCTTAGTTTGGCGCCAAAAGGCAGGTCTAATTTCCAGCCCTTTCCATGCACATTCTTCAAGATTGATATCATGTCGTTATAACAAGCTATCTGTATCGTTTATTCAAGAACTTCGATGACTACATAGCATATAGTATGTCATTCGCCTTCGCCGTCGCGACTTCGCAAGGTTTGGAAGCCCCTGTTCACGATTATATAATCCATGACGTCAGTTTCGCGATGTTCTGTTCCATCTGCGACCATGAGTCTTCTTACCTGTTGTTCATATGCGAGAGAGTGCTATTGCTGGGCTATGAATGTAGTGTATACTTGTTTTATGAGGTGATTTTATTTCCTGATCCTGATAGGCGAAATCACAGAGCAACCAGATGCAACTGAATGAATGGAAAGCAAAGAGCTACATAGTTCTACGCGTTTAGGGCTCGTGGCCTAATTTCGCAGGAGCAGACCCTCTTATCTTATTATTGTGCAAGGGTCTCGGTTATGGATTTCGCGAAGTATGGGGCTATCATCATAGCAGTAATAAAGAGGTCATATGTAGTTGAAGTTGGGAGGCTCGCGAACATACGAATATGCCACATATCAAATGATATCCAGGAGAGCTATGCAAAAGTTGAAGGAATCGAATATGAAGTGAAAGTTCGTCAAACCATAAGTTCTGAAAAAGCCACGTCAGGAGCGGGGAGTCGAATATTATATTATTTGTTCGACTATGGAATAAAAATGGGGAACGGAACACCCCCTTGCGCCTTGGATTTGCGTTGATTCATGTACATGTGATACTTTGCCCATGGAAGCTCAGATTTTCAGCTCACCAGCGAAGAGAGAAAGAGAGAGCTCAACATTCGCAATACTTATGTGTAGTTACGTTTCCTGTTCTGGCCCCGCTTTTTTTGCTGTTGCTTCCCGCCCTTGTTTCCCACGTCAAGTCGAGTCTTGAAGGCAGATATATCTGACTTTTGCTTGCGGTGAAGGGAGGGGGAGGTTGGTTGCAAGTCATACCCGTGAGTACCGTCGCGCGTACTTGTGTCCAACCTGTTGACGGATATATTACGTGGCCAGCATGCTTCACCGAGATGGCGCCATACTTATTCGTCAAGTGTGGAGGTGGTGTATATGGGACAAATAGTCTTATAGCTCTTGATGAGATGCGATTGCGAACGACTCGTGGGAGGTTAGAATGGCGTATTCTCACTATATGGCCAGCACATCGAAATAAGGTCGTCGATATCGATCAGGGGGAGTCATTCATGTGTGCGTCTGCGTCAATATCAGACTAGGTGTGCCTACGAAATCGGTCGCCCTGTCATTAATGACTGCGTTGTATCTCACCGGCCCTTTACCGTTGGACCAGTCCCTCTTAGTCCCTGTAGACTTTTTCTGGGATGCAGGTTATGCGCATCATGAAACTATATTATTGCAGCTGCACACGTCTTTATGGCACCATGAGTACAGTACAGCAGCTACGGAGACCAACGTATTAACCGTTGGCTATATTACTCGCGTATTATGTTGTCGCCGTTTCCAAGGGTTGACTCTGCGTACTCTGCTACGTTTTCCCTGTTTACCACATATCTATAGTTCGAAGATCACCACCACTCATCCCAGGGTTCGAAACAAAGGGACTGCGGCCACCAACCCTTGATTCCCTGAATTGAGTGGGAAGGGGAAAACGGCTTTTGGCTACTTCTTGCGCGGCTAGCCGTTCTACAATATGTACTAATATTTTACTGCTTAGGAGGTGTTTAGAAAAAAGTGCCACGCGGACCAGAAAAAAAGCAAAAAAGAAAAAAAAGGAAATATTTCACTGCATCCTGCGAACAACGTCGGGGTTGCGGCCGCATTATTATTAAAACAGCTGCTCATCCATGCGGATCGATGCACGCTTCCTGTTGTGTTCCTGCATTGAAAACAAAACGAAGTTTGCTTGGAACGTTGGTATTGAGCCGGCATCCTCTTTGTACTGTCAATAAATCGACAAGCTCCCCGCCAAATATACCATGAGAACCGTACGCAAGCAGTGACGCCGTTTGCAACTATTGCTGCAGTTATTCGGTTATCCATGTGCACGCATCATCACGGAGCTGCCGCACTGTTTTGACGCGGGATCTATTCGTGGTAACATTGAATTCAGCATGATAGGTGTGACAAGCCAAACGCTGGACATAACCATGGGATATAAAGTCGTGTCCTATCTCCCCCCGTCAAGGGAGTTAGGTCGTCTCAATCGCCAGTAAAGCTCTCCTCTCCTTTAGACAACTGGTGTGATATATCGACGAGCTGTGCCTCAGTGCTTGACGGAATCCCTCTAGATTGAATTCCCGCTCGACAAACTACAAAACCCCGTTTCGAAGCAATCATGAAGTCCGTCGGAGTTATTTCCACCGTGTTCTTGGGCATTGTGCCGGCATTAGCTGCTCCCAACCCTCAGTTGAAGCCTTCGAATGGAGGACAATCGGGCGTTGCAAGCGGTACAGGCCAACCAACCTGGCCTCACAAAGGGCCACCATTTTCAACGCATGTGGCTCCTCGATGGGAGACCATCACTGCCGACGGGATCCTCCCAGCCAATATAGCTAACCGCGGAGAGAATCTTTCTGTCGGCGTTGATTTGCCCGTTCGCCTGCCGCTCGTTGTTCGGGATAACGCTGTCCAGGCAAACGAGAATCTTGAGACCATCACTGCCGACGGGATCCTACCAACTAGCATAACTAACCGGGTTGGTCGGGATAACGCTGCCCAGGCAAACGAAAACCTTTCGATTGGTATCAACCTGAAGCCTCGTCAGACCAAATCTCCCACCCCGAGTTTCCCAACGAGCTCGGTTGGTACCCCTGCCGCGCCTATCCTTCCACGGAAGGAGGACATTACCATCACGATTGACGCACGTGCTCCCCTTCCTACCGCTCCTGCCAAAAGAGATGAGAACATTTCAATCGGTATTGACCTCAAGCCTCGCGATCCCGAAACGACCGATCTCGGTCCTAATTCGACGGCTCCAGTCGCTCGTGCCAGAAGAGATGAGAATATTTCAATTGGCGTTGAGCTCAAGCCTCGCGATCCCGAAAAGACGGATATACCTAGCCTGACTATCAATCAGTCCATGGGACTCCCCAAGCTTAACCGACGAGACGAGGACATTTCAATCGGTATCGAACTGGATAGACCCGGCCGCACCCACCCGGTTGAAACACCCGCAAAGCCCACATCCTCAGTAGGAGGCGTGCGGACCTTCTCAACTTCCACTGTCCGTAAGCCTACCACCTCGAGTTCTGGCTCCAACTAAATGTGGCATAAGTACTTGATTTGCCTATGAATCAAACAAGGTTAGTGTCTGACCTCTCTCTAATTCCATCCTATTATGTTGGCCAAAGCCAATAGAGTACCGGTTCAGTTCGCTAAGCGATGAATAGTTCACTCCAATATCATAGGGCTGTCAAGGCGCAATGCCGCACTTTTCGATGCCAAAATGACCAGACAGGCTCAACTGGGAAAAAAGGGGAGCGAAGGAATGTGGGAAGTAAAATATGAGCAGATTACAATGACCTTTTTCCCCCCTCTTTTAAACTTTTCTTCTACAAAAGAATTTCCCCCTTTTCGATCTACAACTTCATCGCGCATTGCTTATTTTAATCCCGCCCACAGTTTTTTTTTTTCTCATTTTTCTCTTTTGCGCAAGAGGTAAGTTTAATCGATATCTAGCACGAGTGGATGGATTACGTTAAAATTTAGCAAAAAGAAAAAAAAGAGCGATCATGGTTTTTTGACAAATACACGATTTTTTGGCCCTTTTTTCTTTATTAGTAAAGGTGCTCCTCCATTATTGCATCGTATCACAAGTTTATTAGTGTAATGGGAATTCCCCATCTCGCGCTAGAAATTACTCGACTCCTGGTACACACACAGGGTTTAAAGTTAACTCGGCATATGGGGGTTTCTTCTTATACATATATACTATGTTAGGCATTTTAGAAAGGACCAACATAAGGATGGAATATGGAAGGTGAAAAGAAACGCTGTAATAACGCGCGACGCTAGCTGGATAATTTCCAACACCCCAGAAGAAAACCCCAGCAAAAGCAAAACAATTAAGCACTTGGGAGAGGGTAATATAATGTAAAAAAGGGAGGGAAAAGTAAGCAGAAGTGATAGCAAGGAGATATATTATATACATCAATATACATCAAGATCGTGAATCCAAAGGTCATGTAGTGTAGCAGCATCATTTTCGTGATCGAATAGCATCCCAGTTCCCATACATCGCTTGACAGGAGGGGAGCAGTCTTTTTTCTTAAAAGGAAGGAGGAATAAAATAAAATAAAAAAGCAAATAAGCAAGCAACATTACTATATCATATCATTCCAATCATACCCACCACCCTCCACACACATGCACACCTCTCTCAATAATTCGACCCACCACTAACATACACCTTCCCCGGCCTCTCCACATCGCGATGATGTCTTCTCGAGCTCGACTTCGTGCGCGTTACCGTCACCGGCTTCTCCCTATAATACGACGACGAAGAGCTAGTATGTCTCCTCGGTCGCTCGTAGTGCGACTCATACCCCCCGCTGTTTATATCTATGGCGCACCGGATCAGCCAGAGGAGGAGTAGACTGCCGAGGACGCTGCCGATGACGATGCCGGCGATGGCGCCGCCCGAAAGTGTGTCAGGACAGGCTGCGCTATCGTTGTTGGTGACTTGTTGACGGGTATGAAGGTTTGGGGCGGTGATGCCGCTACTAGTATATTCGAGGGGGAGCTTCTAGGGGGGAGAGTTAGTTACGTTGTTGGGGGGTTTGTGCCATGGGATTGGGTAAGAGGGGAGCTGGTAAGTTTCGCAACGGGCCGGTGCAAACGTACCATTTTGATTGATCCTTTATAAAATTTGACGGAATTCTAGAATCTCTCAAGAGATCCAAAGAAAGTAAAAATTGTTATTTTGAATGAGAGCTTCTTCAATGCAACCAAATATAATAGAGTACTATGTAGTATCTGAGTTACAATGTCTGATGTCTGAGTCAGTGACCAACCGCCCTTCCAGCGGATTGTAGAGCGCAAAAGAGGGGAACAAGGTCGCAGAGAGAGGTTGGCAAATTTTCTCTTATCAATTGGGACTATGTCTGGCTATATATGAGCCTTTTTCATCTCGTCATTGCAAAATGCAATCTACACGCAGCTGCAGTGGGAGCCCCTAGCCGTCCTGGGCCTTGAGAGGGTAGTGGGGCGAGAAATCCATGATTGAGCGAGACATTGACGTCAAGCGCACGGCTTAGCAGAAGTTCCTGAGCAAGGCATTTTCTAGACTCATCCTGGGTATAACAGCGAGCATCCTGGATACCTACTAGGTATCTAGGCTGTTTTCTGTGGAGGAATCAATTGCCTGCGAACAATGACGTCGATGAACTTGAAGCAGGGAAGCTCTTAGTGTGATAGTTATTAGTCAGTCATGACTCAGCAGTGACTTGACTTCAACTTCAACTTCAACCCCCTTCACCTGCACGCTGTGTGCTATCTAGGGATCACGACACCGTTGTTTCGCGGGTTCAATGTGTGCTTGATAGACACTTGCTAGCGTGTCTCGTGTGCCATGCTCTTCTGCACATTCTGCTGGACCTGGTTGACAGCAACATATTAGACAGCGCTTAAGCGCCGCCCAGGATCGAACTGTTCGGACAACGCATCTGGTCAAGCAATGCTTCTGATTGATTGTAAGATCATTGGGCTGGTCTGGGGAGAGCTCTTATATGTAATGGCGTCCTTCGGTGGATTTCCAGATGCGGTTTGGGATGTGATCCAAACACCAGAGAGCACCCCGGCAACGGTTTCTTTGGACATCGCATCCCCAACAACATTCTTCATGAAACAAGGCCCAGTCTCACTATCACTGCCCGGCCAACATTGACAGTTCTGGGATTCTAAGAATAATACCAATAATAAGCCTTGCAGACAGATGTACGGCTATATATGGGAGCTCGCCAAGGAGCTGCTCCCTTTTTCTCGTGACCTGTGGCCGGCGCTTACCATGGCGTCCCTAGTGGCTGCCTTGTCGCCAGTTGGGAGCTCCTCCGATCATGGCACCCACTGCTCCCCCTGCAACGAGTCAACTGCATATGTTGAAACCTTTAGCGTTCCATTGGTCTACTTTCCTTATCAATCTTTTGGTCGTTCTGAAATCCAACGGAACAGCTCACCCCTCCCCATCCGAAACATAAAACCAAGGGCTTCCCACTGTGTCGGTAACTATGGACCATGGTCTTTTCTAATCGCTCCACCCTCATCTTTCTTGCACTATGCACAGATGCTCGATTAACCTATAGATGATGATGAAACTGCATCATCCGTTCTTTTTCTGGTTCTCCTTCTGTGATTAATCTTCACACGTGCAGTGGCGTAAGCGCTGCATGGCAACACTGTTTGTTGTTTTGCCTCGAAATAGATTGTTCTTTCGTTCTGATGCACTGCTTCACGCGTTTCGAGATGTTCGGAGGGATGCAAATCCGTCACGCTCGAAACATGTATCACCAAGGCACTCTCACATATAGCCGCCGAGCAAGCTATGGAGAGGTGGTCTCGTTGCTTTATATTGATAATATAGATCCTTTACATAAAATCTGTGGCCCATCTATTCAGACTTTTTGCCAGATTCCTGCTCTGTTGGAGTTATAATTCCTAATGCTTACTGTCGTTTCCTCAACCTACTGATGACTACCCTCGCGTTGCCTTCCTCTCCCCTCACTCTGTCGCTCCTCTGTTAGAATGCGGGGCTACCTGGTTGATGTCGAGGAATCGGATCTCAATTCCTTAGGCCAGCTTCCTGTGCAGCCTTTTCCAGGGCATGTCGGCCAGCATGGTTCGATCCAATTCAGTCAGCTCGGATCATATGCTCCAGGCTCCATGCCATTCAGTCATGGTGTCCCGAGGCAAGTGACTGAGCCAGCCAGCCGGGCTCTATCTCCATCACCATCACCATCGTCTGGGGCCCCTGTCCTTACGGGAACTTTGGAAGATTATATTCCTCTTCCCGATTCTGGGGCTCAGGCGGCCCTGAATAGCAGCATCAACATCAACCCACAGCTCACCCAGTCCGCCTTTAGCACCACATACCCCTCTATGGCGGGAAGTACCGAATGTTTGATATCATATCCAAGCTGCTATGGTGATAAATTCTCGCAAGACCACAAGTTCACTTGCAAATGGTCTACTTGTTCTCAGCCACTTAGGTCGGAGGAGGACCTTGCGTATGTCGAATGGTCTCGATACTGAAAGCCCCCCTGCTAACGAGGCATCTAGATTACATTACGTCCAGCAACATGGCGCGCCTTTGCAAATATACACTCAACTGAAATCCTCCGACTATCCCTCCCCTGAGTCGGCCTCTCCTGCGAGATTGCCTATGAGCTCAGCAATCTCAACTCTGCTAGAAAGGTATAACTCTGTGGCGATCCATTATCCATCGTACATAACTAATTTACATTTTTACAGGCCCGTTGGGTGGAAGAACGATCCTAGGTATTTTTACAGTTTTCAAGCGCCTAGCGAACAGCAACCCCAGAGAGATGAGCCTGACTTGAGGCCTTCAACTCCTCCCTATCACCTCAGCCCCATGTTGCCTTCGCCAGTCGCCCGCTCAAGCCCGCATGACACTACTTCACCCATGCTTATCACGCCTATGGAAGACCTCCCTACTCATACCGCAGAGCGAAATTGGACGTCAGGTTCAGCTCAACCTACCCGAGAGTCTCCACAGCCAGGTTTCTCGCCTCCAGACCCCTCATATGAGATCATGATTCACTCAGACTTACCTACTTGGACGGAAGGATCAGAATTCTCTCCTGCAATTGGTCGATCCACGGCCAAAAATTGGGCGGACCTATTAGCAAATCTCAGAGTGAGCCTCTCTGATATCGCAGGGAATAACAATAGACCTATGTTCGCAATCAGATGCTTTCGAGGGAGGGATACACTTTGCATAACCATCAAAGACCCAGTAAAGATGAACTTCCCTCTGCTCAAGGCCAAAGCCCAGGAATGGAAGATCCCGATCCTCCTCATAAGACGCGGGTTAAAACGATCTGCTCGCTCCCCACAGGATGAAATTGCCAATGTTGACCAAAGCCCCACCCCCATCGGAAGAGTTTCGGCTCCTTCGGGCAACCTGTCTACCCCCAAGCGAGCTCGGAGTAACAGAAAAGTGTCTAGACCATCATCCACAGCACCCAGCCCTATGAACGACGCTTATGAAGGTTATCGGGTTGCAGGAAATGATGATGCCGTCTATAGAGGCCCAAGCCCGGCTCCTTATTTTCGACAAAACCACATCGAAGAGGCGCAAAATTTGACCAAGTTGCAAATACCCCCTGATAATGATTTCTCGTATAACGTTGGCCTGGGATTCAACTGCACGGCTCTTGACGGCTATAATGGACCCATCGAGCCTGTTAACCGTCCCCACGAATCTCCCATGATCTACACCCCCAATATAACCCATCAATCGCCCGCATTGACGCCCCAGTCTGCATATACTTTTCCCGAAGTGATGCGGACATCTAACGAGCTATCACACGCCCTTGGGTTATATCCAGGCGGAAACAGCACGCAGTTTGGACCGTCATTTGGAAGTCCCTTGAAATATATGGAGACAAGAGAGACTGAGCAGGCTGGATCCCCTGCTAGCAAAGCGTCGAGGAACCGCAAAAGAGCGATAAGTTCATCCAGTAAGGGGCCTTCTACAGTCGACGATTCCGAGGAACAGGCTGCACAGTATTATACCGCTTCTCTACCTTTCCACTCGTGGCCACAACACAACCATCCTCCCGATTTACAAAACGTGCCGGACGATTTGAGTCTAGGGGATTGGCCGAAGGGTTTACCTTATAATGGGTCGTCCAATAGGGAACACGGTTTTTATATGGGTGTAGGGACAAACGCGAGGTCAGACACCGAAGGACATGGAAACCCTACACTATCAAATAGAGGCTTCAATGGAGCTAGATCATCCAATCTTGGCCCTACCGCAGTGATAGACTCACCCAGGTACGGGATGCGGCAGACGGATTCAGGAGTGTCGATACCAAGAACTGAGCAGCACCCCACGACCCATGACTATCTCGGGACGAGACTTGAAAAGAAACCCAGCGGCGTGTTAAACCGGAAACCCTCACGCACATCTCGTACATCCTACAAAACCCATTCTCGAAACCCATCCGCCCCGAGCTCCCTGGGTTCAGCGACCCTAGCGCCGCTTTTCGACGGCGTTATCAGATCCCGCTCCGTGTCCACGCCACCAAGACTTATGGCTGTAGGGATGTCTAGAAGTCACAGCCGCGCGGGTGAGAACCCTCCACCTCAACGCGTGAAGTCCGTCAGTAACTCCAAAGCTCCTCCTCTTCTGCCTGCGCCACCCGGCTCTATATCGCGGAAGCCTGGGTTTGATTTGGCTCTGCGTGGCAAAACTACCCATCTTCGGTCTTGATTGGGATAAATATGGAGGCGTTATATGTTTTTCCCGCCCCTCTCTCCTGCTTTCTTTCTTTCTTTTCATTTTCTGCGTCATTTCTTTTTTTCAAGTTCCATGAAGCGCACGAGTGGATTTTTGTAGGATCTTTCTGAAGCAATGGTCGGCAAATTTGTATTTTATATACCCCCCATTCTACTGCTTTACTTCTCCGTTTTTATTTCTTTCACAGTCTTTTTCTTTGTTTCCTTCTTTCTGTCCCTGTTTATCCCCTCGTCCGTCTTTTTTGCCAAAATTGGCGTCCTTTTTATTCCCGCTGTTCATAGGCCAAAAGCCTGTAATTTACTCCACTTTCAGTGGCTGGAGGCCTTTTTGAGCAAATAGAAGGGCGTATTTCAATACCGCGCTAATTTTGGCAAAAAAGACGGACGAGAGAGCAGAGATTCCTAATCAATCCAAACTCTCCATGCATATTGCATCTAATTCATACTTTGGTACTTCGTCGTAACAAACACCCTAGCGTCTTGGCACGCGTCTAACCCTCCAGCCACCCACAGCCACCTAAAGCGCACTTCCTCTCATCTTTCGCCGCGGAGCTTGCCAAAGCAACAAGCCAAACATCTACAAAAAGAAAAACGTTTACAAATCCCACGCCACCGCGAACAAACCAACAACAACAACAACAATGGCTCTAATTCGCGGTGCCCCGGTAATCCGGAATCTCCTGGGCCGACCAATTGCCTTGCACAGAACGGTGCAGAAGCGATGGGCCCAAGTCCACGATGTGCGCTTCGTGGCTTCGCATGCTAGCGGCGCGGAAAAGGTGCAGGATAGATATAGGGAGAAATTGGAGCAGAAGGCGAAGCAGTGAGTTTTTTTTCTGAAACCCCTGTGATATATTGAAAGAGAAGGTGGGGAGGGGTGGTATATATATATAATATAATATGCGGCAGTGGGAATTTGGGGAAGTAGCTAAATGAAAGAAAAAAAATGTAGAGAGGGTCACGAGTCGATATCCTCCTTGAAAAAGGCGTATGAGGAGAAAATCAACGACGTACGCGCCACGGAATCAGCTACCATCGCACAAGCTCCCAACCCCTCGTCGCCATCGCCCGCACAATCCCCCAACAACGCCCCCCCTCCATCCTCCGCCGCCGCTGCCAGCACAGCATCCTCAATCCCCAAATCCTCTTCAACGCCCGGCATAAAGTCCCTATCCTCATATCTCGACATCCCCAAAATCCTCACCCTACCTAAAAAGGAGATAGAAACCCTCTGGCGTCTGCGACACGCACATAACCCTCTCTCAATCTGCGCGACAATTCCGCTGTCGACGTATGAGCGCATGGCGAGCGTGGCGCGGCAGAATCCGCAGTTCGTGTTACCCTTGCCCCGGACTGCGGATAGTCCTGTTCCCCCACCCGAAGAGGTAGGGCAGGCAGAGGGGGGAGAGAAGAAGAAGGGAACAGGTGCAGATATCCATTTCCTGCAATGGGGGTTCCACCCACCGTCCCCGTCCCCGTCCCCGCAACCTACGACCACCGAAAAAACCCAAACAGCAAACACACATACCTCAACCGTAATATTCACACATCTCGCAGCCTACAAACTCCACGGTGCATACTCCCCACCTCACACCATAATAACACATCATCTCGATCTCGCAGACTCGAAGGGGTTGGTTCTCATGAATGGAAGTGTGGTGGCGGATAGGGGGGTGAGTGTTGAAGAGGCGAAGTGGTTGGTTATGTGGTTGCAGAGGTTTTATGATTGGGGAAGTAGTAGTGAGGATGATGGGAAGGGTGGGAGGAAGGGGGAGATGTTGAGGATGTTTACGAGGGGGGATACGAAGGGGTTCAGGTTGGAGGAGCTCTTGGAGGAGGTGGAGAAGGTGTAGGATATATATACATATATATCTTCTAACAGGGCAGTAGGGGGAGGGGGGTTTCGGGGGATGTACGATATGATTTTGGGCGACCCCCCTTCCTGGTGAGAGCTGTGCGGATTGTATATATACTCGTATAACATGTTCCCCTTTTTTTCTAGTCAAAAAGCGGTCTTTCTTTTGCTCCCGAATAGCGGAGGCTTATGTTAGCATATAGAAAACCCATGCACTAGACGTTATTATTCTTCCTCGTCTTATATTCCAGCTATAACCACCCCTAGCTATCTCTCCAGCAGAAACAAAATGAACCCATAAAATTAGAAAAAAAGCAACAAGAAATCAGTACAAGGAAGAAAGAAAGATTGCACAAAATCAAGTGGGTAAATTAGTCTTTTAAAACTTCCGCTTCATCATTTTTTTCATTTTAGGAAAATCGGTATGGAGAAGGTTCCAGGGTATCAATTACATACATTCATGAAGAGAATAAAATATAAGGAAAAAAGGATGAAAAGAAAAACAAAGGGAGAGAACCATAATTCTTCACCAAACTCCGCGATGGAAAACATAAAGCAATACCTGTTAAAAAAGGAGCCCAGTAAATGTATTGCCTGTTTCCCATCCCCGTTTTTGGTTTAAACCCAGCGTTTGTGTCATGACCCAAGCTTTTGGGGAAAAGTAGGAAATCGAAATCTATCATGGTGGGAGCGTAAGAAAGACCACGAGATATCTCCGGAGAAGGAGTCAAGAGGGAGAACCCTCCGTCCTTCCATCTCAAGGACCAAAATCTAATCGTCAAGAACTTCGTTAACCATAAATGACTGTATGTGGTCGAAATAGCCCGGTTCCGCGACGGTGTCGTTGTGGTGACCATTGGGGAAGGTGCGCCAGACTTTGACGTCGGCCTTGCACATATGATGTAGTTGGGTCATATGAGATGGCCTACGCATGTGTTAATAGCAGTATATTTGGGGAGGGCTTGTAATGAACATAGGGTCGAAGGGGGCCAAAACTCACGGGACAATTTCATCTTTCAGTCCACTGAGGAACAACATCGGGATGCTGGTGATCTGTGGAAGAACAAGCTCGCTGGGCCAATACTGATGGCATAATCGAGTAAGGTACTTTGCTGCGGGGAACACGCTGCGTCACGTACACCAGTCAGCAACATTCCAGCAGGATATACTTGCCCATTATAGTCGAATAATCAAAAAGAAGACAAGGAAACAGAAAGAAAAAAGCATACCTAGGAATCATCTTCCTCACGCTCAAAAACGTATTCTCCAAAACCAACCCCTTGATATCACCGTCCTTCTCATTGTTTGCCGCAAGGTTGATCGCCACCGCACCCCCCAAGCTCTGCCCATACAGCACAATCTTCGTCTTACTCGTCTCTGCGCGCTGGCGAATATAATCCAACGCAGTCTGGGCATCAATCTTCAACCCTTGCTCGTCAGGCGCGCCCGTCGACTCCCCATACCCACGGTACTCGAGCATCAGCACATTACAATTCAGCGTCTCTTCGAGCATTTGTGCAATGGGGATGCGGTGGCCAATGTTTCCTGCGTTGCCGTGGAACATGAGGATGGTCATTGTAGGGTCTTGCGACAGCTTTCTCGAGGGCCGGATGAAGAGGGCGGCGAGCGATTCGCCGTCTGGAGTCGGGATGCGCAAGTCTTCGTAGTCGGTTATGCCAAATTCAGGGGGCTTGGGGACTTCAGCGCGCGCGTTTAGGGGCATGTTGCGCGGGTATATTATTTCGCTGGAAAGAGTAATGTCAGTTATGCGGATACGCCAAAGGGAGAGAGAGATAGAGAGAGTTATGTAGAAGGCTCATTCAGGACAGACTTACTTCTGCTTGAAGTACAGCATTCCACTTGCGACGACAGCCAGACCCGATGAGGCCAGCACTGGCAGACGGAGGAATTGCACGACGCTGCCAGCCATTGACGCTACACTCCACGACGACGAAGGAGGTGGTGAGTCTGTCATTGTATTGGTTTCTGAGTTGTGGATTTGTTGAGGAATCAATCGCCTTTCTTTGTCAATTGCACCAGGAATGAATGGCAAGAGCAATAATAGCAGAAGTGAGATCCGGCAGGAACGGCTGCTTGGGGAGAGAGAGTGTGTGTGTGTGCTTGTTTCAGACGCGAAGAGAAGCAGCTCCTCCTGGCATCGTCTGGCGCAAGCGGTTACAGCACGTCAGAAGTGGGGATGGCGCGATAGATAAGGGACCAAGATAGACAGAGAGGTGAGGGAGAAGCTTTGATGGGCGTCTAAACAAAGGAGTGTTTAATAGCAGGAAAAGGGAGACGGTGGGGAAGTGTCTCTAGCTTTTTGGGGACTTGCAGGATGCGAGTGAGATGCAGAGTAACACCAGCGACATAGATAGAAGAGAAGAATGAATAATAATACTTGAATGCTGCTGATGGCTTTTGATGATTATTGTGATCCCTGTATCGCCCAATACAGAACAATAATACAGAAACTGACAGCCTTGCTCAAAACAGACAAGCGTGATTTCAGCCGCGGGGAAAGCAACAAGCGTTAAGCGCTAATCGCTAATCGCCGGACGCTTAGGTCAGCAGGGCGGGCTAGTCCGCATCGGGAGCAACGCGTGGGAGGTGCTGCCTCCATCATCGACAAGCAAGAGAGCTCCAGCACAGCACAGCTCCAGTCAGAACTACCTGTTGACATTCTCTCAATTCCACACTATCGACACTTGCTGCTCTTGTTCCAATACCCCTTGTACTGCACACTACAAACACTTGCTATTTACACAATGGTCAACTCCCACGGCGTCACTGGCTGCTTGGGCGAAGGTCTGTTGAGCTCGCATGTGTCTACTTGGAGAGCTATGGACATGTAGCTAATGTTGGCGTAGATGGAATCCATATCGATATGAACCACCTGAAGAAGGGCGAGGTTAAGTACGTTGATCGTCTTCTATCCCCTCTACTCTTTCAGTTTACAGTCCAGTTACTAACAGCTCCTCTCTCTGTGCTCTCCAGCCTAGGAACATCCATGTGAGCTATCCCCAGCTCCATGTACCTAGTCAACAGCAATCCTAACCTCACCTTCAAACAACAACAGTATGGCCATAAATTTCAAAGACGGCGTTATCTTGGGAGCAGACAGCCGAACCACCACAGGCGCCTATATCGCCAACCGCGTCACAGACAAACTCACACAGGTGCATGACACCATCTGGTGCTGCCGGTCGGGCTCCGCAGCAGATACCCAGGCTGTGGCCGACATTGTACGCTACCATCTAGGCATGTACGGCATAGTGAATCAGGAGCAGCCAACGACGCAGACGGCCGCGGCTTTGTTCCAGGAGCTCTGCTACGATAACAAGGACCAGTTGAGGTGAGTTTACCCCCCATACGCAACATTCTCGCCGTTTATTTTTCTGTAGCTACAAAATGCTAATTTCGTCGCCTTTTCTTTTTTCCAGCGCCGGCATCATCATCGCGGGCTTCGACCACCGACACGGTGGCCAAGTCTACTCGATACCTCTCGGCGGCTCTCTACACAAGCAGCCCTACTCGATCGGCGGCTCGGGTTCAACATACATCTACGGCTACTGCGACGCTAACTGGCGCGAAGGCATGACGGAAGAAGAAGGTATTGGATTTGTGCGCGGCGCGCTGCAAGAGGCGATCAAGTGGGACGGCAGCTCTGGCGGCGTGATTCGCATGGTGGTGCTGACGGCGAAGGGCGCGGTGAGGCATTTATATCTACCGGATAATGGGTACACGGGGCCGGGAAAGCAGATTGCGGCGCTGTGATGGGGTTTCTGTCTTCCTTTTTTAACGAGTTTGTTTAGCATTGTCATATTGAATTTGTGTTTTGTTCACGAAGGTCTTCCTGGTCATAATGCGTTTGCAATTTACGCGATTTGGTGCTGTCTTTATCTTGACTAGGCCTTTTTTTTGCGTTCCATGCTTTGATAATAGACCAAAAAGGCAATGGGAGTGTTGATATGATATATTGCTCTTCGGCTCTATGGACGTTTTGGTATGTGCAAACGTATATGCGAGCTTCATTGACTGCTGCTATTTCTTTCCTGAGAACAGAGGCTGTGGCGACCGGGATGTTCGGTGAGTTTCAGCATGCAGATACTTACTTATCTTGCTTAGAAATAGGAGGAAGAATAGTGGGCAGTTAGGGCATTGATCGGGGCGGCTAGGAGAGAGAGCTTTCGTATCGAGGAGTAGAGAATGGTTTCAGGAATGATGTGATTTTGGGATGAAGAGTAGAATTATTTTAGCTGTTTAACTGAATCTCTCAGATATCTCTAGTCTCAGTCTCCTCGTATCTGGGGGCGAGGCTGACTGCATAGAGCAGAAAATACATGCCAACTGCTTCGTCTCACCAGCCCAGTGTCAGCAACAGCAACTCCTTTGCTCTCTCTCATCTCTAATATCTATCTACCCTCAGTTCCACGGGCTATGCAGTAATAATAGTCATTCTAATTGCAGGCTTGCTGCTGCGAGAAATACCCGGGTTTTGCAGACGCAAGTGAATAGGTATGTACATGTACCTACGTACAATCAGCGCCCAACCGCAACCCGCCACTCAAAACGGCGAATTCGCGCACGATCCGATCCAAGCTGGCTGTCGGTGTTGAAGCTGCAGAACGATGCCCTGTTTTTAATTCCATTCTCCTTTTTAAATTATCTCTTTTTCAGTTCCTTATGCTCTCTTCTGCATTGTTTTTGCTTCCATTGCAGGCTTTCCCGAGCATTGCGTGCATCATCCCGTCTCGTCCTTCTTATCTTACATACATATCGCCCACGCCAGCCAGCTGTGTTGCTGCCCTGTCGTTGTCGCCATTGCTGCCCCACGCCAGCAGCATCTCCATCCGCCGCTGCCCATTGAGTGAGTCTCTGAGTCTCTGCCAACACGACTCCGCTCCTCAGAACGCTAGAGGCTGATATGGGATCGGTGGCCATCAGCCAAGCGGTGTCGGATCTTGCCCATCGCCCTTACACCATGCTGAGAGCCGGCGTCAATCAGTCGGCCATCACCACCTCCACTGCTACTGCAACTACAACTACGACTACCACCAGCACGGCGTCAGATCCCTCTTTTCGAGCCTCGCGTCCTGCTCCTCCTCCGCCGTTGCCGCCTGCTTCTACTCACCCCCATCACCAATCCCCTCCTCAATCATCATCATCATCATCTGCGCACCTAAATTCCGCCACTCCAGCCAGCTCGACTGTGTCTGGCCCTGCTGCTGTCCCCACCTCCTACTACCAGAGCTCATTCCTCCAGTCTTCCTTGTCACATCATCATGCTTCTTCGACGCCGTCCCTCACTTCTGGTCCCCAGGACCCTACCGCTTCGATGACATCGCATCATAATCCTCACCGCCTCCCTGACCGGCACAGGTCCTCCCAACAACAACAGCAACAACTACGATCACAACAACAACAACAACAACAACAACAACAACAACAACAACAACAACAACAATATGCTGCTACACCTAATAACCCCCAATACGCAAGTGGCCACGAGGCGGGTTTCCCCTCGTCCTCTGACGCAGCGTCCAGTTTCCCCACCTCCTCACCTTCCTCCCCCCGACTGCAGCCTACATATCGCTCTACGCGCTCGCTGGGCGGATCTGAGGCCACTTCGCCCAGCCGCATAAAGGTCCGCGACCTCTCACATATCCAGAGCTTTGCTAGCGAGGAGATCCTCGCGTCATCGCGATCTACCCGTGGTGGGCCTGGCCACCTGCAAGATGTGCCCCGCCAGTATGAGATAAGCTCCATGCCCGTGACCGACATCATTGAAATGGTCGCGGGGCTCTTAACCAAAATCACCACCACCAACGACCTCCAGCACGAGCATGTGCACCGGCACATCCCGCCGCCCGAGGGCACCGCGGGCCTCAGCGAACAAACCACCAGCGTGCTCGCCTTCCACGGGAAAAATATCCCTAGCATCACCATCCTGAGCTATCTTAGCCGTATCCACAAATACTGCCCCACCACCTACGAGGTGTTTCTCAGTCTGCTGGTTTACTTTGACCGCATGACGGAGATGGTGAATAAGAATTTCATAGATAGCTTGCAGCGCCGCTCCGGCCGGCAGCGCGAGACAGATGCCCCCTCGTCCCCCTCGATACGCCCCCCTTCCTCCTCCGCCCCGCAACAACAATATCACCGCTCCTCCTCCTCGCATCCATCCATCGTAACCCCTCCGTCATCCGCGCGCATGTCAGCGCGAGACCATGACCCTCCTGCCCCAGGCTCCCCGTCGGGCGTCTCAGATACCATCCCGCCGTCACTGAGCTACTCCATGTCCTCCGATGAGGAAGACGCGATTAACTTTTCCCACTACTTTGTCGTTGATAGTTATAATATTCACCGCCTGGTCATTGCCGGCGTGACGTGCGCAAGCAAATTCTTCTCTGATGTTTTTTATACGAATTCACGATATGCAAAGGTTGGTCCCAGCATCCCCCCCCCTTCTCTCTCTCAAATATGTCGCTGCCCTTAACTAAATACTAACCCTCTTTTCTTTAACCTTAATAGGTTGGCGGTCTCCCCCTCCTCGAACTCAACCATCTAGAACTCCAATTCCTTCTCCTAAACGATTTCCGTCTCGCCATCCCCGTTGAAGAGCTGGAAGCCTACGGCACCATGCTCGTGGAGTTCTACGCCAGGGAAATTGTTTCCCAACAGCAACAGCAGCAGCAGATTCAACATGGAGGTACTGGCAGCCAGATTTCAATGTCTAGTGCCTCACCGACGGGTGATGAGGTGTATATGCGTCCGTCCGCGGCGGCGACGGCAAGGGGTGTGCCACGGGGAAGAGAAGGGGGGAGACCAGGAGGAGGAGGAGGAGGAGGAGGAGGGCATAGGACTTCGGCGTCAACGGTGTCTGCTATGAATGTTGACTCAGCGGGGCAGACGCCGACGCCGCCCTAAATATCTCCCTTGTCTTTGTGTTTCTTTTATTTTCATGATGTTACCCTTTAATTTTGCTTTTCTGCTTAAATGGTTTGTGAGAGAGAGATTGTGCTGTGTGTCCCTTTTTTTCCTTTTCTTCTCTCTCTCATATTACTTACAGATTACGAAACGATTTCTTCCTTCCGTCAAATTTTCCGGTGTTCTAGGAGAAAGAGAAACGGGATTTTTGCTTGTTGTCGTTGTGTGTTGTGGTTAGTTGCAGGGTGCGGTTTTTCGCTTTCTTTTTTCCTCCTTCTCTTAACTTTTATTGTTCTTTTTTTTTGTTACCTTAGAAGACTGGGGAGTTACCTTTTCTATTCTGTTCTATGATGTCGTTTTTCCCTTCTTTTCTTCTTTCTTTTACCTTTTCTTTCTTTTTTGTTTTGTTGTGTTGAGATCTATATAACTTATAACCATACTATGACATGACATGACATTTCCGCTAAAGCATGGTATATGATATGTGGATGAAGGAAGGCAAGGCAAAGGGGGTTAGAGAGAAGAGAAAAAGCATATGGCAATATTCCCCCCTTATTTTATGAGCGTATGGATTTGGCGGAGGGTGGAGGGCGGAGAGGGCAGCGAAGGGGTATTCACTTTATGTACACTCTCAAACTGATAATGTTGCTCTTTCTTTTTATGGCCTTTTTTTTAGCAAGATAGACGAGATAGGAAGCAGGTGATGAGGGTGAAGAGGGTGCTTTAATTTAATGATTTCTTTTTCTTCCTTGACTTAGCTACTTATTTAAGTACCATCTCCGTTTTCTCTCCCATTAGATACGTCTCTTTTATTAAGGGAAGAGAGGGGAGATAGAAAGATAGGGGATTGGCCGTTGTGACTTCCAACCTTGGAAGGTTTACAAGCCCCTTGTCACATGATTGTGACATCAGTTTCACGATATTCTATCCCTCCCACAACCACAACCACAACCACAACCATCTCTCTTTACCTGATGTTCATACATGAGAAAGTGTCAAGCTAAGCTTCTGCTATGGATCTCCAAGGCTGATCTTTTGTAGTCCAATATAAAGTGCTATTGCTGGGCTACGAACAGTTCTATACTCATTTTACCGCGTCATTTTTATCTCCAGTGTCATAGAATTATCCTATTACACACCTTTCTCTCAATCATCCGTTCAGTAGTATCAAGCTAAACTTCTACTGCAGATCTCTAAGGTTGACCTCTTATAGTCCAACAAGGGGATACGTCGAGGTAGCTCTAGGAGCCAACCCCCGTGTCGAGGGCTCTTCGAAATATACATTTATACGATAGCCAGGGAGTAGATAGGCGAAATCATGGAGCACCCGGATGCAGCTGAACGAATGGAAGCAGAGCTATTTACGCGTTTAGGGGCCGGGGCCTAATTTCTCAGGAGGGCAAGCCCTCTTTATCTTATTATTGTTGCAAGGCTCGTTATGGATTTCGCGAAGTATGGAGTATAGCAGGAAAGAGGCCATAAACTGAAGTTGAAGCTGCTGCTAGTGGCACTTTTCCCCGCCTACCTCCTTAACACGGAGTAGGGCGAGTGCCATCGTGGTAGGGTCGTTCGTGCATCGCGAATGAGGGAGGCAAACTGTTAGTTTACGGTCGATTGTCTTCTTTACTGTTGGTGGTGTTCCCATTGCCGTTCCTGAGGGGTGCTTCGGGGTAAGCATCTCTCCTCTTTGCTCCGTATCTTGGATCGGCGCTGCTGGTGGACTGGCACTGGCGAACCCACTGTGGGCATTGCTGGATCAGGGGTAGGTGTGTGGGGTGACGCTATTCTTTGGAACATGGGAAACAGGCCTGAATAAGACCCGAGGGATTCAGGATCTCCAGGATGGCTTTTGGCTTGGTGATGGCCTTGTGCTCCGGTGTCATCTCTAGTTCTGCTTCTTCCATTGTCACATGAGAAAGGGGTTATGTATACTGTGGGTCTCTAGTTAGCTTATTAGAAGCAAGTTTTATTACATATAGCTATACACAGAAGGTTGCAGGCAGCTGAGCTACTCAGAGGAGAGAGAGAGAGAGAGAGAGGGTGAAGAAAGTTGGAATGAGTGACCTGGTTAACATAATGTACTGTTTCTATTCCATTTCCATTTCCATCTCAACAAAACACACATCAAAACAAAGAAAAAGAAAAAAAGAAATCCTTCATAGCGCCAAACAATGCTTTCCCGCCTCTGATATCAAAACAAAAACTCGCTCGCTCAAGACAAAAGAAAAAAAGAAGAAGAGATCCAACGACATACCTAAAACATCGAGTAAAAAAATAGGTTAAAAAGAAAGATAAAAATGGAGAGAGGCATCGCGCCAGTGTAGAAGAGAAGAGAGAAAGAAAAATAGGTCAAGTTAGACAAGTCAGTCAGTCAAGAAACCAAAAAAGACGAAGACAAAAAGACAAGAGGGATTCAGGCATTTTAAGCCCTTCCAAAACATAATTCATTTCATTTCCAACCCTTCCCCAAAAAGAAAAAAAGGACACACGAAAAAAAACATAAACAAAAAATCCCGTCAAATCGACTTTGAGAAAAGTAGGGGATGAAATATCCGCACCAAAGAGTAGGTATCGTACGTGAAGGTTGAAGTAACCCATAGCCCATAGCAAACCAAAAAAAAAAAAAAGCCAAAATATGCACCCAACAAGCCACTTAATTCAGAAAAAAAGAAGAAAAGAACCGCGAGTATAGTCTCGCTGGCTAAAAGAAACAAGGTATTGCTTTTTTATGCAGCCAGTTTCGCAAAATGCTTCGTCCAAATCCACCCAACCTGGTTCGTGGCGTCGTCCTGATTGCGAGCAAGCCACAGATCGCCCTTTTCAGCAATAACATCAAAGATCTCGCCGGCAACATATGTCAGGTATGGATAGCCCGCCTCGCGCCTGGAGCGGTCGATGTTAAATTCGAACATGCTGGCCGCGAGGAATAGGACGGAGGGATCCTTCTTGTGCGGTGGTTGGTGGTGATGTTGCTGTGGCTGCTGTGGCTGCTGTTGCGGTTGTGGCTGCTGCTGTTGGTCCTCTGTACTTACGGGGTCAGAGGATTCGCTCATGGGCATGGCGGATGAAAAGAAACCAGAGTACCGTGCGGCAGTTGGAGAGGCAGGGTGGTCAGCTGGATCTGGAGGGCCATCACGGCTATGGCTACTCAGGGCCATTACCGGATCTGATAGGAATTCCTGGAACGTGGGCGTGCCTAGAGCAAGCTGCGGCAGCGATGGCGAGTCCGACGAACGAACAGTGGTCGCAGCAGTTGACGTGCTAGGTCGCGTGCTGGAGCTCATCACAGAAGCCATAGACGACTGTATCCCACCGTTTGGCAGCTCAGATTGTGCAGACACACGCGAGAAGCCAGAGTTAGCTCTCATGCGATTGCCAGAAAATACGTGGGACCCGTTAGTGTGTTGAGTAAAGGGTTCGCCTTGCGGGGACGTTACGAGGTTGGCAGGGCTCATTGGGCCAAAGTCCTGCGATACCTTGGGCGAGCTTATAGCTTCAAACGAAACGGTCCGGGCAGTCGTGCTGTTGACAGTGGACGGCCGTCGGGATGAGCTAGTGTCGCCTCCATTTGCAGCTGGCGACCCGATGCCCGGAATATTAGCCGCATCCGCAAGCATAGACCCATTGCAGATGCCTAGCGACAAGACCTGAGCTTCGCTGAACGAAAAGTCACCAGACCAATCAGTGATGATTTGGTTCAAATCCTCAGGCAGACGCTCAATCGTGTATCCGAGCCGTTTCTGTATCGTAGTCTGCCACGTCAATTGCAGCTGGACAAAATTGTTCAAGCAAGCCTCCATCAATTTGCCCGTGAGGGTGAACAGCTTGGGAAGTTCCTCCTTCAGCGTGATGTTTAGGGCTGTAAACTGCTCGCCTTGTTCTGTGGTCTTCTTGTCAGGCTTCTCTCCCCTATCTTTGATTGCCTTGAATCTGACAAAGTCCATCAGCCTCTTGTTTCGTTTTTGCATGACGCGTTGAGGCCCGTCGTGGAGTTTGAGTAGCGTAACCATTGGCAATATCACACTCTTTCGAACAGATTCAAGCTATGAACTTGTTAGCATTTGCGTAAAAGACTTCCAATTCGAAAGGATAACTCACATGGTCGACAAGCGCAACCGTCAGAACATCTTTGACCGCAAGCCTGAACCGGCACCATTTACTTTCCAGCTCCGGATAATTCGACAGCGCAACCGTGACGTATGCCTCAATGGCAACAATAAAATCGTTAAACTTCTTCATCGAGTTCTGCACCTCAGTCGAGTAAAGTTCCACATCCCGCATGATGAGTTGGAGCTGGAAGAAATTATCACTAAACTGTTGGGAGAGCCCGTCATATTCCGTATCGGTGAACATTTCGCTGAGACCGACATGCTGCTTGAGCTTCTCCGTCCGTCGACCAAATGCCTTTGACAATCCCGTCCGCACATCGGATTCTTTCCGCTTCCTACTACTCACAACCTGGCCCACAACATCCGCGCGTTTCTTCATGTCGTTGATCCGAACGGATATACTTGTAGTTTCACGGAGAGCGTTGGCCAGAGCAGCATGGTCTGGATGATCGGGCGGTGTAGCGCTCAGAAGTTCGGTGAGAAGCAGCGGGTACTTTACAATCCTCTGTACAGGCTTCACCAGCAATGAGTCCAAGTTCCAGGCAGTGGTTAGATCAGATGCCCAGTCCCGGCATTCCTTCAGCCAGATAGAAACATTCTTCTTCTGCATGAGCGCCTCCAGAGTCTTGTTGGCGGCATCGTGGTTCTTCAGATACTCCGAGTAGACCTTTTCCATCTGACTAATGTTGGCCATAAACGCCTCTCCAATTGACGTTTTACAATCCTTTTCCTCCTCCGAAACCTCTGGAGCTGCTAGAGAAGTCTGGCTATCCGACATCGCACTGCTTGCTTGTGACGATCTATTGCCACGCCTGCTCTGCCACCGTTGCGATCTGGGGAGCACATACACACTCTTGGCCGCGTGCTTTAGAGTATCCTGGAAATCCATCGAGAATTTGACCACTTGATCAGCATTACCGAACAAAGTCTTCACATCTTCAGGGGACAGGTCCAGACATGAGCTCGATGTTCCCTTGTAAATATCAACCACTACAGTCATGTCTCGGCCAAAGGTATACTCCGTATCGACCAGCTCTTTAATAACATGTCTCCGCTTCTTAAGTCGGCGCTGCTCAGGCGTTGGAGAAGACTTTTGTATCGGTGCCTCAATGCTAGATTGCGATATGCTAGAGCGTTCCTGTGAAGTTACTGATGAACTATGTGTTTGCGGAGATGGTGTGAGTCTTGTACGGCGAAGCGATGCTTCGTCGATATCCCGCACACTTGGACCATTTTGAGCTGGTTCGAACGGACCGCTTAGGATGGTGCTAGATGGCGGATTGTCCGAATAAATACTTGGAGAGAATTGTACCGGAGGCAGTGCGATATCAAGCTGTTCACCTGCTGCTGGCAGCGGAGGAGGCGGAGGGGCATAGTTCGGGAGCGGAGGGGGAATAGTAGGCGAATCATCATCCTGCGGGGACTGAACATGGATAGAAAGTCCAAGGCCTTCTATGTTCTCATCCTTGGTTGAAATATTTCGCGGTGTCACAGCGCCTTCTCGACTAGGCTCTTGATATGTAGCGTTCTGCGCACGCCGCTCGTTACCACTATCATCTGCAGCTGCCAACTGCATCCAGTCTGATACAGATGGTGAGGTATGCATCCAATCATCTCGCAGATTCAAGCTCGCCCTATGGTGAACGTACTCTGATTTCGGCACCAGGTTAGATTCGGGAACCATGACGGCATCCTCTGTCAATCCATCCCGCTGATCAATAGTTGATGTGCGAGACTCTGGTCTACTCGTCTCTTCTAGTTTGGGACTCCTGGAAGCAGGGCCCAACAGATGAGTCTTGTTAAATCCTCCTTTTGCAAGTTCCTGTAAATATAATTGAGTGACACGCTTGGAATCCCATCCGCCTTGCTTAGCCAGATGTGGGTATTGTTCCATAATATTCGTGTTGAACCGCGGCCCAGGCTGCTGAGCAGCAGACTGTTCAGTCGTAGACTCCTTAGAAGGAGCCGAAGTTTGCTCGGAGAACAATGGACGTACCCATGGTTGCGGTGTGCGACTGCTATCAATTGTCGAAATAGATAGCCGGCGAGCGCCACTTTCTACAGGAGGGGAAGATTCGACGATTCTCTCCAAGGGACCGTCGAGTGATTGCCGATCTTGGATGGATGAGTTCCACGAGCTCATGCTCCATCTCTTCCCGTCAGCGTCGCTCCGGAAATCGTCGGTTCTATCGCATAGCTCTGGGTTTTCACTGCTGTTCTCCATGGAATCATCGTAATAGCGTGTCTGCCCAAGCATAATCTGTATCGACTCCTTATCATCCGAAAAGAACTCATCATGCTCATCATCGGAAGAATCCGTAACGCTCGGGCTCGACTCGCGCATTTGCATGATCTGGCTAAGTACTGTACGATGGGGACGCGACAACTGAGGAGAATCCGTTTGCGGTTCGGGGTCAAAGGTGGTGATATCAGTGGCGACCGTTACGGCAGATGCTGGAGGAAGTTCTGGCGTTTCTGGGCGAGGAATCGTGGGACTCTCTGTTCGCGGTTCAGAGATCTCCACGGAAGGTTGCACGATGGGCTCTTGCGACTGCTCGACTGTATCATCGACGGATTCCACGCTCGCCTGATTTCGCATCTCGGGGGAACGCCCTTCGTCAGGTGTCACAAACTTCTCGTCGTCCTGTTCTTGTGGTGTCTCTGGAGCCTCCGGAAGGATCGCAGATTCCTCTTTCGCCGGAGTAGTACGCTCGGCAGGTTCGGCAGGCTCAGCTATGTGTGCATCATCCGCCATTGGAGAGTCATCCTCAATGGGCGTTTCCTTCTCTTTCGTGCCATCCTTTTCTGCAGAACGCTGGCGGCGCTGAACCGCTCGTTCTTCTTTCCGTTTAGCATTTTCCTCAACCGTCTTATTGAAGGCTTGCTGGATCTGTCGGCGTCGAGCTGCAAAGTCAACATTTCCCAACTCCGGAAGTCTTTTAGACTTTTGCCTCGAGGGCCTCGACTCTCTGACGGAAGAAGATTGAGTTTGAAGATCAGAAACCCTGTCGACCACTCTCGCACGAGATGCATTGGTACTGGCGGATGAGACTGGCTGCCGGGGTCGTGAGCTGCGCAACGGAGGGGACTTTTTCGGGGGAGGAGCGGAGATATATGCTTTGAGGGAAGGACTTTTTTCAGGAGGGAGGTTAGACGAATGCCTAAGATCTCGCCGGCCAGGTGAGGTGATAGTCAATCCAGTAACATTCTTCTTTGACGACGTAGGGGATGGTTTCGGTGATAGTTTCGGTATAGCGCTTGCTCCCTTAGAAGGCAGGGGAACATGAAGCGCATGGCGACCAAGAGATGAGTTTGCCCGTGTTGATGGAGCAGAACTGCCGGAATCTGAGGTGTGGCTCAATCGGCGGGTAGAGACGGGGATGCGAGACTGGTAACTCGGCTTCGAACTAGAGGTAGCTGCACCACTGCTGGGATGTGTTGAGATGCTCATGTTTGAATTAAATGGTTCGACAGGAAGTTTCCTGAATGGATGTCCAGCTAAGTCACTCCGTGATCGGCGATGCGAAAGTGTTCTGGCACCAATGTTCACGGCGTCCAAGGATGGGGTGTAACCAAGATACCATGCAGTAGGAGATGAGGGAGAAAGGCCGCTCTCAATGTCAAATGATATATCACGAAACATAGGGTTTGGTGTGTGCATGCTCCCTTCAGAACCTCTTCGATGACGCGGTGAAGCGATTCCGTGAGGCTGGTAACCACCCACAGACGTAGAAACAACGAGTTCCCCAAACAACGGTCGTCTCGGAACGGTCTGGTTCTGCCGGCTAGAATTCGAATCACCCCGGGAAAGGAACGACGTCTCGTTCGACCCCACAGATGTTTGGCTATGTCGGACTGAAGGGCGCGTTTTCGAGCTCTGCGGGGATCTCTGGCGGGGTCGTTCTTGGCTCCTGGTGCTTGCAGATCGAGAAAACGCTGGAGCGCTGGGACGGGTGCGTGTTGCTCCTAGTGGTGCAGGACTTGCCGCTCGGGAGGAGGATAGCGAACCGGAAGCCGACGGTCTCGGAGGCACCTCGTCGCGTGTTTGGTTAAATTTATCCACCAGCTCCTTAAGAGACGACTGCCTGTGTTTCACAACCGGTGGACGATTCACCGAGCTTGGCCGGGACGTATTGAAATTGAAACCGTTGGGGTGGGTACCTGAGGTCGCGCGGTATGGCCGTGAGCGAGACGAAGACTGGGTGTGGTGAGATGCAGGCGAAATGTTGTATGCTCCCGATGAGGTATTTGACCTTCTCGCGTAGGAGGTCGTAGTCATATCCCCATCCAGAGGGCTGGCTCCGTCACCGCCAAATGGGTCATGGTACTGTAGGTAGAAGTCGATGGGGTCGGTGGAGGAGGCTGAGGTCGCATCGTTCAGGTGATGGCATTGCAGGTGCTGCAACTGCTGGATGCTTAGATCGGAGAAGTTAGTCGTAAGGGAGAGACGATGGGGGGACGATGGTGCGCGGGGTGGTGCGTAGGTCGTGGCAGGGAGCAGTGGGAGATTAGCGGACAAGGGTGTCGAGCTGGCGGGATTATGGGCATTGTCGAGCGGGTTTTCCGAAGCAGGCTGAGACAGAGGAGCCTCGGGCTGGTGGATAGGATACTGTGCTTGATTCAGGGAATCATAATTATGGTCTACCTGGCTGGCAGGCATCCTGCACACAGCAGCAGCCCGACGAAGAGCATTAACCTTCGTATAGTCAGGCGGAAAAGGGTCCCTAGACGGGAAGAAGTGCTAGGGGAAACAAAAAAGCAAAAATAGGTAAGAGTCAGAAAGCAAAAGGAAACAAATTAATTAATTAACAGAACGGACAGCGTAAGCCGAATGATAGTCACGAAATGGCGGGATAATCAATGCGCTCTGCGACAAAGCTGCCAAACCCGAGAACAACGACGTGGCAGAAGGAAGCCAAAGTTGGGGGAACGGGTTGTTAGCTAGTTGACGTTCATGATCGATTGGGTTGGCTCATTGGAGCGAGCATCGTGATGTGTCGAACGTCCCCTGCGAGGTCGACTAGCCACAGCGTCGGGGCGAGCTTTGTTCTGCGGCGCGAAGGTCCTGGAGTTTAATGAAACCCGGTGGAGATCTCGATGGACAATGGAGAAACGGCAATTACATGTGGTTTGCGGAAGGCCGGAAGCTTTGCCCTCTTTTTTTAAAATTTTTTTTTTGTCCTTGTCCTGGAACGGAATTGAAGGCTGAGAGTCGTCGAGGCGAAACAGACAGGGTCTGGGACAGGCTGCTATGTAATAAACGGAGGTGTGTTAAGGACCGGGGTGGGAGGGCGAGAAACAGCACGAGTGGTTGGTCGGTTCAGGCTGGTCTATGCGGCAGAGCAACGAGACACAATCCAGTAGTTCCTAGGCAAAGAGGTGGAAATGTAACTATGGAAGCTGGCGAGAGAGCGGTGTCGTGTAAGCGTGGTGCAGCGGGTGGATTCTTGATGAGTTGGAGATGCACAGTGGTAATTGGGCGACTGGGGGCCAGTTGGGAGTCAGAGCGAGAACAGCGCTGTCCGTTCGGTCAGGCACAGACGGAGATATCAGGCCAATCAGCCAGAATAACGAGATTAAGCAGAAGAGGTCGAGAGTGGGATGACACGGAGAGGGAGAGAAGATGGGAGGAAGAGGAGGGGGATGGAAGCAGGAGAAGGAGAAGAAGAAGAGGTAAGGTTGGTGTTGGTTTTTTGGGGTGAGTGAGGGCGGGTAGAGAAGAGAAGTTGCGTGCGCGAGATGATGCTTTGTTGGGTGATAATAATGCACGAGACTGGCTGCGTTGGTTCTGTTGCAATTGTTGCTGTTGCTCTACACCCTCATATCCTGCAATCGATGAGAGTAAAAGTATCTAAGGACTTGCGATTCCAGAATCCTCGCCAAACATTCTTCTTGTGTATCTATTTGATCTCGCAAAGTGTTCTGGTTCTCGGGCCACGGCTCATCCCGATCCACATCCATCGAGACTGTTCCTTCGCTCATCAATAATCAATCTCCTCCGGCTCCATCGAGGAGAAACATCTACTAATCAAAAATACTCCATAGTGGGTCGCCTTAAGGGTATCTAGACCACATCGACACACCCACAGATCGATGATCATTATTATTTATTCCCAGATGCTGATGCTGGCCATCGAATGAAAGCTGCAAGAAATGATCTCTGCTGACCCACGGCGATCTCGAGCACAGTCTACAGGCAAAGTTACAGAGCAGTTGCCGGCCATGCACTCCGCACAGATCGCATCATCAAGCACATATACATTATCTCTAACGACCAACATACATACATCGACAGTGCTTCTGCTGTATACACACACACACACACACACACACACACACACACACACACACAGCATGGCCTAACGTGGGCATACAACATATACGCTGCGCTGTGTCAGTTCTCCTAAAACAAAACTACCTCGAGCAACTCCTGCGCCTGTTCTGTTCTCGGCCCTTTCACCACTCCGCTTTTTAACCTCCAGATAGTCTTTGTTCCTGCGTACTTTGTTTGCAGCAACCATTGACCAACCCCGAGGTAAAAGGTGGCGAAGAATCAAAGAAACCCAGAAAAAGCCCTATGGCCCCCCGCCCATGCCAACATCCCCAAACTTCGAAACCATTCCGTTGGGTCTAGCAAGGACCACAGAGACGACACCGATCCCCAACGCACGCGAAACTGAGGGAGAGAGATAAAAGGAACGAAGAGAGGAAGATCTATTTTCGTCAGCAAAGGCCGGGGGAAAAAAGGACGCTATTCAATTTTTGTTTTCTCGGCTTCGCAAGCGCAAGGTTTCATGTCCTGCATTATTAATTCCTCATACACCTCCTCTCAAGCTGTATAAAAAATATACATGGTATCACCCTGACTACTCTGTACTGCTGCTACTAGTTCCTGGCAATTATTGCGCAGATACGAGAAGTTAAAAAACAATGGCGTTGCAGAGATGACAATTCGTATCCTTCTCGGCCCTTGAGCGGTGCTTTAGATGCAGACAAAGATGCCGGTTGAACGCCACTTGTTCGCAGGAAAAGCGCACAGTCACAGTCACACCAAAGTGCCAGCTTCGATGTGAAATATTCAGCATTGGCTGTCAAACAGAGAGCTGGTTGGAGTCGCACCGGCTATCAGTTAGTTCATCAATTGATCTACAATGTGCTCCGTAATTACACAATTATATTTTCTGATTGCATATTTATTGCATGTTTAATCTACTGCTGTGTTGCGTTTATTCGACGAAGTATACATCTAAGGACGGATATCTCCCTATCCGACACATCTGTCAGATATCACAGCTTCTATCAAGCCACACACTGATGGATGATTGATCAGTGCAAGCAAGAAATATTGAATGATTACTCTGTATTAATATATAAGTCCAATAGTCCGAATAGTTGACATCAATACCAAGCTATTAAGGCCACCAATATTCAAGGATAATTTCAAGTCATGACCCTTGATAAATAATTGCAGCCTTAAAAATTCAATATTTCTGGCTATTCTCCCACTGGCTGGGGTTGTGTGAAACAATTATTAATCAAACCTCCCTCTTGCTTGCCTGGATATATCGGTATGTTGGACGCGACTGGGCATGCAAGTCACAGTACTCGATGCAAACACGGCCGTTCCAGGATCGCCTTCCTCTCTCGCGTCTCCTCGAGAACAACAACACAAATATCCATGCGTGCTATGTAACTAGGCCGCCCTTCTCCTCTTTACGATCGTCACATTTCCGTCTTCCCGACTGAAACTTTATCCCAGATTCTCTAGCTCTTGAGTTAGGAAACAAGACCAAAGAGAAATGGGCAAGAAACGGAAGCGTCCAGAGCACGGCCACGATCATCACCGGCAGCAACATCAAGTCGCAAAACGCGTCAAGGATGCGTCTGGTATCCCACCACTACCACCACCACCAACTCTCAAGAATAATACTGACACGCCCACCGCGACGAATCCTGTGCTATCTCTCTACTACTCTCGCGTCGTGAAATTGCGCACACACCTTCTGGACCAACTACCCCTGTCTTCCAAGTCGCGCAGACGGAAAGTCGCGTCGCTGGGTCTTCCTGGCACAACTTGCAGCAACAACCGCAAAAATCATCCGATTATCCCTCCTACAACCACTAGCACTACGACTAATATTATTACTAAAACTACCCCCCCTGTCCATGAAGCGACAGCAACAAAACAAGGAACACACACAGATGGCATCCAGGCCGCCGCCCTGGCAGACATCCTTGACTCTACGCTGGTTGGCGTGCTACGCGAGTCTGACCATATTGTGAACCAACGCAGGCAAAGGGAGTTTGCCGCGTATACCCAATCACAGGCCCGTTCCTTACTGGTGAGCACGGATATTGGTGCGACAACCTGTCAGAGTGAGGTACATTTAGCACCTTTCGTTAGGCTGTACGGAGTACACACTCCCTCTTGGCTGCGCACATGTGAATACCATGGTATAATCGCGCTTAGATAATATTCTACAGAACTATTTCTTTTGCGCTGTTTTATAGCAATAATTAGGAATTGCGCTGACACGTTACGCAGATTGTTGATTTCGCGATTCACACGCTGTTCAAAAAGCACCCGGCATCGTATCATACGCCATCGCATCTGCTCTGCCATGGGTTCCAGCGTGCTCGTCCAAACCAGGAACACAACCCCCTGGAGGGTATACTGGGGATTGTTCCGCAGTATCCTAACAAGAATGCGTCGATGCTGAAGAATTCCCCTTGGACGGATGTCTTGGGTCTGCTGGGGAAGAACTGCGAGGAGATCATGCTGCATTTGCTCCTGGACTGTGGGCTCTTCATTCAAGCAAATAAGGAGAGGGAGACGTACTACCAATTAAGCGGTATGCACCCCTAAGCAACGGTTTATCAAAGGGGTATTGCGAGAAGCTAAATATTCCGCAGGCGTACAGCTGTCAGAGCTTAAACTCCTAACTTCCCAGCCAATCAAGAGCTCAGAGCAGAAACAAACACCTCTGCAAACAGGACGCAATGACGTCCGGACACCTAAAGATATCGTTTTTGTGCGACGACGTCTCCTCTATGCGCGCCCCGCGTTGAACACCAAAGGACAACCGAGATTCGGGCTTCGGCATACCCGTATGTGGCCCCCGTTTAATTGCTAGTCCTACCGTTGTGCAAGCTTAGCTAACGACTTTATCAGATGTCTTGAATAGATACCCAGATCCCAATGACTTAAAGCATACTGTTCATGTCATGAAATACATCTTTCCACGCCAATTCGGCCTGCACAATGTGTTTACTTCACATGTAGATAGCAGAGAAACAACGGAGCAGTTTAAGGATTATACTCTTCGAGAGGAGGAGATTACTTCTAAGCAACCGGACGCCGAAACTCACCAGGGGTGTAAAATCCCTAAAAGGTTACGTGGGGAGCTTGTCGCATTGATCCAAAAGCTGCAAAAGCGACATCGCTTGTGCTCTTATACGGAATTATTTAAGTATTACTGTCCTATAGAGGTACGTGAGATATAATCCCCCCTTTTTTTCTTTACTTGGCTAGCGATTTCTAGAAGGGATGTAGAGCTCACCCTTATTCCAGCAAGCTAGATCTGAAGCTTTTACACATGGAGGTCCTGATTCTTCGTGCGGAAGCGAGTCTATGGCCTCTGAGAGGCTAATTACTCAACTTACACCTGCGTGCCATGGGAAATTGTCGTCTCTTCCGACAGCTGCTGGTCAATCAAAGGATTCCCAACCGCAGCCAAACTCCGGTCAAAGCACCCCCTTAACGGATAGCGAAAAGCGTGGCGGGAACACAAACCCAGTCTCGATGACCGACTATGCTACCCCGCCTGCCGCAGTATCTGCGTTCTGTCGAGCTGTGCTGCAGAAATTGATACCGAATGACTTGTTCGGTATGGGTGAAGATGGTGCTCGGAACCGCGATATCGTCATGAGACATATTGATACCTTCATCCACTTGAGGAGGTTTGAAAGCCTGTCATTGCATGAAGTTTCTCAGGGATTGAAGGTGTGCATCACTCTAAGTAATCTTCCAATATTACTGTTGCTAAGTTAGCCCATTAGATTACCTGTGTGAAATGGCTCGAACCGCCGCATAAGGAGGAAAATGGCGCACCATCCGCTAAACTCTCAGTTTCAGATATCCGAAAACGGACTGAAATCTTTCTTGAGTTCATATACTACATCTTCGACTCCCTGCTGATGCCTCTTATCCGATCAAACTTCTACGTCACAGAGTCTGGTGTCCATCGTAATCGGATGTTTTACTTCCGCCACGATATCTGGAGAAAACTCGCAGAGCCATCAATGTCTCGAATCAAGGAGTCCATGTTTGAAGAAGTGCACAAGGAGAATGCCGAGAAAATTCTAGCTAGTCGGACCCTGGGCTTCAGCTTGCTTCGGCTATTACCAAAGTCCACCGGCGCGCGCCCCATTATGAACTTGCGAAGAAGATCGCTGAAGAAAAATGCCTGGGGCAGTTATTTGGGTGCGAGTATTAACTCTCTCATGACCCCCATGTTTAACGCGCTTAGTTACGAAAAGACCCAACAGGCAGAAAAGCTCGGGTCCACGCTGTTCAACGTTAATGATATGTATGGCAGAATCAAGGATTTCAAGGAGAAGATGGTGCAAAAGAAGAGAATCAGAACGAAACCATTTTACCTTGTCAAAGTGGATATTCAGTCTTGTTTCGACACTATTCCTCAACACCGGCTACTCCAGCTGGTTGATCAGCTTATCTCAGAGGATGAGTATCGCGTAACGAGACATGTGGAAATCAGACCCCTTGATCATCCTATCAGCACTGATGCCGCTTCGAACCACAAGACCACAAATGCCAAACCCGTCCGGAAATACGTATCCAAGGCAAATGGCTTGACCGATTTCACAACCCTCCACGACACTGTGACATCATCCTCGTCCTCGTCCAGTTTCATCCGAGCGAAAAAGCACACAGTTTTCGTAGACACAGCTATGCAAAAGCGGCACGAGGCCGATAGACTCCTCTCTCTCCTCGAAGAGCATGTGCGCAACAACCTCGTCCAGATCGACAAGCAATTCTTCCGGCAGAAAAACGGCATACCTCAGGGGTCCATCCTCTCCACGCTACTCTGTAACTTCTTCTACGCCGCGCACGAGCGCGAGAACCTAAGCTTCCTCCATAGCGTTGATGAAGGAGACGACGCCTCCCTCCTACTCCGTCTGGTAGACGACTACCTCCTCATCACGACATCCACCTCACTAGCAACACAATTCTTACAAACCATGCTAGACGGTGACGCCGAATACGGCATCACCGTGAACCCAGCAAAATCCCTCACAAACTTCACCGCGGCCATCAACGGGCGAAAAATCCCACGCCTCCCGCCAGAGCAAGAGCACCAATTCCCCTACTGCGGCACCCTCATCGACACACGCACGCTCAGTCTACGCAAGGATCCCACACCAAAGGACGCCGCGCTCACAGTCCCCGATACTCTCACCGTCGACGCGACAAAAGCGCCTGGCGCAACCTTTGTGCGTAAATTAATCAGCTTCTTCAAAATTAATGTCGCGGCGATGTTTCTCGACACGAGCCATAATTCTACACCCGTCGTACTGGCGAGCATATATCAAAATTTCTTGCAGGCGGCGATCAAGGCGCATGCGTACTTGGGCGTTTTGCGCACGAGGAGGCTGAGTCGTCGCACGCAGCAGCAGCGGGCACAGCTGGATAGGTTATTGAGGCAAGCGATTGCGGCGTTGTTGGAGAATGCGGTGTGTATAATTCGCTCGCGCGTGCCGGCGTGTCCGAGCAGCAACAATAAGAGCAGTGGCAGCAGAGATACTAGCAGTGCCACCACTTCCTCAGGTTTCCAATGCGCAGTCTCAAAGTCGCAGATCCGCTTCCTTGGCGCCGCGGCGTTTAAAGGTATTTTCAAGCGAAAACAGACGCTGTTCCCGGAGACTTTGAGATGGCTTGATGCTGTGAGTCGTGAGGTGAGACCGGTGAGGGATGCGGATGCGGTTATGCTGTTGAGGGCTGTGAGGGACGGGGGGAGCGGGGTGAGGATTTAAGGAACCTGCTTAGGCTTTTCTAAGATGCCTGCTGGGCAGTAGGATGAATTGAATACAATGACATGTGTTCTTTTCTTATGGGTAATCGTTGCTTTTCGCTAGATTCCCGTGGATGGAATGATATTGTTTTATACTATGTATATTAATGCTACCTACATCACGATTTAGTTATCTGAAGAATATTTCTAGTATCCTTCCCCCACCCCCCAACCTTTGTCTTGTTTATATGAAAGACCAATGAATTACCAAGAGTAAGCGGGCGGGCATTGCCTTGATTAGCATCGATTGTCCATGGTTTTGTTTACTACCATCAGGAGGTCGAATCTCTTGATGTCCCTACCACTCTTCCTCTATATATAAATGTCGCTCACCAAACTCCTCTCGCCACGGCAGCGCTCACGGCAAATTTTTCTTTTTTTCAACTAATGTCAGACCTTCACCTCGAAGTCAACCAACCATTACACCACCTTCGAAATCTTCCCCCCCACGCCCCGTCGCCCGATTTTATCCGGCGAACATTGGGCCGACTTGCCAGACTAATCCCAGTCTCTACCCCTGAATACCTACTCCTTTTCCCCAAGAACCAAGGCTATATATTTCATGAGCACCCACTATATATACCAACTCCTTCGCGAAAACAAGCACATACGACCATAGGGCATGGAAAACAGGGCTTCCTGTCCGCTCAGCTGTACTTAAGCCATGCGCCGGCCAGCTAGTAGTTGGGTGGGTGACCACCAGCAAATCCCAGCTGTTGTATGTTTTTTTTGTCCACCCAGTAAATTAGCAGTTTCTGGTTCAGATGGGCCTTGTCTCTCCTGCTATCTTTCTCTCTAATTTTAGTTGTTTTTGTAATCATTACTGAGATTCTTTCTATTGACAACATCTTTGTGAAATCACCCATCTAGTAGCTAAAGAAGCATACAATCATCTGTGCATAGTGGTGACTACTATATAAATAGATTACACTAGTGTAACTACACTAATTTGCACAAACCTCCAGACAAGGGGATAACATGAAGGCTGCTCATCTGTCAATGCATTAATGCAAGTTCTTCAGCAATTTCAGCTAAATGTAGCCCTAAGAAACTCCAACTCATAAAATGGACGAGATGCTGGCAGGACAAAGAATTCGGCAGTGACCCCTCGGGACCTAGGACGGTTATTTATATTCCAAATGCGGACTAGCTTAGACAAGCGCTAACCAATCGAAGACTAGCGTTTTTTCACATTACGCTGACTAAGCTACACTACTTCCTCCTTTCTGTAACAAACTCCCTCGAAACAACAACAGTCTAGATGTGCATACATACATATTAAGATTATCCGACGGGAACTACATGCAAACAGGTCGCCTTTATACTCTCCTCTCTGGCCTACTCTCCTTGACAAATTTGCTTCATAATCAAAGCAGCCTGGTTCAAACAACGAGCAAACGGCTCTGTGTTTCCCGTCGTGCCGTCAATGGCAACACGAACACTATAGTCAATCCCAGTCAGCAAAACGTCCCTTGAATTCAAAGTGCAAAAGAAGGGGAAGAAAAAAGCAGAGCACTAACCTATTACTAAACGGCGTTACACTAATAAAGAAGCAATCCTTCCTCTGCACACCATGCAACATATTCGACCCCGCAATCTCCGCCGGCACATGCTGCAGAATGCAGAACGGATTAAGCCAGAATGGAGCCTCCCTGAACATAAGAGGTGTCTCCTGGTCTGCCGGCCACTGGTCCCGCATCAGCTCTAGGAACCGCAGATGCGTTCTCCCCGCCAAACACCGCTGCATATTAGTGCTCATGTCCCGTCCTAGGGCAAGAAGGCTTGCTCGACGCTCCGCAAGTGGGACACTCTCGTCATCTGCGACGGCGCAGAAGGAGACGACGCTCGGCAAGCACACCTGCAGCATGTCGTTGCGGCCTTTGTGGTAGTGTGACATGGACACTCCCTCCCAACAGGGCACGTGTCGGCCGTAGTGGAGCTTGATGGCCAGCTGGACTGTTGCGTCAAGAACGGATTTTACTGGGACGGCCCAGGACATGAGGTCGTCGGTGCCGAAGTGGGCGATGGTGTGGTTCATGTACTCGGCTGTGGATGTTGCGTCGATGTAGCGCTCACGAAGTGTGGACATGTGAGTGTTAAGGTCGGGGTTTGATTGGAAGGTTACCTCCTGCAGTGAGATGCCATGGATTGACGCGTTCTGAGTCGAGGGTTCCACTTCAGGTTGGTGGGCGAGAATAGCCTTCTGAACCCATTCCGAGAAGCGCCAGGAGGTTAAACCGTCGATGGCGCCATGCTCGAGAATGACACTGGATTTACCGTTGGCGGTGATGATTACCTGAGTGCACTTGTCTGCCCATCTGTTGAAACCGTCCCCAAACCACGCCATTCGAACTTGATCTGAGTCTGTCTCTGGGACGTTGTCGTCTAGACAGACGACAAAGCTAGACTCCTCTACAGCTTTGAAGTACTCTACGTTAAGAGGGCTCAGTGCTAGAGCCTGGGCACGCAACTCCGCCCACGAGTCACGGTTATCCGAGGTTAGAATGCCGGTCCAGAACCCCCCATCCTTGACCAGTTCAATGATGGCATCGAATGTGGCCTTGAGCTCGGCATAGGAAACATCCAAGCCGTCCTTGCGTAGCTCAACCTTGAAGACGTGTCCCCTCCTCAGCACAGCGATGTAGTCCCCATCGGGGTACATCTTCATGCTATCCACTGATATCCCTGGTTCGCGACAGGCGTCAAAAAGCCACTTTAGTTGCGATGTGCAGGTGGGCATGCCATAATACCAATGGGGTTCCACCTTGTTTGCCGCCACCTGATCACGAAAGGCAAACGCCGCCAGCGTGATGACGGCCGCCCGCTCACTCTGCGTGTGCGGCGTTGGAGGGTCAAAATTGGAGCCCACGAAGCTTGCGTACGGTGCCAGCGGATAGCGGCGCTTGAGGTAGATGGCGTCGGTCAAGAGGTCATATATCCAGCTGTCGAGGTTTGGATCGTTGTATCGTGCGGCGAGCTTCGCATAGACTTTTTGTCCCCACTCTCCAGGCTGGCGAAGCTCGTCTGCTGCTGCCTTGAGGCGCTTGAAGCCCTCCGGCTGGTAGAAGTGACCAAAGTTCTCGAGCAGATAGTCCAACGCGTCGTCGAGCTCTACTAGAGGCTGTTTGGGCAGAGTCTTGGAGTGTTTGCAGCATTCCCAGCCGTGGGAACGTTCCGTGACAACTGAGTTGCTATCACCGTTCAACGGCGCTTCTGTCAGTCCTCCATCATTTCCATTGGACCCGTTGACAGGAAGCTCTTCCGATGGTTGTGACTGGCGGACCTCCTCGCTGACAAGCTTAGACCTCGATACTAAAAGCTTGGAAATGGCTGTGATACTCAGCGATCCGGCGATCTCCGATGCCTGGATGGGCGCCTGGAAAGTTCGAGACATCCAGTTCTTCAACTCAATTGAGACAAGTGAGTCAGTAGCCAGCTGCACTGTCGGCACATCAATAGGAACCTCCCGGTCCAAGAATACGGAAAATTTCGCGGCCGTGGCAGTCAGGACAAGGGCCTCGGCGTCCTCAAGCGTTTTAGCGGCCTGAAGCAATTTGCCTAGATCGGCGGAATTCTGCTTGTTCCCAGATGCTTTCCCCCCTGAGCTCTGGCTGTTGCTGGTGGGGAGGAGGGAGAACATTGGATTGTTTAGCGTGGTAAGATCTTGCATTGTGATCATAGCCTCGCGGTCGAAGCCCGCCATACAATGGGAGATGTCATTTTCAAGGGCTAATGGTCCCATCGCATACTCCAGCAGCTTGTCTACCTCCTCAAATGTCATGAAGAGAACACTCTGACGCTCTAGGTCTACACCCTGCATCGGTAAGCGGGCAATGTGTCCTGAGCCGGCCACGGCTCCGATGTCTAGAGACACATATCGTGTTCGTCCTGGCTTGGCGTTTTGAGCGTCGGCAAAGGCATCCTGGAAGGTATTTCCCGCCGCATAGTTTGCTTGGCCTTTTGCCCCTATGATGCCAGTGGAAGATGACAACATGATGAAGAAGTCCAGGTCGTCTTTAGAGAATGCAGTATGGAGGTTGAGAGTGCCGTTGACCTTGGGCCTTAGTGGTATTTGGTACTCATCCAAGGTCATGAGCTCCAGAGGACGGTCCTATGTGGTATGTTAGCAGATATACCGATGAAGGGAATTGACTGCCTTACACTGAGGGCAAGCCCACTGTGGATAACTCCTTTTACTGTTGGTAGCTCATCTCGGCAGAAAGATGCAATTTCTAGGACACTGGATGCGTCGGTCACGTCACCCCGTCTCGTGTGAAGAACGGCACCATATTTCTCAACTTCCTGACGGAATGGTCCCAGCGCCTCATCCGTGGGCACTGTTCTCGACAGCGTGACGATATGGCCTGCCCCAGCTCTCGCCAGGAGGAGACATACACGTCTGCCCAAGTCTCCCAGGCCTCCCACCACAACATAGGCTGCGTTAGGTGCCAGCTTCAGGGGTTCAGGAGCCGGCACCGTCGCTCTCACCATGGTGTTCTCGTCGGTCAGCATGACCAGCTTGCCGAGATGTTTACGGCCTGCAATTAAGCGAAACGCCTCTTCGACCTTGTCCATACTAAACGTCGTGACTGGAGACACCGCTCGCAGGACACTCTTGTTGAAAAGATCGAACACGGTCCCCAGCGTGTCATGGATGATATACTGTCTGGACCTGGAGATAAGGCTGAAATCAACAGCGGTGACCGAAATGCCCCTGTCAAATGACGCCATGTTGAAAAGACTGCGGTTAAAGATGTCTGATTTCCCGATCTCAACGAATCTTCCAAATTCTGCTGTGCACTCGACACTCACCTTCAGCTGTTCGCCTGACAGTGAGTTGAGGACCACGTCTACGCCCCTGCCGTTAGTCCGATGCAGGATAGCGTCCTTAAAAGTTGTGGATCCTGAAGCAAAAATATTCGTAGGTGGGATACTATAGGTATCAACCAGAAGATCTCTCTTGACGGCGCTTCCGACCGTGGCATAAATAACCGCTCCCAAATGCTGTGCGATTTGAATGGCGGCCTGGCCCACACCCCCTGAACCAGAGTGGATGAGTACGCTCTCTCCCTTCCGCAGGTTTGCCACGTTGACTAGGCAGTACCATGCCGTGGAGAAGACGGCAACGGCAGAGGCTCCGTCGATAAAGCTTACGCTATCAGGGAGAGCATGTGAATTGAGTCCCTGAAGCCTGGGATGGCTGGCGTAAGGTTCTGCAACGAGACCAGCGACGCGATCACCAACTTGGTAGAGCCCCTTCATATCGGAGCCCACGGCGGTCACTATTCCCGCCGTCTCACCAGCCATGATGGCTCCGGGCGGTTGCTGTCCAAGAGCTACAAAGACGTCTTTGAAATTGACACCATACGCCATGGCCCTCAATTCTAGCTCGTTGGGTGCAAGCGGCTTTAGCGCAACTTCGTCGTCAACAAAGCGAAGCGTGTTGAGTAGACCAGGTGTCTCAGGCCAGAGTTTGATTGGCCGCTTATCATCCCGATGTTTCGTCATGTATGTTTCCTTGCCGTCGGCTCGTGTGCTGGCTACCCAGCGGTTGAATTTGGCATCGGTCCTTACGCGCGGTATAAGTACCTGGCCGCTTTCTATGGCGTACTCGCTCTCCTGCGACGCTTCCTCTCCACGGGGCCAGAAGCTGGCCGACGCCACTCCAGTGATATTCTCCGCCAGAGCTTGGAACCCATCGGCTACTAGCGCATCTCGTACATCGAGCGTCACGAGCTTGATATACGGGTTCTCGTGGCGTGCAACTCTTGCCAAGCCGTTAATCATACCCTTCGCAGCAGTGGCCACAGCCGAGTCGGAACTATGGGTGCTGACCCACAAGACGTTTTTGGCCTGGGTGGCCAGCCGTTGGATGGCGATGAATTCGCGAGGTGAGGGGTCTTTGAGAAGGGGGTTGTCTCCGGTATCAAGCACAATATAGCTTGAATCGGACTGCATCTCGGCTGCCTCAATATCCTGACTGGAGGCATCAAGTCCTTGCTGCCCAAGCGAATGGCACAGCTGATCAGAAAGTAGCTGGCCGGGCGGCGTTCCGTGACGAGATAGTACCACGATAGGATGGGGAGTAACACCATTCTTTTCTGTGGGATGGGCAACGGCCTTACAAACCATTGCAAACATAACGGCAGTCTCCCCTTGATGGTCTGGGGTGGCAATTTCAACGCCTTCGAAACCGTGACGACGCACAACTTCATCCCACTGGGCCACGGGGACGGTGGGAGTGTTTTTGCGTCCATCTTCGCTCATCCACCAGCCGGGCAATGTCCCAAAGATGGTATTGATGGTGAGTGTAAGCCGGGTAACCTCCATGAGGATCATGCGGCCACCGGGCTTGAGAAGCTTGCGGCAGTTGGCTACCGTAACGTCGAGTGAGGGTGTTGCATGAAGCACGTTGGCCGCAATAATAATGTCGAACTGTTGCTCTTCGAAGCCTTGCGGAAGTGGATCCTTTGAGACATCCAGCGTCTTGAAGTCCATGCGGTGCTCCCAGTGAGCAAATTTGACGCGAGCCTTCTCGAAGAAACCCGATGAGATATCGGTGTAGCAATACCGGTCAAAGAGCAAACCATCCACAGCATCGTCTAGTGCCTGTAAGGTTGGGAGTGAAGCCCCGCCTGTTCCGGCGCCTATCTCTAGGATTCTCATCCTGGAATTCTTGAATGATAATAGCTTGACATACTCTGCCATCTGGACCTCGCCCGACTGCATCATGTCCTCGGCATATAGCCTGTCGAGAAGATTATCTTCGAACATGAGAGACAGCGATTTTACCCTCCCGCTCAGAATTTCTGGTAGTCTGTTACCGATACGAACTAGCATTTCTCCCTGTGCGCCGGTACGAGCTGCCTGTGCGAGGATAAAGTCCTCCTGGTCGGTATCAGGGAGCTCGACGGAGACATTGGGAATGACGGGAATAAGGTGATCCTTCTCGGGTTTGCTGAGTCTTCGCATCCACTCGTACAACTTGGGGAGATGTGACGCTTCAGCATCGACTTGTTTGCCGTTCTCTTCCATCCATCTCACGGCTCGTCGGATGAAGATCAGCGCGGCTGTTTCCCTGAAAAACATGGAGCCCAGCACGCCAAACTCCGCTTTGTAACCTATCCCGAATAGCTCCATTTTGGAGAGATGGCTGATGAAAGCTTCGTTGCTGAGATGGTCGACGTCGGCACGCCACTCCATTCTGTATGTCATATCGCGGTCAAAGGGGGCGGCATCACGGCTCGGCCGTGCCTCACCAATAGCCTGGAGTCGCCAGCCTGAGATAGTGATGATAGGCTGCATGCCAGTTTCAGAGTCCTGGAACACCCACGTGTTACCCCTGGCAGACCTGCCTCCTTCATCCTTCATGCGGGACGCAACCACGAGCTTCGCACCGGCATTACTGGTGACTGTAGCGGAAACTGAGAGCTCGTCGATTGAGGCGGCAACGAAGGGTGAGTTTTCGCAGTGACGCTGGTAGAGAACGGCAGCTACATGATTGAGGGCGTCGAGGGTAGCTGGGTGGGCAATGTGAGGTTGCGCGAATTGGGCCGGCATAGAGGCTGCAATATCTGGAACAGCGATATAGCCATGTGCCTGGTGGTCTCCAACCTTAATTGCCTGGACGGCGCGGAAAGTTGGGCCAAATACATTCCCAGATGCGGCAATATCATCGTAAAACTTCTGCACATCGACAGACACAGTGGACCCAACCTCGATCTCTTGGAGAAGACCAATGGCATGCTCGTTGTCGACTTCGACTTCGAACTGGTCTATTCCTTTCTCCATCTCAGCGCAGACTAGGCCGGTACAATGCTCGGTCCAAGCGGCCTCCGCAGCATCGTAGGAGACAACCCGGAAGACTTCCCAGGGACTCTTGCTGCTACTGGCACCGCCTTCGGGTGTCAGAGTGATCTGCACCTCAACTTCTTGTCGCTCACCATCAGCATGTGGCTCGGGGACAACCAGAGATTTCTTAAAGACCACATCGCGCGCGACAAAGCGCCCCACGGAACCTGGCGTCTGGCGCAGCTGAACAAGCTGATTTATAGCCTCGATCGCCATCGCGATGTAGCCTGTTCCCGGAAACAGAATAAGGCCGTCGACAACATGGTCCCGCAACCATGGCATCGACTCTGGTCCTATATAGTGTCTCCACCGAGGACTCTGGATATCCCCCATGACGTCAAGCACACCAACCAGATCATGGTAGGGGAACTGGCGTAGTCGATGATTGCGGCTCAGGCGAGACTCGTGCCAGTATGTTGTTGAGTGGTCCCAGGGATATGGAGGCAAGTTGTCGATGACTTTCTGTGCCTCCTTGGATTGTGTCAGGGACAATACTCCCTCCATGGAGAGTTTATAGCCTGCTTCGAAAAGTCTTGCAGTAGCTTCGAGGGTTGCCTGAATCGCGTCTCGCTTCCGGACCAACGGCGAAAGATAACTGTAGTCGAAGGAATTCTCAAACGCCGCGGACAAGACCTGTCGTGAGGGCCCCTGCAGCGCCGAGTGCGGGCCAATCTCAATCAATACATTCGCCGTGGAAGTCTGTGATGATTTGGCCATGTCCTCTGCTACGGCGCGCAACGCCTTGTCAAACTGCACCGGGGAGACAAGATTTTGTGTCCAGTATCCGGGTCCAAAGTCCGTCGTTTTGGCTTCTCCGGTAACCGATGAGAAGAACTCTGTTCCAGCCTGCGGAACTGAGTGCTCGATGCCTTTCATGGACAAGACGTATTGTTCCGCCACAGCCATCATGTGGTGTGAATGGTATGCTGTATCCACCTTCAATTTGCGGTTGAACACGGAGAGTTTGTTCAAGATGGTAGCAAGCTCATCAATCGCGTCCTCATCACCTGAAATGGTAGTGCTCTCCGGACTGTTCACACAGGCAACAACAAGTTTCCCTGTTGTAACTGCTTTTATGTGGACCGATATCTGGTCTTCCCCCAGGCCAACAGCAAGCATGGAGCCCCTCTTGCTGTTGGAAATTCTTGCCTGAGCGCAGCAGATGCCACGCAAGTATGATCTACTAGGGAGTTAGTGTCTAGAAAATTCAGAGGACAGGGGATGAATTGACTTACACTTTCAGCGCCGCTTCATGGCTGAGGCATCCGGCCGCATACGCTGCTCCTATCTCACCGGAACTATGGCCACACACCCTTTGTGACATGACTCCGAAATTTGAAAGTAGGTCTACTAGTGCAATCTGAACAGCTGTGGTTGCTGGCTGTGCAAGTTGGCTTTCGCCCAATCTGGATGACTTTTCATCTCGGAGAAGCTCAACTTCCAGGCTCCACTCGCTTCCCCAGCCTTTAAGCAGCCTCGAAGACCTGGTTATCGAATCGTGGAACACCTTCGAGAACTTTGAGGATACTATGAGCTCTCTTCCCATGGCGTGCCATTGCGCCCCCTGTCCAGTGAAGATGAATGTAACCTGTGGTGGAGAAGGGCTCTTGACTTTGGCGGGCTTGACTGATCCCAATTGCTTGATTAGGTCGGTGATGTTGGGCGAGACGATGGCAGAACGCCACTCGTACAAAGAGCGACGAGTGGCGAGAGTGTATGAGAGGTCAGGGAGGTCAACGGGCCTGGTATGTTGTGAAGATAGCCATTTCGCGAGGTTCGTCGCCGTGTCGCGGAGAGAGGCCTCGGAGGCTGCGGAGAGAAAATAGATCTTATGAGTGTCGTGTTCTGCTGCATGGGAGATCCCGTTTGTCGCATTGTACTCAAAGCTCCCATTTGATAGGGGTCCATGTCCGTTATTGATGGTTGCGCTTCTATTAGGGGCAAGAGAGATGGTTCCATTTTCCGTCAGTTCTGTCACAGCTGCCCCATGTGTGATAGCCCCATTGACGGCTGATAGTGTGGCTGTTCCATTTGTGGCTGTACCGTTACTAAAGGTCCTAGGGGTGCCGTTCACATTCGCGGCATCTTCCCTTTCCCTTGTGCCTGCAACCATGGATTCAAGGATAACATGAGCATTTGTTCCACCATATCCAAAGCCACTGACGGAAATGCGTCGTGGTCCTTCGTGGTCAGGGGCTGCTAGAGGTACGGCCTGAGTAGGAATCTGGACTCCTGTGATTAGAAAGGCTGGCTAGTTCGGGAATATTCAGCACAAACTCACCTTAATCGGCCTCGTATCGAGGTGAAGAGAAGGCTTTGGGTTGACAAGATTGATGTTTGCCGGGATCCAACCTTTCTTCAACATCATAACCGACTTGATTATCGCGGAGATTCCGCTAGCACACTCCAGGTGTCCAATGTTGGCCTTGATAGAGCCGACATAGAGATCCGCATCTCTCTTGGTGTTTTCACAGAAGGCTTTGCAGATGGATGAAACCTCTGCTTGATCACCGGCTTGGGTACCCTAGGGCCGTCGATATCAGTCCGGCTCATTGAGGGATGGAGAGAACACTTACCGTTCCATGCGCTTCAACATACAACGTCCGCCCTGGGTCTAGGCCTGCCGCTGCATATACAGATCTCGCCAACTCCCCTTGTGCTTCGCCGCTAGGGAGAGATATCCCTACTGTTTTGCCGTCCTGATTCACGCCGGAGTTTGGAATGACAGCGTGTATATGATCACCGTCTCTGAGCGCATCATCAAGCCTCTTAAGTAGGATTGCGCCAAAACCCTCCCCGCGACCATATCCTCTTCCTCGATCATCAAAAACGTAACACTTGCCATCAGGATTCATCATGCTACAAAGAAGTAAGCATCACTGGATTCAAGAGCATGGCAGCTTGATACCTACTCAATGTTGCTCATATTCATAGCTTGGTCTGGATGTAATATCAATTGGCCTCCTCCAGCAAGCGCCAGGCTTGACTCGCCTGTTCGAAGGCTCTGGCACGCCTGATGTATGGCAACCATGCTTCCAGACTGCCAGCTTGATTAGCCACTGTGTGTGAATTGAGTGTTTGTTATCGGAGTTCAGGGGAAAAACCAAGGCAAAGGACACGCAGCAAGACTTACACATCCAGTGTCAAGAGTAAAAGACGGCCCCTTGAAGTCCATCAGGTACGAGATTCTGTTAGATAGAATCGCGTCACCGCATCCCAAGACATGCAGTTTGTGCACATGCGGTATATCTTTCTGCATCATTCTGTCATAATCACGAGCAAATTCCGCCATGAAAACGCCAGTAGCGGAGCCCCGAAGACTCTCCAGCGGTATTCCGGCGTTTTCAATGGCCTCATAGGCCACTTCGAGCAGCAGGCGCTGCTGCGGATCCATGCCCTTGGCCTCACCAGGGGGGATGCCAAAGAACCTGGCGTCAAAGGCTGCCACGTCTCCGTGGAGAAAATGCCCATGGCGGAAGGGGATCGACTCCTTTGCACGAGGGTCGGGATGGTAAAACGCATCTGCATTCCAGCGCGAGGTGGGAATAGGTCCATGGCCACTTCGGCCTTCGTACAGCATATCCCACAGCTCCTCGGGACTCTCGGCGCCGCCAGGTAGCCGACAGCCCATCCCGATGATGGCAATAGGTGGTATGTTCGTCATGTTGTCACTTGTATTCGGGTTCGATGTTATGAGATAGGTCAATAGGTAGAAGGAGTTTGGACTTCAGGTGAGCGTGTGCTCGACATGAAGCTGATAAGGCGACGTGAAAGACACAGGCGGATCTAGCACTCTTTACGCGAGAATTGCAAGACTTGCGTTCACTGCTATAAATAGGTAAACTATCCCCGATCTCCTCGTCAGTAAACAGCGCAATCTGAGCATACTTTCTCTGCCAACCTTTTCCCAGTTGCCTATTGATTAAATTCTGCCAACTCGGCCCATCCACTGACCAAACGAAGGAAGGGAATTGCCGGCGCTAAGATTGCCTGATTTTTTTGAATGAGAAAGCATGGCTCTTACCATGGAGAGTGTATCAGTACGTATGTTCATATAGCCCCTCCCCATTGGAACAAGGGAGCCTTTCGGAGATGTTACAGGCGGAACAATAACACCACAAACAGACATTTCTACGTAATTCCATGAGGAGAGAAGGCTCCGAGAAGAGCCTTTCTCAGCCCGCTATTTGCGATAACGGCTTCCCTGCGAGGGAACAGGGTATACAGCTGAACGTGGTTCCAAAATAAAAATCTTGGCCGTCTTCGCTCTCCGCTGAAACCTCCACTCCGACTTCCCGAAGTAGGAGTAGCTGCCAGCTGTCAAGGCCGGCATCAGGGCCGAGCCTGCGTGTTTCGAACGGTGTGGCTCAGCGGGCGTGTTCAAGCTTACAAAGTAAAGGCCGCCAACAGGGAACGAACAAGGATATATGCAGCAAGGGAGTACGCGGGATATCCTGCCAAAGTATAATTTCTCAGCTTTTTCGGCTAATAAGCTGTTGATCATGATAATGACAATATATTGGTAATAATATTAGGGAATCACTAGGTAAGGTGATTGTGTGGTGTGAGATCCCAAGCATAGAAGGGCGTGTTCGGTTCCCGGGGCTGGAAAGGAATCTGTATAAGGAATTTTGACTTTTTACTGAGGACTGGTGGGTGTTAGGGATATCGAACTTTCTTAATTTCTTCATGGTAAGTTTAACAGATCTTATAAGGGGGAGCTATACTACTATAGGAAGGTATACAGGGATTATCACACTAGAAAAGTTAATTTGCTTATAAGCTCTTATAAGCAAATCTTCCGAACACCCCGACATTTCTGGACTCTATATCCCGTTCTGGACTGCATAGGCTGATAACCTTGGCATTTCTACAAGCTGAAACAGTCCGCAGGCCTGCAACCGAACACGCCCAAAGTGATTGGCAAAATGTCGGAGTAAGAATCAGCGATATAGGCCTATCTATTAGTACTCTGTGTAGGTTGACATAATTCCTCTTCTGCATCTTAACGAGCTAGTGGTATTCATGCTAAGCCGGGCTAACTACCTCCGCCGGGTTTCAGGATGTTTGGAATATGGCTCGAGCAATGAAGAGCACCGAGGGAACCTCCAGCAAATGTCTGGCTTTAATTCGAAATACCAACAATGAACATAGTTGATGCTGTAGAGCCAAGGAGATGCAACCAAACTGTCGAGTTGGAGACTACTCCGGGTGAACGTAGTCAGAGTGCGAGTCCCTCAGCGGATTTGGAGGGCCAAATTCAAGGCGCAAAAGATGCCAGTATTTCAAAGCGACAATTGTACGTACTGGTTATCGCGCTGAGCATCACCAACTTGGCCATTGCCCTCGACGGCAGTGTCATTGGTAAGTTAATCACGGGTTTCATCCTGAGGCAGTTATCTACTCCAGCTAACTCTTTCAAAGGTCCTGCCATCCCCGCTCTCACCTCGGAGTTTCAAGCGTTCAGTCATATTGGGTGGTATAGCAGCGCATACCTTCTGGCTCTGTTGTCATGTCAACTAATCTGCGCTCGGCTGGGGCGATACTTCGAGCCCAAGCTATTCTACATGCTCTCCGTCGTGATTTTTGAGATAGGATCAATCTTGAGCGCGGCATCGCCAAACTCCGCTGTGTTCATACTCGGACGAGCCGTTTCAGGAGTTGGAGCCGCCGGAATCACGAGTGTGGGTTTCGTCATCATCGGCAACCTGATACCGATGCGGGAGCGGCCACGAATGATGGCCTTTTTCACCTCGCTACAGTCTATTGGCTTCCTGTCGGGGCCGTCCCTGAGCGGAGTCTTAACTGATTCATGGTTGACAGTGAGCGAGCCCTTATTTTACGTGTCTGTTGTCTTACTCACCCTAGCCTTGTAGTGGCGTTTTAACTTCTGGATAAATCTACGTAAGTCCCAAAGACTACCACAGGCAATCTCGCCCTCTGACCTGTTGTTCAAGCTATCGGTGCCGTTTCTCTCATTATGGTGTATTTCGTTGTGAAGCGTAACCCGAGCCCTAACCATAATCTCCCTCTCTTGACAAAGTTGCGGAGGTCGGATCCTGTCAGTGCTGCATTGCTGGCAATGGGCCTTGCATTGCTGTTTCTGGCATTGGAATGGGGTGGGAGTACACTCGGCTTCTCATCACCTCAGACATGGGGTAGCCTTCTCGGAGCTGGTCTACTCCTCATTGGCTTTGGCGTGTCCCTAGTATTGAAGAAAGATAAGTGAGTGCAGAAATCACAGCTCCAAGTTCGGCTGTTGAAGATCTAGTGTTGACTCTCAGCCCAGAGCTGTCATACCTCTCCGGATCCTCAAACAACGCACCGTGGCCGTATGTTGCATCTTCTCGGTACTCTACGGAGTAGCCAACGTCACGCACATTACATTACTTCCCACCTATCTACAGACTGTCCACGATGTCACTCCTACCATGTCCGGTGTATATCAGCTCACCTTGACTAGCGCCAACATCGTCAGCATCATGATCGCCGGCTTCGCCATGACGGCCTGGGGCCACTACCTCCCCTTCCTATGGGGCGGACCGCTTGTCTATCTGACTGGGTCCGTACTCTTCCAAAGGCTCCAGCCTGACAGCACAGCTGCCCAGTATATAGGGTACCAAGCTATCATTGGGGCTGGGTTTGGTCTCGCGATTCAATCCTCGATTATAGCCATACAGAACGTCAGTCCACCCGAAGACATGCCCATCGCTTGTGTTACCGAGATACTCTGTGGCCAGCTAGGCAGGGCTGTTGGAATCAGCATCGCGCAGAGTATTTTCGTTAGCGGCCTGAACCAGCGGGTGCGAGACATTGTCCCTCCCGACCAGGCCGACAGCTTCACGAAAGATGGGCTCGAAACCATGGTGGCTGACATGAAAACATTGGACAAGCCAGTTCAGGCGCGTTTCCGTGGTGCTCTGAATGATGCCATTACTACCGCCCTAATCCTACCAGTTGCAACTACAGCCGCGGCTAGTGTGATAACGTGGTTTGCTGAAAGAAGGTCGATTCATGTCTCAAAAAAGACTAAACCTGCGGATCGAGAACTCCAGTCAGGGACTAATGTCATCGCTGCTAGTGGCAACACCATGGATGAACAAACGGCGCACCCGATGGCAACGGAACCCAGGCGAGCAGGGAAGGCACAGGCTGATGTCGCTGATGTCGCTAATGCCCCGGAAACTCAAGGCTGAAGGCTTGCCAAGGCGATCACTCTGGATATGTTTTAGTATTTCATCTGGTGCTCGCTGGGGAAGTATGCACCCGTGGCCTTGGTCAAAGCAGGAAAATAAGTATCAGACAACGTATGCTAGTTCTGTTGCTGATATTGTGAAATTGAAATCTCTTCCCCTTATCTGTTTCTTGTTACAAAATTCAAAATCCACTTATTAGGCCTTGGGGTTAGGGTTATTTTTATTTCTGGAGCTCTAAATAACTTGTTACTACCGCCACGACACCCAGCCCCTAGGCAAATTAAATAAACTCGGCTATATCTCATAGCTGTCGTGGTATCCTATAATTGAAGTCGAAGTACAGAGTAGTATTTACAGAATTGGCTACTGTTTGTACATACTACTACATTATTTCTTCCCTGGCATGGACTCCCATCAATTATTGCGCAATAGCAAGACATCCAACCTCCCATCCTGCCATCCCGCCCTATGTAGCCCCTCATCTGGAGGGTTTGCCTCAATTACTGTGTAGCGCGGGATTCAAATGATCTGTGTTCTTGGCCAAAGCATCTCTCTAGCCACAAAAAATGGAGTAAAATTAACAGCTCAGAAAAAAAAGGACGCTAATTGAGGCGAAACCTCCGAGCGACGGGAGAGATAACAAAGTTTCCTACCCCAGCTTCCCCGGAAAATTATACTTTGGCCCTATGTAACCGTGACAAGGACTCCGCTCCTCCCTGTTTTTACACTGTAGCATTCTGTAGCAGCCCCCGCCCCCCCCCCCCGGGAACGATTATGATCTTCGCGAAGCGAAGGGGAAACCGGCAAACATGGGCCTAATCCTCCGTTCGTATAGCCTAAATCCTCGCTGATGTGGGGAACAACGAGCCGGATATCTCTCCGAGAAAGCTTAGTGCGCCTCAGCCGCACCTCCATGGGCCTTCTATTTGTACATATGTATGTATCTATGCACAGTCCAATCCTTTCGGTGTGGGATTCCTCCACATCGAAGGCCCGTTCAACGGTCCAACGTCTTGGGTCGAGAACGGGATGACACCGTTGCTGCGCAGACCCGATGCCGGGATTTGAAATATCTCTTCAGCGGTCAGGGTCTGGGCAGTTTGAGGCATCGACGTTTGTCAAAGCTTGCCCTGGAAAAAGGTCAATCCCCTTGCGGGGATGGGTGGTGCCTTCATCTGCTTTGCGCATTGTCCCCTCCATATGTGCAGAACCATCTGCTGTTTGGGATAGCTCACAAAGTTACCATCCTCACAGTTTATCACATGATGTTGTCGTCCATGCAGTCTGAGTTCATTGCATTACCGTCCATCGGCGCTCTCTCTCTCTCCTTTGTAGTATGGAAGTTGTAAGTGTCCCGAATCCCCAGTCCCCGGCCATAACGTGAAGAAGAAAGTTATGAGAACTGAGAACATCTACACCCAACAGCTTCTGGAGCACCTATAATCGCCATATAAACGCAAAACATGCCAGAAACTGCCTGCCGCTTCCTCTCCCAGAGAAGCCAGCATACTTCACAACCGACGTCAGCCTTCTAGTTCCAACCATCAACACACCCGCCTCATTTACCGAGTGCATGAAACTCTGGCTCGCCAACAAGCCCAAGGAGATCATCATTGTCACCGTCCCCCGCGATTTGACATGGGTGAAGACTCTTCTTGCACCTCTGAAAGGGGTATCCACACCAATATCAGTATTTACAGTCCCCCGGCCTGGTCGAAGGGCACAGATGAGCCTAGCCCTGCGCAAGGCCACGGGCAAAATCGTCGCTTTCGTTGACGATGACACACAATGGCCCAGCGATATGGTTCTGCAGTACCTCGTCGCCGGCTTCCAAGACCCCACCGTCGGCGGCGTGACAAGCCGGCAGAGCGCGTTAGTCCCGACCCCGCGACGCAATGCCAGCACTGTCACCGCGTCGGAAGTCATGACGATGCGAGCGCTAGATGGAGCCAGCGATAGCAACGCCATTCTGTACGCTGCCGAAGGCACAGTTATGTGTGTTACGGGTCGAACAATGGTTGCAAAAGCTGAGGCTGTGCAGACGGACGAGTTTGACTTCGCGCTCACGCACCAAACGTGGAACGGAAGAGTGATCAACACGGGCGACGACGGCTTCGTGACACATTGGCTGCGCAATCATGGGTGGAACCTTGCGTTTCAGAGCGCGCCTGAGGCGGAAATCTTCACACTGACGGAGAGTGGGTCGCGGTTCCTCAAGCAGCTTGTGCGCTGGAGACGGTCTGGCTTCCGAGATTTCATCGCGCTGATCTGTTTCGAGCCGGGCTTTCGCAGAATCTTTAAGAAACACCCTCGATACGCGGTTAAGAGCGTGCTGTTTATTTTGAAACCCCTCACCACTGCTCTGCATTTGATAGCCTGGAGTCAGTGTTTATACAATTGGCCATACATCGCGTGAGTAAGCCCCTGACCTCTATACTTCTATTACAAGCAAATTACTGATTTTGTTCTCATTTTGACGACAGATTCTTCTTCCTCGCCTATTATATTTATCGAGGCGTTTCTGCCTGTCGTAGCTTTAAGGCCAAGCACCCGTGGCTTGGAAACCGCAATCTCTGGGCTGTTTTTGCCATGGACTATATCTACCAGATCATCAACTTCTACGTCGTTCTGACTCTTGGGACTGAGGGTTGGATGACCCGTGATGACTCTCCAGGGGTCTAGAAAGAGGAAGATATTTGGACTCAGACTGAGGAGGTTGAAATGGACTTAGATATTTCTTAGTAACCAAAAACCGAGCACGAGTAATTTTTTACTAAATTCCGTTATTTTGATCGCCTCCGTTTTCACAGCGGGAGATCTCATTCTGTTAAGTTTTGGTTTTTATAAGCGAAATAGACTTATTACCGCAAATCGTATTTAATATTCATAATCCTATAAAAGGTATTATCATGCGTAAAATGTTTTCATAATGTATCTTTTCATAAAAGTTGTAAACATATTCCCCCTCGGGAGCAGGTTTCCGGTAGATATTTTTCAGTACCAGTCGACATGGTTGTTCTCAATAGAGAAGAATCCTCACCCCCCCGATGAATCCGCCTCGTCATTTTTTCACGTGAAACCTCGCCTTGACCTCCGTCATACTCCCCATCCCAAACGTCATCCACTTCTTTGGGATCTGCACCTCAATATCAAAATGCCTCATAAGCGTAGGAAACGCCTTGTAAAGAGTCATCTCCGAAATATTCCGTCCAGGACAGGAGCGATTATTGCTCCCAAACGCCAGCGAAAACTGGTTGAGAATGGCGTATCGGTCTTCATCCAGCCATCGGTCTGGCTTGAACTCCTCGGGATCCTCACCGGCGATCTTGGGGTTGCAGTGCAGCGCGAGTGGGCTGCAGCCTACGGTCGTGCCGGGAGGGATGTGGTAGCCGTTCAGGTTCAGGCCCTTGGCGGGCACTGTGCGGTACATGGCCAGCGCAATGACCGGCCACAGGCGCATGGCTTCGCGGATCGTGGCGGTGGTGTATGGGGAGTCCGCCGCTTCTCGGAACGACGTGATTTCATGCTCCAGACCCGTGACCTCTTCGAGGACTCGGGCTTTGACGGAAGGGTGGGTGATTGTTTGGGCGATGACTGCGGTTAGAGTTGCAGCCAAGGTGTCCTGGCCAGCCTTAATGGTCGAGCTAACCATCTCGGTCAGGTACTGCTGCTTGAATTCGGGCTTTGTCTGGTGGAGGAGAACGAGGTCGTCTGCTAGGCTTCCGGACGGTTTGTCTGCCACCTCCCGGTTTCCACGGGATGACCCGAAGATCTGCTGGCCCACCTCCTACAGATTAAAGTCAGCGGGAGAGGCTTAGCATGAGTTTTACTGCGATACTTACGATCCAGATATTCTTTGGTGGCTTCGGTGACGCCGCCACCCCGACCTCCACCAGCCGTTGCAGAGCTCTTTTTGCGGCCACCCCCAGCTTGTGCGAAATTAACACCGCATAGGGATAAAGTCCCACCACGGTGAAATATCGCCAGAACTGAAAATAGCCATCTATGAAGGTGCCGTAGTCATTCCCGTCCTCAATGAGACCCGGTGACCAACCAAACGTCACGGCAGTGAGAGTTTCGACCGACAGGATGTGCATCCACTCGGTCAGGTCAACCTCTTTGCCATTGAGCGTCTTTAGCTTAGCCACGAATCTCTCGATCACGGCTTCGATCAGGTGCTCGTGCTTTTGCAAGTTGGCTGCCGAGTATACGGGCCCTACCAGCCGTCTTTGCATGCGATAACGCTTCATGTCCATCTCTGATACGAGGTCCAAAGTATCTGGTGCCTCGCGTTTCAGGGGAAACCACTGTATAGCGCCATGGCCTGAAGCCACCGCATCTGATGGTTCGTCAGACCAGAGGCTTCACAGACAAAAAAAAATAAAAATAAAAAGCGGCACTGCACTCACAGTACCAGTCAGACTTGCCAAACGGCGATCCCGCCCCTGAGCAGTTTTGTCAGTCTTCTATATTTGCTGTCCGTGCCTAAGATGGTAGTGGGCTCACTGTATACTTCTTTCACACCATCCTCCGTGTTGAACCAAATTATGTTAGGAGCCACTCGAACAACGGGCCCGTAGGTCCCATGGAGCCATTTCGTGAGTTCCCTTGCGCGGCCTGAACGACCCTGAAGAGCATACCATAGCCGTGTGATGGCCGCGAGCTTTGGGCCGGGGATACGCGCTAGGGGGTGGAAGAAGAGCCTGTATATAATTACTGTTGCCGGCAGCAGACAGATTGTAGCTGCCAGTGCCACGACTGGAGAGATGTTTATCTGAGATCGTATGACGTCCATCTTTGCCGTGAGTCTTGGAGAAGTGACGAGCCTTGATGGGTTGTTGAGACTTGGGAACGTGTGAGACTCGATTGCCTCGCTCTGTCTTTTGAGTTAATCTAAGTGAAGCGTAGAATCCACACTTCAGGACATCTGGGACTTTGGGCCTGGTTTCGAGAACATTACGGAACTGGGAATGTTCCGGTGGGAAGACTAGGAACTGCCGGAGAGTATTTCATTCCATCAATGCATCCCTGAATCCCGCGTGTCCGGTTACTTGAATCCAGAGGCTATGATGGCAGATAGCTTACCTGCGTAGGCCACCCCCATGCAGAAGAATTTAGGCTATCGCCTTGCCCATGTCTTGTTTCACAAAATACCCGGCAACAGGTTGACAGTACTCCTTGGCATTGAATGTGGGAATTTGTTACTATCGCCCTGCCAGATATTGACTTGGTCGAAAAGCGTCAGCAGCACCTATCAGGGGTTTTTGTCCATGTTGGGCTCATTGCCTTGGTGCTGTGATACACGATGCTACAGTTGACAGGCGAAAGGTCCTTTCGATCCAGTGTGGTCATAAGAAGTTGGGAGTCACGTGATAGGGTGAGCGCATCACAATTTTCAACTGCCACTTTGACAAAAAGTCATATTCTGAGGAAGATGACCAGCTGATATCCGCTTGTAAGCTGATAATTTCTGTCTCTAATTTTCTTGGCTAGCTTGCCAGTTAGTTCTTTGCCTTTCATACGACTGTCTCCTGTCTCTCACTTTTTGCAAAAAAGCAGAAATGTCGGCCCCAATTCCCCCACAGCACTAGAAAGAGACGTGGGATGCCAGGGTGTAACAAGCCCAGGAAAGCGGGGAAAGCAGGTAAATGTAGATCTACTTTATTCATCTTCAGCTTCAGACAAGGATTTTCGCGAGGGCAAATATAGGATCTGATTTGGAAATCATATCATGAATAAGCTCGAGCTTCGCGGCTACAAGGTTTAATGCCAATTCTTCATCGAGTCACGCAGGTCCACAAGAAGATTACTCTCGCTTACCAGATATAATATCAAGATTCTTGACTGGAAGAGACTGATTATAACTGATTGCAGGTGATAAATTATAAAATACAGCCTGATAAAACAGTATAAGTTACAGACTCTAGCCTGGCCAGCTTTACTATATTGATATATTGATATTAATGACCAGTCATGACTGACCATAACTAGTAAATACTATATTATGTGACCTGGCGAGCTATATACCTGAGATTTTGAAGAGCAAAAGCATTTTTTACAAGCTACATTTTCATCCTGTGAATGGTGATTACCAGCCTATACTTAATTATCTTTCTAGAGTTACAGATTGACATATTTAAACTATTAGGAATATCATATCTAAACTACTATATTTGCTATGATATCCATAGTAGTAGTAGTAGTAGGTTGGCTCATTTCTGAATTCTGACTCGCCAAAACTCCAAATATAAACCGGAGTTAGAAGCATTTGAATGCATGATTGTCAACACGAAAAGTCCTCACTTGAATATCTCATACCTATCTATCTGCTGATTTACTAAACATAAGTATCTTGCTCCCGAAGAGCTGGGATCTTGACTACATTTCTCCTTTCTTATTTTTTTAATACCTATTTCATATGATCGGCGGGTTAGCAAAGCTTGCATACATAATATTATGGCACAGGAGCAGAATGGGACACATGCCAGTTGGCTCTACTGCCTGGCCGCTGGGGATTTCTGTACTTACCTAGAGGATGCACGGCTGCCCTACATAATGCGTGTAGAATTTGACGTGTCGAAATCTCGCATAGCTCCTAGCCGCTGCGAGATAAAATGTATATAGGGCATGGTGAGGCTACACATCAGGGTGGCTATCAATGTCGAGGTCGATCAGAAATTGCGTTCAAACTGCTCAACTTGGATATCATCGATTCGTCCGAGGTCTTCCCTTTGACGTCCTTTCTTAACACTGTTTCCTCGAGAATTATATCTTTATATACGAGCTTCATGACCCCGTGCTGATCTGATTGCCGGGGTTGCCTCGAACGACGAATGGGGCCATATCGACAGGGATAGAAATTGCACGATGAGGTCCCTCCCCCTGGCCTGGCTCTCGGAATGGGCACCCTTTCAACTCGACGCACTAGGCCTAGTGACTGTTTTTGGTGCGAAAGAAATGAACACCTCGATTGGGAATCTAGTTCATAGCTGGGCCACTGACTGGTTGCCTGTCCTCGGATCTTACGCGGTTGCGAACAACGAGATCGCGCAGCCAGAGCCGGGATTTGTCCTTTACAATATTACCGATGGAATCATGGCCACAGACGTATCCTCTTGGTTCACGCGCTGGCTCATGTCGTTCCCTCTCACGTACACCGCGACCACGATTAGATTGGGAATGGATGGCAGGCCAAGGCCGGCCCTGCATTGGGCCGGTGCCATGGCTATTGGTTTTTCAACAACAGCGGTATTGCTGGTTTTTACCATCATCACAGACGATGCATGGGGTATCGCCAACGTTGCAGCAATGGCCTTTTCAGTACTCTTACGGCAGCTAATGGCCAGCCAACTTCGTTCTTCCATTGACAAGACAATCGAAAATTTGCAGGACGATCCCGGGGCCGACGTGAAGATTTTTCTGACTCTACCAAACGGCAAGGCTGTCACAATTCTTGGATCGCGTCAGATCGTTGTCAACTGCATACTTACGGACGCTCGACCAGTGAGCCCGCGGTACTACTACTTAATGAGGGTTGCCTCCTGGGCGGTCTTTGGTGCACACGCCATCACGCTCGGCATGAGCACCCTCTTTAATCAGATCTTTTCAGTCGTGGCTCTTCTCCTTGGAACATACCTCACCGCAGCCCATGTCGGAGACAGCCGGGAAGCGATAGGGACACGGTTACGGCTCGAGGTTGACATGGGAGATCCAGCTTGGTTCCGGCCTCCTGCTTATGCAAGGCTCAATATGTCACCCGCAGAGGAAGAACACATGGTTCACTGGAGCATGATGCCGCAGAGATCAAATACGTGGTGGTGGGAAAGGTACAGAAGAAACCAGCTGTCCATACTCCAACAAGCGGAATGTCAGCCTTCCAACCCCGCAGCCAGGGAGGTCCGATCCACCAAGGGAAGAGTTTAAAAAATTTGGGAACATAGTTTTTTTTCTCTCTAGGTGGGTAGGTTTGTGGATCACAATCTGCAATGCGTCTTTGACGGTACACGTGTTAACGCCTCCTTGATCAATTCATCTACAGTACAATCCAACATAAATCGTGAATCCTTGCAAAGCCCTATAAAAGGTTTGCAGGCCATTTGCATCCTTGTATTTTCGAAGACATCTGTACGTCGCCTTGCTCCTCAAGGCTACAGATCCCAGAGAGATTCTGGTCAGTTCGGCTAATAACTTTCGTGCATATTTCAGAGCCAAACTCTTACATGAAATGATGTAATAGAGCATCCTATATGTAGAGGTTTTCTTAGGTATGTATACATAAATGTTCTTTTGCGGCTGGTTGGTCTATTTGACAACTCTTTTACAGGTTTTGCGCCCAATGTGATTGATATCTGAACCAGCTGTTAGGCGACGAGGCTGCAAGGTTGGGCTGTCGGGTCGGCCCGTGCCCATGCAGCCATCGAAGTGTTGAGGGTCACACGCCTGGTACGTATGTATATCTCTGCGTCCATCGGCGCCCACCTCCTTTTTGCCTATTTCCCCCTCAGGATAAGCGTCGCTTAATGACACGGAAATTAAACACGATCACCATCAACGAAGCGGTCACTTTCTTTCTTACTCACACTGAGACTTGTTTAGATCATTATATCAACTTTCTGGCTTTGCTACTTTGACCATGAGTAGAAGTGTGGGCCCACCAACTCCCCCGCCAGGTAAGCATTAATCAGACAAACATTCTCAATACTGGTATTTTCTGATCACATCCTTGATAGAAGTGGCGGTGGATGAAAAGTGCCTGGAGGAGCTATTTAATCGTATATTGAGAATCGTGAGAAGCCGTGAAATCTTCCACAAATCACCTACATTCTTTGTCGTCTATGCACACGACAATGATTCCGGCTTGGCGGCAAATTCGGGCGTGGTCTTGGATTTCATCCGTTGGTTTAAAGAGGCTGGATGCCGTATAAGCTCAGACGCCACTCCCCCAGCAACTCGAGAAGTTACGGAAGGTCAGTTTTGCCTCCTACCGTACGGGGCTTATCCGCGGCGATCGGTTGAACTCGTCCTCTTGTGCGGCTCCGATCTCCTTGGAGACTACATGAAAAAAGATAAATTCAACGAGTTTGAGGATGAAATGGTTGTTCAATACACACAAGGCCGAGCTGAGAATAAGTCGGAAGAAGATATACACAAGATTGTCTGTGACCTCCAGCAAAAATTTTGCGAATTGATGGGAGATGATTTCCACCATGTCCAAACGGAGATAGCGCTGTTGAAAGCCAGGGTGAAGTTTGGAGAAAAGAATTCCATTATTCCATTCTTACTCAACGGGAACTTGAAAAACTTCCCATCCTTTATTACCGATGGTCAGGATAGCCTTCGCACTGTGCTTGGCCCCGAATTGGGAAAAGACGGATCAAAGTACGTGTGTTTTCTTGAGGTGTTGGAGAAACTTACACATCGTCCAAGTCATGCCCGACGGCCAGCAGATTTGATCCGGGATATGAGGGATATCTATGGCAAGGCTGTTGACGAGCTCAAGAAGCCGGGCTCGAATCCCAAAGCACTTGTGGAAAACTACAGAGACAAAGCGAATACGGCGTCTAATAAATGGACGGACAACCAACGATCCTCTTCCAATGGAGTCGATGCCGGCGATGTTAGGGAGGCGCTCGAGAAGTATACCGAGCCTTTATCCGTCCAGACAGTATTGGGACAAAAATTACCCATATGCAAACACCACATTAAACTAGAAGTGGTAGAGTCATCGATATCGGGAACACAGTCCAGTAGATCAAGTTGCGTTGGCCTAACAGAGCTGTTTAAGGAGCGAAAGTTGAAAAATGGACAAATCGACCGGCCGAAGCGTATACTAATCCAGGGCCGTCCGGGGATCGGAAAGAGCACACTTTGTAAGCAGATCCTACACGAATATAGTAAACAGTTAGGAATCATCTTTCGCTGGGTTCTTTGGGTACCGCTACGCAGTTTCGAGCAGGCAGAGAATCTCGAAATGTTCATTAAGAATGAATATTTCCCAAATGAACCGAAAAGAGACGACTTATCGAAGGTACTCTATCAGCGAATTTTCGAGGAAGACAGGAAACACACTCTGCTCATTCTCGACGGCTGGGACGAGGTGCGTAGTTGGAAAGCAGACAAGGCCAACCGCATCTTCGAGCTTGCGGCCTATGACAACGTCGTCATCACGTCGCGATCGAGCGGATGGGACAGCGGCTGTGGGGTTTCAGTCGATCTAGAATTAAATGCCATTGGATTCGACGATGGTACCATAGTAGAGTATTTTGAAAATGAAGAGATCCTGGGATCCAAGGCCATGGTCGAGGAATTTGCGACATTCATTCGAGACAACCCGTCGATCTGGGAATTGGTCCAGGTGCCCATGCATCTTGATTTGCTGTGTTCTAGCTGGGATCAGCTGAGGTCGAAGATTCAATCGGGCAGTATTCCAACGATCACCATGCTATATCAGACTATGGTGACGAGACTCTGGTGCAAAGATTATGCTGGTTTCAAGGAGTCCCGGTGCGATGAGCGGCAAGCCAAACGGCTTTCCGAGCATGTTCTTTTGGGCAATGTCCAGCCAGAGAGTGACTGCCTTGGAGAACTGGCCATTGGGCTCGTCAATGAGAGGAAAATGGGGTTCGACGATCGGTGCATTGACAGCGTCGCCCAGGGGGTAGATCCTGAAGGCAACCACACGTGGTTGACGGAGAACGTAAAGAATGTCTCTTTCCTACGTTCGAACGGCCCCAACCAGCAGCCCAACTATACCTTCATCCATCTGACCTTCCAGGAGTTTTTTGCAGCCCAGTGGCTTACTAAGAATAGTTCATCACTGCTCTCATACATCCAGAAGTACAAGTACGATGCTCGCTCCGAGACGATCCTGCGGTTTGTTGCCGGGTTACTTGCGGTCAGTGGCACAGAGAGTGAACTTTCCTCGTTCTTCAAGAATCTTGAGAAAGAGCCGCTCGACCTCTTGGGCCCTGTTCATCAACGGCTGGTCATCCATTGCTTGAGCCAGACTGCGTCAGTTCAACAGGGAAGCTTTATTAACATGCGGAAAAAACTGGAAGAGTGCCTGAAAAATTGGTTGTTGTTTGAATGCAACTGGGGAAATTGTTCGCGGTTAGCAGCCGAATATGAATTTCCAGAAGAAGTCCTGATGGCCGTTTTAAAAAGTCCATCCGTGAACGAAGATACAAAAACCAAAGTTCTGGTATCGCTAAGAGCAAGATCAAATCTCTCACCAAAGCTCATTGAGCAGGTAGCCTCCTCCATGAATGGTAATATGTCCAAGGACTTCAAAACAGCGGCTCTCAAAATGTTCTTATCCCCATATAGAGCCTTGCCGGATAATATTATTGAGGAAATGGTGAAACAACTAGACGATTCCAACGAGGACGTCAGGCTTGCTGCACTTGATGCCTTGGGCGAACAGTCCAAACTGCCAAAAGACATTTGCAAAGCCATTGCGGCACGATTCAATGATCCTAAGCCCGAAATTAGGCTTCATGCAGTTCATGCTTTGGGCCACCATACTCTCACAAATGAAAATCTCGATAAAATGGAGGCATTATTAAAGGACTCAGAGGGGTTCGTTAAGGGCGCTGCAGTTGTCGCCTTGCGTCAACAGAAAGATTTACCACCACGGATAAAGAACGCTATTGCGACTGTATTGCAAGATCCGGCTGATAACGCCAAAGATTATATACCTACTGTCATTGTCTGGGATGAAGTACAACCCTTGTCGCGCGAGGAACTCTCCGCCAAAGTGCGGAAATTGACCGATACAAACAGCGAAACCAGGCGTACCGCGGCTCATGCTTTGAGTGAGCAACCAAACTTGCCACCGGACATTCTTCAAGCTATGGTGAAATTTATGGCTGACCCAGAGTGGCAAATCAGGAATGCTGTGGTTCAAGCTTTGGGAAAGGAGCCATATTTGCCGCAAGAGATATTGACTGTCATCATGGAACAAATGAAAAATCCAGAATCGGGGATTAGGTATGCTTCTCTTCAGATCTTGGGCAAGCAAGCGGACTTGTCGAAGACAATTCTCACAGACATGGCGGCACTCCTAAAGGATGTAGACGAGTTCGTCCAACATGCTGCAGTTGATGCCTTATGTCCGCAACCAGGTCTATCATCAGAGACTCTCGAAGCTATAACAGCAATTCTCAAGGGTCCCGATGTGGACATGAAGCGTATTGCAGTTCGGGGTTTAGGTCAGCAAACACACCTCTCGTCAGGGACCCTCGATGCCATGGCAACACTACTAAAGGATTCAGATTGCAACATTAAGTGGGCTGTGATTCAATCCTTGGATAAACAAGTTTATTTGCCGAATGAGATATTGAAAGCTGTGGCGGCACAATTGGAGTATCCGGACGAGGGAATGAAGAGTGGTGTAGCAGATACGATAATCAAATGGTCAGCTACAGTAGTCGGCTGTGAGTCCCTTATTACGGACGGTCAATTTTTCACCAACTTTTACGGCGCTTGGCTGTGGAGAAGCTTTACAGAACCACTTACTTGGTTTCTTGAGGATAGCACGCTTTACATGCAGGGGTTGCCGGTGGGGCTCATGAGCAGTCTCTTTGGTAGGGCTACGAGTGCCGTTCAGTATGCGAAGAAGTCTTTGAAGCTTCCAGCCACTGTCTGTCTTGAACAGGAGACTATTTAGGAGCCACAATAATTTCATGTTGAGGATGAATCTATAATCAAACTGCCATTCAGCTGCATTCTGTACTAGCAAAAGTAGATACATATTATTTTATTCTACGGGTATTTCGTTATTAGCTTCCCTCTTCAGCTCTCATACTGGTTATGAGCTACCTGATTGCAATGTCAACCCTGACAGAAATCTGTTCCTCCTGCTACTAACAACCCTAGGAGCTGACATGTGCTTTTCCTTCCCCAGCTCTCTAACAAGCACTAAGCATGGTCCGCCCATCGTCATTCATCTATGGCCATTTTATCTCATCCTTTGCAAACAATTGCCAGATTGATTCCTTGCTGTAACCACATTTGCCAATTCCCCACCTTTACACAGAACTCCTTTGAAGAAAGCACTGCCACCATCTTTGCCCCAGCGGGACTTGTATGTGTATGATCATTTGGGAAGTATCCATTAACCATATCCCGCCCCAACTTCTGGAAGATATCTGCTGTATATTTGCCATGGTCTATATACGGGATGCTCATCCTCTATGTACTAACTCTGCATATCCCACAAACTACAACAGCAAGTACAAGAAGCTCCTGCCTTTCTCAGGGATTATTTGGGGTCTAGCTCAAATAATCACCTTGATGCCCTTGTTGAAGAACATGTGAACAGCATTTTTCAAATATGCATTGAAAGTGAGCACAGTCTCTTGCACACCATTGTACACAGTCTGGCATGTCTCAGAGCCTGTGCCAGGGTAGTTGCTACAGCTGTTATCATTTCTAAGACTGCCACTATCATTGTGGGTAAACTCAATAACAACAAAGTTGCTAGGCTGAATCATATTGGCAATTTCATTGAAGCAGCTTTCATGTATGAAGGAGCAGGCACTGCAGTCACTAATCACATAGTTGGAGACTTGGACAGATATACTTTGAGAGACATATTGACTCTAGCTTGGACATATGTATACAAGTTAGCTACTTTGGAATTAGTCGCTGTAGATGGTGAAGGTGTAAGGAATAATGACTAAGGAGCGAGCAAAGGTATTTCTAAAAGAAAGAAAGACTCACCATCCTGACCACTGGAACCGCGGGGCCATGGTTGAATCACCAGGAAGATAGACAGTTGCCGCGGCGGCGGTTCCGGAATGCAGCGCATAGAGCACCGACAAGAAATACATTGCTCCCTTCATCGTGATATCTGGACAGGCAGGCTTCTCCTCCTTGTTCTTCTGAAACTGCAAGATATCTGTAACGCTTGATCAAATCGTCTCATCGTTCGTTGAAAGTGGGCAACTTTTCAGACTTTATATAGTCCTCCATCCCTACTTCTTGGAGTGTGCTTTAAACGCTGTATATGAGGTGACATGTCCACATATCCCGTAGCATCGTCGAGATGATAGGCATTCAACTATGGCGTGTCGTCGATTCGCTCGGGGCAATTATTTCCGGGGTTCCAGGCTAGCTTTCCCCATGTATCCCCACGAATGATTCGGCGTGCTGTGTAAATATACATAGTATAATGTAGGCCATATATCTTCATACCTCGCGTCGCCAGCTAGTCCACAACTAGTGTGACGCGCATCAAGGTCACCATGATTGAGATTCCGAGGTGAAAAATGGAATTTTCGGGGGGAAAGAGGGAAGATAAGGAGGAGGATAAGGGGGAGTATTAGAAGAAGGGCAGAGGATGCTGGACCAGCAGGCAGAAAACTCCAGCATGTAGAGGCTGCAGTCCAGAAGATACAAGCTCCAGCAGACATTACTGAGACACTCTCAGCTAAGAATAAAACACTGTAGGTGAGGGTTGCAGTCCTTCTGAGAGATCTCATAACCAGACTGCTATCTCAGTCAGCAGAGGAGTGGCAATTACAAGATATCAGGATTGAGAGTGTCTGCAAGTGCTGTGGTATCCCTGAGGGCAGTCTGCATTATGGAAGAACATCTAAGCCAGAGCATGAGGGTAGCCCGTGGAGTGCAGCGTTTGCGACAGATCTCATTAGCAGGAGGAAAGAGAGATCATGTTGTCTGGACGATGTGCAATGGTTGGATCTTTGGGTATACGCACTATACCACGGAATTTGAGTGCGGGAAAGCAAAGCTGGTCAGCAATTAGCGAGGATATGTATGTACTTCCGGGAAGGGAACACAATGCCCCGCCTGAGGCCACTAGAAAGTTCATGTCAAAAGTGCTCAAGGTGTGGATAGGTGATGAACAGCGCAGAGGTACGTTCGATCCGGGAAAAGTGATTGAGATCTGAAAAGTTGCTGCTGCTATTTTGTTGAATAGGGGCTAGGTTAATTCTACTCTATGCCCGGTACTCTGCGTTTTTCAACGTTCTGACCATCCAATGCACGCGTTGAGGCCTATATGAATATTAAAGGCCAGCTGTGCTATGAGTCGACCCTCCCGATGAAGTACAGAGTATAGGTTATATCGATCGGGGAAATCTGTGGTCCATTCAAGTTGAAATAGGGATGTATAAACTAACGACGAAACAAGGCGGCGGGAAACGAAACAACTAATTGTAACAACTGGCCATTTTCCGCTGAGCCATGCAACAATACTACAGAAATGAACAAGTATAACAAACAACGAAATCGACCTAAATACTCCTAGATACTCATTAGGGGCTACTAGCAACCGCCCTTTTGAACATCTCCTAGTTACGGGTGCTAGCAGATTAGCACAAACCATACTCATCTCTTCGATAATTTTGTATATTTGTTTACCTGCCATTTACCCCCTTCCCCCACTGTTCTCAATACCCACTCACTATTTGCACCGCTACCAATCGTGTTTCAAGATGATTGTCTGCCACATAGCTTGTCAGATGAAGCTGATATCCGCCATTTTTAATCCAACCGGACCGATAACTTCGCCACCATCTCCCTCGCAAGCTTATTCAAATACCCCAACTCCTCCAACCGCTTGCGCGTCGTCTCTCTGAACCCAGCCACCTTGACCATGTCAGGTTCCTCCTCCTCGTAATACGTGATAATAAAGTCCGCGGAGAAGTGACAAACTTCAGCCCCATGCACAGCGGACATGCGAGGTCGTAGCCGCAGGGGATGTTGATGTCGAATTTCTCTATTCTACCGTTTGTGCAGCCCGGACACATGAAGCGCATGCTGAAGCAGAATTTACAGTTGCCAGAGCGGAAGATGGATATTAGATCTGCGACTGTGAGATGGGTGGAGAGGAAGAGGGGCCGCGGGAGGGGGAGAGAGAAGGGGGTGTTGGAGAAAGCAGTGAGGCGTTGTTCGTTGTCGTCGTCGTGGGGGAATATGGGGATGAGGAAAATTTGCTCCTTGCCTTCGTCGGTGGTAACGGGGCGTATGGTGGGTGTAATAACGGGCACGACCACGTCACTGCTGGGTTGTGCTTCTTCGTCATTGCTGCGCTGGAAACTCTCCGTGTTGGGAGCGGAGAGGAACGATTCATAGGACCAGATCTCATCCGCGGAAAGCAAGCTGTCTAAATGAGGCGCATCGGCTATTTCGACTTGGCGACAGCGCAGTAGGAGATTTCTGGAACCCGCTCTTCTTTGTCTCATAGGATCGGCTACGAAGATATCGCTCTTCTGATTATCCTTGTCATCTGGCGACTTGGAAGCCTGAACGTAGATGTAATCGTCCCTCTGGGGCTTGAGTGCCGCGGTGGTGTGCTCGAAGATGAGAATCCAAATTTCTAGGGGTAGTGAATGTTGTCCAGCTTTTGATTTGACATTGGTAGGATTGCGCACGAGCAGCTCTGTGAAGTAGTGAGATACAGCAGAGGTCTGTTCAGCAGCAGGACTGACTGTTGGTTTTGAGCCTCTTTGGCCATGGTGGTGAGAGTTACAGCTTTCATTTTTCCAGTGTCCCTTGAAATGTGTTGGTTAATAGTTCCTGAGAAAGAGAAATATAGCAATCATAGAGAAGGTGGAAACACAAGCTGGTGCACTCGTGTCTCTGTCTCTCAGCTTGCTGCCTGCTTTGACTTGACAAAATCTGATTCTTTGCAAAGCCACTAACCTGGCTAAATAATGGCTCAATACGAGGAATTTATACGGAGACCACCCATATTTAGTAACAGCCATACATATAAAACAATATGAGACCCTATGAATAGTAAAAATCATTTCCCGGCATTCTAAAATTCCCCGCCCGGGAGCAAATTGGACCACCAACCCAAGGTCCTGCGTATTCCGCCATGAATTCCTCCATGGCCTGAGCAGTGGGGGTCAGCTACACGCAGCGAGCTTCATGAGCTCGGTGGGTTGAGAATTCAGCTCCTACCTACAGCGGCGAGCTTACTACACTATGCTACAAAGTCACATGGCAGTTATCAGAGGTGATTATTACCGCTCATGGGGTCTCATGTTATTTTGTATGTATGGCTGTTACTAAATATGGGTGGTCTCCCTCGTAAAAAGGGTGGTTTCTGTATAAATTCCTCTCAATATGGAGTAGATGAGTGGATGCTTCATGTTCTGCACTGCCTCACATACTAGTAAACAAGAATGTACAGGTTGCTGACTTTTGAGTACATCTGGATGCTGTTACAGAGCAGTAAGGGCACAGTGGCTACAGTCATCACCAAGTGCAGATAAACCTGAGGCTGATGGTAGCCTGTCTGGTTCCTGACCTGTACCTCAGGTGTCGGTGTTGAGTTGGGAAAATCGAGATTTCCTAATATCGCCGCCACATCGGGCTAGCGGCAGATCTTATCAAGCCATGGCAGGCTAGACCCAGAGCGGCTAGGCGGGCACGGCACCCCTGAAAACAAGATAAACAACGCAGAAATACGAGGCTAGTAAACAAACAAGCTGGCCTGTTCCCTTGCTGACCCTGAAACAAGCCTGAAATCTAGTTCGATACCACTAAACTCAACTGGGCCCAGCACCTTGCACCTCGCCGTTCTCTTCGTCTGCCAACCGCCTGCTCTCTCTCTCTCTCTCTCCCTCCCTCTTTCTTTTCTCCGCCTCTCTTCTCTTTTGTTGTCTCTGCTTGTTCTCCCGCCAGTACAGGCGGGCCAATGTCGACCGTTCCGCCCGTCTCTTATTAAATTGTTCTGCTACGCTTGCTGGCTGCATTCGCCCATTCCAGTCGTTCGGGTCTGCTCTTTCGGAGACACTATGCTGTGATATATCACGCCCTTGAGCGCACCGTTAATTTAATCATTCGTTAATATATTATTGATATTCCACACTCTCAGGGGCGAACTGTACATACTTTTGCTCGGCCTTACATACTCTCCACCGACCCCAAAATCACCACCTTCCTCGTCCTGTCTTCCCCGCGTTTCTTGAAATCTCGTATCCGCTGAAAGGGAGGTCCCACAGATCGTCCTCCCCGAGTCCATTACGAGGGCGGCTTCTTGCGTCATTCGCAGTTGTTAGGTGTTCGGGGGTTTAAATACATACCACTACATAATTGAAGGCAGGACTACATAAATTATCTCAACGTTGTTTGCGTGACTTCACAGTGCAAATTTTCTTGCCGAACCGCCATTTGACGATGCGATGATGGCCCTTTCCGTGGCACCCGACTCCCCGCCAGAGCTATCTGGGTCCAAATCCTCGAAATCGTCGTCCTTCCACTCCTCCTCGCACCACTCCATCGAAGACGGCATTCTTTCCGATATTTCGAACTTTGAAGATATTGCTCTGGAAGAAGATTTGGAAAACCAACATGCGCGCGCACAAACCATTGAGCATGGAAAATATCCTCTCCGAGCGTCACGCCGTGTCTCTGGTGGACTGGGTGCGGTTGGGACGTCGTCAATGCTGGGAACAACTTCGCGCGACCTGACTGGCGCAGGAGCCAAGAAGGAATATCCGTCACTGCGCGGCCAGGTCAACGGCACCCTGGAGACGATGGATCTACTCAACCTGCCAAGATCACGAAGTGCGTCCCGGAGAGCACTCACCAGTCCGTCTGCCCCGTCCTTGCAGGTGCGCCGGCCTTCACGAAATAGGTCTCGCTCTCCGTCGCCAGGGGATCTTCCCAGGTCCGTGTCTCCAAACAATAGGTTCCCAGGGCCCCGCTCAATTCCTACTCCCTCTTCTATCAAATCTCTGAACCATTCTACTGGATGGCAGCCGACACGTAAAACTGTCAAAGAGCTCGAGGAAGAGTACCACGATTCAGACGAGGATCTTCCAGATGACATGACCCTATATAATGTCCCGATCTCCCCGCGACCACCGCAGGAGCGATCAAGAGATAGCAGTCCTGATCGCAGGAGAAGCCCTGCACCACGACCTATTCCCTTGTCACATTCCTTCTCAACCCCTGTAGAACTCGAATCTGGCGACCCACCGTCTCGCTCGCCATCTTCACGTCCAGCACGAAAGCCAAGGCCCAAGTTGCCCCGGGCCAGCTCTCTTGGCCCTTCACGGGGCCATGCGTCTCCTCGATCGCCCCGCATCAACTCATGGAACGCAGTAATGGCTGATCTATCAGAGGAAGCCAAGATTTTGACGGAAGCTTTAGAGTTCCACGCTGAGGAGAACGCCGTGAGACATGAAGAGCGCGTGCAACGGGGAAAGGCGGCCTCAACAAGACCTAGTATGGAGCAGGCGAAGCGTGAATCTGCTGGCATGATCCAACTTCCTCCGCTCCAGAGGCGTAATATAATGATCGATCCACTTCCTATTAGCAAGGAAAAAGAAAAGGTGCTGTCCCGGACACGACCCAGTTGGCTTCCGCCGAAGGATCCGAAGGAAGAACAGCGACACTTGAAGGAATATAAGCGCATGATGGCTCTATCTCGCGAAACTGGTGAGTTTTTCATCTCTTTCAGATACAACTTGGGTCTAGTTGGGGCTGATGACCGTAGAAAAACGCAAAGCAGCAGAGGCTGCATCCGTACAGTGCAAGCGGGACGATACACGCAAAATGTTACAGCGTATTTGGGACGATTATGTCTTCCCCGACTGGGACCGTGTTGTGTCAGAGCACCGCACTAGAGAACTTTGGTGGAGGGGTATTACTCCGCGCTCCCGCGGGGCAGTCTGGCAACGCGCCCTTGGCAACGATCTTGCGTTAAACGAGGCCTCGTATAACAAGGCTCTTGAGAGAGCGCATAGCGTTAGAACCAGAGTTGATAGCGACGCGGGGGATGCCCAATCGAAGGGCACTGAGTGTTTTGCTGCAATTCGGCACGATGCATCCAAGACCTTTCCCGACCTTAATATGTTTGCGGAGGGTGGGCCGCTTCGTGATAGTCTGGTCGATGTTCTCGACGCATATTCAATGTACCGGAGTGACGTGGGTTATCTCTACGGTATCCATGTAGGTGGCCTTGGATTGTATTCTCGACTATTGTTCTGAGCTAACTTGTGCAGACTGTTGCTGCCCTTCTCCTTCTTCAGCTCCCGACGCCCGCTTCCGCTTTCATCGTTCTCGCCAACGCTCTCAACCGGCCTCTCCCACTCGCGTTCCTGACAGCAGACCCCGGAGCCACTGCCCGCGCTTATTCTCTCGCGTCTGCCACTCTGCGACTCAAGTTCCCCCGTCTATCCACCCACCTGTGCGAGAACCTGTATCTCACCGATGATCAAATCTGGGGACCGATGTTCCGATCCATCTTCACCAATGGCCTAGATCTCGAGAGGCTAAGCCGGGTATGGGACTGCTGGGTCTTTGAAGGCGATCGGATCATCATCAGAGCAGCCGTAGCTATTCTTGGGTGCCTTGAGCAACAGCTCATGAACATTTCTCCAGGCGAACAAGGTCAGAGTATTGCAGCTGGGATTCTCGGATTCGGGCCTAAGAATGTCGAGAAAGTACGACGCAGCCACGACTCGTCTCCTGGCGTGGCTGTTGCTGGAGAAAAGCTTTTGGGTGGGTATTGGACGCTTAATGCTGCTGGCGACGAGGATAGGTTTATGCAGATGGTTCGGGAGATGGGTAGATAGCGGCTGTCTGTTTTTGCTCATAATCATCCTTTATTTCCTTCCTTTCTCTGTCACAGTTGAGCCCATGTGCGGGGGTTCTTCGTCATGTCTCTCTCAATGCCCGTCTCTCGCTCATCCATCCAACCCCACATTTCACGCTCGTTCACTTTTATGCGCTGCTCAAACTTCATATATTATGTTTATGTATCGGCTTGATCCCACCCTGCCGTTACTTAATCGTGGCAACGAAAAGAAACGACAAGCCACTCGTTTTCTTTTTAGTTCTCTTAATACATATGCCTTTTTTCCTTCTTCTTCTCAGTATTATATGGCTTTATGACTGCATTTTTTCCTTCTTTCGTTCTTTTTGATATATTTCTTTTGGATCAGAGATGGACGGCAAGACGTGGTTGGCTTTTGTGCTTTGTGTGTGGTTTTTTGGCTTTTCTTTTTTCTCTCTTTTGGAGGCTTGAGGACATACATATCTAGAGCTTTTTTCGAGAGTCACTGAGTTTGAAATGGAGATTTTGGATTATGATAATTTGACTTGGTGTCATTCTTGTATGGAAAAGGTATGTAATATATTAAGGGGCAAAATCCACCAGCCACAATCACATGATTCCTGCCAAGCCTGCACCGCCACAGCGATGACACATCGAGCATGTGGCCCAAGCTTCAGCCCCAAAAGGGTAAGGCGGCACAGCCATCGAGTCAATTGTGGCATGTTGTGTTTCTGCTTCTTCGGACTTCCTGCTGGCATTCTCTCCCTGTAAGAATTAATATTGCAGAATAACTCGAGTCTCCATTGTCGGGATTTCTTTTCTCCCAATAATAATAATTCGATTGCTCCGGCCTTGTCGCAACGGAATTGGCTGGAAAGTTCATCGCATAGCTAACAACCGACGAGAGAGAGAGACCATAATCCCCCAATCCAAACTACGTCAGCGCAAAACTCTTATCAATCATTCCTTTAGATGTGAGATTTTCCCGCGTTAGAAACTAGGCAGTTTAACACTTTTTATCAATCTTATTTATACCTGTCCTTGTCAATGTGCTCTGAACTTTTGCATGTCAACTAATAGGTGTCCCCGGTTTCCCCAGCGCCTCGCCACTACAACCTGAGAAGCTCTCTCCGTGCTGTGCCACAGATAATTCCTCATATAGCTAGCCCGCAACCCGTCGTTGACTTCACCCCCTCCCACGTCCTCCATTCTCCACGTCTCTTCCTGAAGAATAGATTCGTTCTCCTAATCGGAAAAAGAGAAGATATATACCCCGCGTTTTTCTCTTCACTCGGCTCGTCATCCCCGTCCGAGGAGATCCTAACGCTTCCCCCTTGCTGGCTCAGCGGCTTTCCCGGATAATCGCAGGGCGCGGGGCTCGAGGGGAACTAAGCCACACGCCACAATTTGGCTCCTGCTCTTAGGGGAATAGATAATAATCGAAGAAGGGTAGTACGGGGTAATCATGGGCGAACGTGGGTTTTCCCGGTTGAGAGATCGGGTTCGAGGGAGGTTTGGGGATTCGGTATGTTGGCTTTCCCCTGGTTCTGGACGTGCTGTCAATGGTAGCTGTGGTGTATGTCGTGCTTTGGGAATGCGATGGTTGTATCTTGGTGATGTGGAGGGAGTGATGGTGTTTGTTGTGGCTGGTTTTGTGTGTTTCGCAATTCGAAGTTAAAGATAGAGGGTGGTGTTGCTGGGATGTTAAGACAGCTTAACCAAGAGTCATTGCTGATTTTCTTTGCAGTTAAGTCCAGATGATGCTTATCTCAGCTGTGCGTATCCGATTTGGTCGAGCTGATGTTTCTCGCGGGGGATTCTTCGTTACCTCCAGAACAGCCTGGTGGTGCTGTGCGTGGAGTTGGCTGCTAACATTTGGTCTGGGTGGAATAGATCACGATATTAGATGTTCGTATTCTGGCTCCTATCTGCGTCTATACATTTACCAGAGGTGCTGACAGCATGTTGCGCAGTGACGAATGAAGACATACATACCCTGAAGAACGATTGGTTGACGGACAATGTAAGTTGTACCTGGAAACCTTGCGTCAAAGTGTGTACCTGGTCGACTAACCTAGTTTCCCTGTAGGCTATCGCATTCTGGGAGGAGTATGTCCCATTTCCCATAGCAAATAGCGACGTTGTACCAAACTCACCTATGCCATCACGATAGGTACCTCGAGCGCGAGTTTCTCGTCAACTACCAAAGCTCGAACATCGTGCTTCTCCGACCAAGCATGTCCTTCATGCTCCTCCAAACCCCCGACCCGACATCCCTACGTGAAGCGCTCCCCGACTTCTCCAAAACAACCCACATCTTCCTCCCTGTAAACGATTGCCGGAACGTCAGCGAAGCTGAAGGAGGCACCCACTGGTCCCTCCTCCTAGTCTCCGTCGTCGACGGCATTGCCTTCCACTACGACTCCTTACCCCCAGGGAATCTCCAGGAGGCTGGCCTCGTAACCCGGAAACTAAGCGACCTGCTCAACAAGCGGCTCCGCTTCATCAACCTCGACGACTCGCCCGTGCAAGAAAACAGCAGCGACTGCGGCGTCTTTGTGTGTCTAAGCATGCGCCACCTTCTTCTCAAACGCCTCCTTACCACCCGCTCCTCAGACAAAATCAGCATGAGTCTAGGCAAAATGAAAGTCGACGCGTGGAAGGGGAGGAAAGAAATGCTACGCATCATCGACCAGTTCCGCAAAAGGGCGGAGCGAAGGAGATCGTACGTCTTGTTGTTTCCTTCTGCGATTGCTGTTTTGCTACTGGCTTATGTTGCGTCGTTTTTCTTTCCGGAGGGTGATGATGGGTGGGAGCGGCCTCGTCTTCCTCCTTTCTTGACCTCCTTGCCTTCCTCCTTGCCCGCTTTCTCCTCGTTGCTTTCCTTGCCCTCCTCGTTTTCACCACCCAAATTACCCAAATTTTTGACGCGTGGGAATGTGGATTAAAAGAGGAAGGAAAAAAACCCATCTTTAATTATGTTTATTTATTATTATATTTTTTTCTCCCTTTTTTACTCGTGACAAATGATATGAGCATACAGCTAAGATAACCGAGTTATTGAATTCTTTTCTCCTATTTAGACCCAGTATTACGCGAAATGGCAGCACAAGCAGTCAACAACAATATCGATCTAGAAGTCCACCCCGCGTTGAATGACAGATACCGCCAACGACGACGACGACGGCGGCGGCTACGAATATGATAGCGATAATGATGACGACCATGGCGACAATTTTTCTACGCGTGTAGGTAAAGTTACATGTTATACGAAGCACGAGTGAAGATGCAAGAGATGGATGATCCGCCGTTTATTATTTCTTTTATTTATTATTTTTTATATTTTTTATTGATTCATTAATATGGTGGGTATGGGGGGTGGTGTGTGCAGGTTAGAGTTACATGATATTTCGCCTTTTTTTATTTATAAAAGGGATGATATTCGAGCGGAGGGTGGGGAGTTGTGAAGCTGGGAGAGCCTTCTTTTGCTCCGTTGATCTCTTCTTCTTCTTCCGCTTCTTCTCGGTTCCTTTGCTCTCTCTCTGCTATTTTTTGTGATTTGATTTGATTTTCTTTTCTTATTTGATGTGTTGAGATATATATTTATATGTGTGTTTGATGTAGCCTGCGTTTGCATGATTATTTCTTTTTTTTCACTTTTCTTTTCTTTTTGCTTGTCATGGGGGTTCTCTGAGATGCTTTTTCTGTTATTTATATTTCATATATATACACACAGAGCATTTCCTTGCTTAGTTTGCATTTTACTGCTTGCCTTGCTTGTGTCTTTTTCCCCTTGTTTCTTGTTAATTTTCTATGAAGTTTTTATATGAAGTGGTAATGATGCAGATGAGGTATTTATTAATGATTATGGGATGGTAATGATAATGAATTATGTTTATGATTGCTTTCAAAGGAGAGAAAATAGGAAATGAGATATGTTCTTGTTTTAACATTAAGTGATTTACTTTTCTCTTTTTGTGGAGTTTTGTAGTGTATGGAGTGAGAGAGTGAGTAGGTAAGTGAGGAAGAAGACAAGAAGAGGCTTTCTTTACTTTTTCAATAATGAAATAAGATATTTTCAAAACGTCTTTTTGTCTTTTTCGATCTAGTACTGATATTTGAAGGATTTTTGTCCTGTTATGAATAGTAGATAGGAAGGACACATGAAATGTAGCTTGATTTGCCCATTTGCTTAGTACAGATATTTTAAGATATTAGAACAAAGATAAAACACACACCCCCTTTCGCCTTTTGTTTTGTATGGAGTACTTAAAGACGTGTTTATCCCTGATAATGACTCAAAGCGGCGCGGCGAGGCGAGGTACATTATATATAGATTAGATATGAGGTCGTATGGGAGAAGGACTATAAGTGTCAAACTGGATAGCATCAAGAGTGGTCGAAAAGAGCCTTCCTGAAAAAAGGATAGGGTGGGTGGGTATGTATTACTGCCTTGGGTTGGCCTATTTTTGGATAGACGTGCGGTGGTGGGGAGAAGATTGAAGGGCAGGCTGGATGTCAATCATCAGCATCCATATAGAGTGTAGCTAGATAGTTGCGCATCCTGAGGACTCTGGACTTGGAGTAAGTTATCCGTCGCGACCTTTGCTAACCCTTTATGTGGACAGCGGGGGTTGAGGACCAGAACGATAAAGCCTGCAATTAAGTAGGCGGAAAGAGAAAGGTATCATGCACAGCCTTGTTCTCTTTTAGATCAAAAGTATCAAACTTTCGGCAGTTATATCGTATTCTGTCAGCCTGCATGACAGCATACAAAAAAATCCCGCATCGTGAGGTCTAAAGCGCCGATGTTGCAAAATCGCGCAGCCTAAAACCTCCATGCGAACTCCTTGACACAAGTGCCAAGAAATGTTCACGTTTTAACATAGAATTCCCCCCATCTAATCTGTTGGAAAAAGAAGCGATATGCACAGAGTTTTTGTAGTTGAAATGGAAAACTAGAAGAGGAATTTCGGCAAATTGGGGGGGGGGGGGAGAAGCTACGGAAGTTGTGGATATTGTGTTGCAGCGCGGAATTTCGAATGCATATGGGGATTCTCAGGATGTGAGAGGGGAGTATAACAATACGCGTCTGTGACGGCTCGTGAGAGGATGCGCGGAAGGTGGTTCACGTTCCTCGGGCCCCAAAGCTTGTCCATGCAGGTGCAGCCTCAGGTGTGCAACATGGCGATCGCTAAGCCCAGACGAGAAAATAAAAGAAGCTTTCCTTAGCGAGGCTTGAAGGGGATGAGGGACTTGGCAGCGTTGGCGAGGCTTTTTACGATGCATGTATTCTCCTGATAGTCTGTACATAGGGCGGGGATATATTCAAATTAATCGTGACGATAGTATACAGTGAGATAACGGGCGTCTCCTGAGAAACTCGCTTGTAGTCAACACAGGAGCCAAATCGGAGAGATAAGAGAGCGTGTGGAGGGTTTCTGCAAAAACCCGGGCGAGACTCGAGCGATGCTGAAGCCTGATATGGTTAGACGATGCGCTATTGCGTGTCTCCACGTAGCGTAATACTGTGCTGCTGAGAACCGCGCTTCTTGTTAACCGTTGGTCATCTCCCCCGATGGAGCAAGATGGCACACAAGCTGCTCAATTTGACCTGGTGAATATACCATTTTGTATATAGGTAGGAGGGACATCTCTTTTTAAGCTGCTGGCTTCGTACAAATTTTTCGGGATGCGAATCGGGTTGATCTTTATGAAAATTTTGAGATGAGAGGAAGCGATGGAATGCCTTGTAAGACGCTCTGCGCCCGGCTGAAAGCACCATTCTAAGTCCCTCAACCTCAATGGCTGCGCCTGTTAGTTGGATAGTGCTGCTGAGTCCTAGCTTGTCCATCAATGGATGGCAGTGTTTGTGCCTGTTGGATGTTGATACCTTGATGTTATTAGCAAAGAGAACATCGTAATGCGTCACTAATAAGGTCTCGGCTCTTATCAATAGCCTAATCCCAATGGGGCTAGCGCGGTAGCTGCAGTGACGACACGCTCAGCGTTTAAGCCAACGTGCTTCATAGCTGCAAGAGAACAAGGGAACAACTTGAAGAGAACGCTTAGCTTCTCACCAGAGTCACCATGACAAGACCACAGAATAAAGCTAAGCCATCTTTGGCTGTTGCCCCTAATTATGGAGCCTGACTGGCGAGACCTCCACCTGTGACGGTGCTCAGGAGCTGCCTAGGAGCTGAACTGCAATAGGGGTGACAGGCTCACTATGGAGATCATAAAACCCGCAGTGTGCCACATTTTCAGAGGCCAGGGGCAGGCATAAAATAAGCTCCCCTATCGCTGTTTGGCCCATTGACCGGATTTGGCCCTGTGATCGTTTTGTACATTTCCAAAAGGCGTGCTGCACCACTGTGCACCAATCTCTAGGCCAGTGATGGCCTCCATTGACCTGACCTCCCAAAAGGTCTTGTGGCTTAATTTCATGCCGTTTCTTTAACTGACATTTCTTGATACGCTTTTGACACACTCGGGAGCCTGTCTCTCTTTTCTCCCTTCGGCTTCCTTGTTTTGCAGAGCGCCCCGCGGAGACTCCCCTCAACACGTTTGTTTGCGGACCAGCTGGCTCTTTTTTATATCCACCGGAGAGCTCGCGAACATGCTTGCTTACTTGAATTTATCTTTTTTTTTGTTCTGATTATCGGGCTGTGTAGGCTGATTACAAGCTATTAACTTTCATTTAATCGCTCAAGGGGACTGGCTCCCTTACTTTTAAAAACAGACTGACCGTCGTATCCTGCTCTGCGAGCAAGGATACATCGCTCTCTCCGCTCACTTTTTTAATATGAAGTTTCTTGCAGCGCTGCTTGTTGTGCTGAACGCCCGTCTCGCCCTTTCGTCATGCGGGCATGGCACCGTTCTACACCCTAGAGCTGCTGCCGGTGAGGCGGTGGAGCTGCCTAATTTTGGGTATGGCGCTGATAACGGTCCGACAAATTGGCACGGTCTTTCCGCAGACAATGTTCTCTGTGCGGCGGGAACGAACCAATCTCCCATAAACATCGACAGTACCATCCCCACGGAACAGCCGGGATTTATTACCATGAATGTGGCCGTCCAGGACGTCGTATTCGAGAACCTGGGAACAAATGTGGAAGTGGTGTTGACTGGGGAGTCCACTATTGGAGGCAGACAATTTGCTCTTGAGCAGTTCCATTTCCACAGTCCAAGCGAGCATCTTGTGAATGGAGAGCATTTCGCTGCTGAAGTCCACCTGGTCCATGTTGCAAAGGGTATGTCAATGAACCCTACCCTGTCTCTTCATTTCCAAGCTAATAAAACCTCAATTCGCCCAGACAGCCCCGAGGAAATCCTCGTCGTAGCCATGCTCATCGAGGCCAGCGGGACCTCCTCCGTCGACTCCTTCGACACCCTAATGTCAAACATCAACCGAATCCCCACTCCAGGGCAAACTACCACCGTCCCGGCGCTCGATATCTCACAGCTCGCCACTGTTGCTAACACAATCCCGTTTTTCAACTACAAGGGCTCTCTCACCACGCCCCCCTGCACAGAGGGAGTCACGTTCCTCGTTTCCACCAAGACTTTACCCCTGGGTGTCGACAATTTCAACCTGCTCAAGAACGTGGTGAAGGGTAATGCGCGCTTCGTGCAGCGCGGCATCCCTGCCACGGAAAATGTTCTTGTCTCTTCATTCCGCAGCTTGCCGCTGAAAGTTAGGCAGGAGAGCGCGGCGAATGCTTCGGTTGCAACAACTTCAGCGACTGAGAGAGATACCGTCGCTGAGGCTGTGGCTGCTGCGCGCCTTCGTCGTTTGACGCCCTTCCATTCCTAGATCCGTCCAACGATACGCTTTCAGGGATGAAAGACTGTGAGAGTGCTAATGCGTCATGCTGTTTCATTTCCCGGCGTTTGTCTCCCTGAATCTACCGGATATCTGAACTAATTTGCTTTTTATCTTTGTTTTCATTTTTCATTTTTTATTCCTTCTCTAGGTATTGTTGTTTTATAATTGTTCTACAGATTGGGAGGTGCAGGCGCGGCGAACAAATAGAACTTGGAAGCTGAGTTTCGCCCAAATTTTCATTAACGACTTTTTTGTTCTGCTTTACAGTTGACTTTTGTCTCTCCTTTCGCTATATGTCCTTTTTACTTGATGACACCTTTTACTCTCTTTCACTTTTGTTAGTTGTATTAAGAAATGGGGGCATTTTCCTTTTCATGTACTGTGTACATTTCTTCTCTTTTTACAAAAAATAGTATTAAAATATACAATCCAAAAAAAAGAAAACTCGTCTTTTTTCTCCCTTAAATTTTCTACGATAACCATGATACAAGTATTACAGACATCAAAAGCTCTTTCACTGGTGGTGTGTTGTTGCTAAGGAGGGGTTCTATCATTTCAGGGGTTGGTTACAGCCCACCCCCTGTTTTTATCAACACACATCAAAATCTTGCTTCTGCTGAAAATTGATGTACTACACCTTTCCACTCACTTATTCATTCTACCCTTATGATATAACTATATTCATAAATTTAAATCTCTAATGTGGCACTATATTGATATAAAGGAATGAATGAATATAGCAGGTATGTAGTAAGTGCTAAGCTTGTTTCCCAGACAGTATGTTCCCGCCCCTTTTTCTTTTATTGATCTGAACAGCTGCACACTATGGCTGAATGTAGCAAACTCCAATAATCGGCATCATCCGATATACGCCAATGTCCTCTGCCACTGGTGACTCGGGCCCATTGCCGGTTCCTGATCCGATGCTCGATCCTTATTCCGACAAGTTACTGTCTATTACTCTCGTGACGGCAGAGGAACTAGGACTGGTCTCATATCTCATGGTACGCAACTATTACCATCTTTATTTCCAATTAAGGGCTAGAATGTATATAGTTTTTATGGTTTTACTGTACTGGCAAGGGTAATGTGTTTGCATTGTTTCTACATAGTTCCCGGGTCTGCCCCTATTTGTGGTTTCGTTTTACAACTGGGGGTGAAGGACGTTCAAGCTCTTCTCGCTGTGTGTAAATATTTTTGCTAGCTCTATCAATTTGCCTTGTATGTTCGACATCCACTCAAGTTATTTCAAGCTGAAAATATTGTCATAATCCTCCCCGCCATCCCTACGTTAGTAGGGCTACGTATATCACGTGATATATTCAGGGGGGCATCACCGGTCGGTTGCGTTATTCTCGTAGCGGTAGACCTTCGCGGCTTTGGATCTTGATCGTTTAACCAGCGAGTGCCAACTTGGTCGTCCGCATCTACTCGCCGTGAGATAGCTCACGCTCTGACTACCCGCAAGTGACAAGGAATGAGGGGTACCTCCAAGAACCATTTCTGGCATAGTGGGTGGCATGATCGTAACAGAGGATGTATTTTCCACAGCAGCATTTTAGCGTTGCTGCCAGACAAGAATCTTGGAGGCATCGCTTGCATGCACGGGATTTATCTCTAATGTGATCTCCTCCGATTTTGGTACATCTCGCTCACAAGTTAATGCTGAGGGCGAATTAACAGTTAAATTTCCTGTCTCTTGCATTGAATTGCTGCTAGTTTCCTCCTTGTCATCTTGAACCTGGATGATACCAAGATCATAAGCAAAAAGCAACGAGGTCACTCAATTGGAAAATCATCCTTGACATCTCCCGTGGTTCCTGACGGAACTCTTCATCGTCATTACTCATTCTCGAGTGATTGTTTACGTCCGTGTTTTCCAACATAACAAATGTTATTCATGTTGGCAACGATGCCACGCTGGCTCCGCTCACCCCGACTTTGAAATTCGCCATCAGTTCAACTTGCAGGACTGCGCTTTTACGCGATAGATGATGGATAATAATAAACCAGAAGGTCATTTCTTCAGAGATTTGGCCTCTGACATGGTGTCCTAACAGATACAATAGGTGTCTTGTCGTGGGAGTTATCGACATTTATTACCTCAACGGTTTCGTGTTCCTCGGAAACTGAAAAGAATTCGCTGTAACTCGAGACCGAAGATACAACTGAAGTTGTGTCTAATGGTTTTGGTATGCCTTCATCCCTTTTTCAATCATTAACTCCATCACATTAACCCCAGAAATCAGGCACTCTTGCCAAATTTGGCATCTGCCTCCTCTATGCATCAAGAATCTTCCACATTGAAATTGCGGAAGATGGAGTACCGCACCTACCGCCAAGTGTGAAACAAGATGATTGTTCCCCATAGCATCATCGCGACTCCTGACTCGAACCTTAGACGACTCCAGATATGGTATAACTTGGTCAAGGACTCTTACGAGGAAGCTGTGCACTGGACTATCATCAATAGGGAGTCTTGAGGCTAATATCATCGCCAAATTTCGCCGCTAGACATGGGCTAGATGGGACCCGAAGACTCGATATTAAAAAGGAAAGAAGGCCAGCGCGCGCCAATGAAAACCCGACACTGTCTTACCAGCGCGATCACACACTGATACTCTCAGGGACGGTAGATCCTCCTAATGTCATCGGATGGGAGGAAGGCCCCCAAAGTGAGCTTCACTTTGGTGATCTTTGCTAGAGCCTCTGCGTACACGAACTTTTCCTCTTCCTTCTTAAGAACTCGTTAACTAATCTAGAAATCTGGATACCAATTAGCAACAGGCGCTAAAAAGCAGTCCTACCGTGGAAGAAACAGTGATGACGCATTGTTGGGGGAATACGAAAGGTAACCTGAGAAATACTGATCCGAATATCGGGATCGATCTTCTGCATCCTATATCTCAGCGCCAATCCACAAGTTTCAAGGAATATTTACGGACGGAATACTTTCCTTCTCCCGTAAAAGAAACAAGTTTAAGGATTGATAGGAGAAAGTTATTGATCACTCGTAGATGCGAATTCAAATAGCGTTCATGGCTCAACTACATGTTTTATACGCAGCAAAAAGGCTCAAGTGGGTTCTGGGGTATCTGGACGCGCTGTAGTCGACCGGGTTAAAGAGGTTCAGATGGACTACATCGAATATTTGTGGCAAGTAAGCTGTGTGTGGACGAAACAGATGATGTGAAATATGGTAGCTAACATTAATTTCTTTTCCTTTGCAGTTTCTACGATGTTCGGTAACCACGATTCTGGCTTGAAAGTCTTTTGCTAGTTGTGGCGAATGGTGCAAGCTATGGTTGCGATTCGTGGTCTCAACAAGGAAATGGAAGAGTTCATTGCTCCTGTACCGCCATCTATACATATGATGTCATGACCTCCAACTTTAAAGTGATTACCACGTGTACCGACGTCTTAGGCTACCTCGACCATCCGATTCGAACTCTGTTATCGTCTATTATTCGCACTGGGGTGGTTCGTGGGCCATAGTGACAGAAAAAGAAGGTTTTGTGGGCGGAAGTCCTGTCAAGATCTGGTACCCGGTCAGTCAATGACCGCCAGAGTAAACCCCCCAGAGGCCCATAAAATCCGCCCGGAAGCCCACGATCCCACATCCTGCACCTCAGATCGTAACAAGGTGTGTTTTTGATTTCATCAAACGGCTCATAAAAGCCTCAGTTGGGTTTTGTTCTCATCATCGGGGTTTGGAAAGTACGCTCAGCTAGGAGAAAGTTGAGACGTACATTACATCAAAGTCGTAACAAGGTCATTGGTCAATGATTCAAAGCGCGCGCAGTGGGACTGGGGGCGAGGTATGTCCAACGCTCCGTACGCGGTCCGTGGAATACGAGAGAAGCTACTTCTTGCCTGAGTCAAGAGGATTGGGGCTAGAGGAGCCAGAGGCACACTGGCAGGATTAGCACCCTGCATAGCCATCCTTGAGACAATGATGGAAATGGAAGGTCTTTACAAAACCTTTCATCCTATACATCTATCCCATGGGAAGGGTGATGAGAAAACACCGGAGCCAAGGAAGGAGTCCATGCGTACCTCTTCCGGATCTCCATCCTGTCTCTGACTTCCTTCGTATACTCTCCACAGATGGTTTGCTTGTGAAGGGCCTTCCTTACAGGAGGAGAAGAAGGAAGAAAATAAGAACACATGGCAGAACAGATCAGTGATATGGGGATTTCTGGAGCGGCTGATGGGAAGAAAAGAAAACAGAAGATAAGAGAGACGGCAATCGCCCTCTTATATATCTGCTTCCCAATGTTCTTGGAAGGAGCATATCTGCGGCCATAGCTACCCAACTATCGAAGTAACGTTCAGGTTTCCTACTCGAAAATGACAGGGACTACGGACGTTATCAGACGGCATTTTTTATCGACGCGGGCTTACAGTCGGGGGTATTGTATCACCGTACTATTCAGCTTCTACTGGCACTGCGTGGTCTGTCAGGAGCTTGACGTGATATATGCATTTATAGCTTGATACTCAGTAGCACAATTATGTGGGAATTCGGTTTTCTATGTCGCCTACTTGATATACTGACTCTGGCAGGAAAGACAACGTCGATGTGGACTTTCTATGGTTTTCAATCTTCACAGAGGCAGTTCCGCCCAGAATCCTTGCACTAGGTCTATAGTATGTACTCCGCAAAAGGACATCGTGGGAAAGGGCTGACTGACTCGAAAGATCGTTCAGGAAGGTAAGCACATACATGGTAATCCTCTATTGGTGACAATTGCCTTTGTGGAAAGAGAAAGAGCTGGACAGGATCATCGGATTACAATGTACTCTGTTATACGCAATCAATTTCCTAGAAGGCAGAGAGACAGAGAGACAGGGGCGATAACATGCACATCCAACATGCCTACCTAACATACAGATGTTGCCAAGTTATAGAAGCTGCTATCGCTTGAGCTAGGTTCGGTCCTCTCTATATATTTTATCGAGCAACAAAAGAGGCGGCGAGGAAGGTCTTCCCGTTGATCCTACTCAGTTTAACGGTGGATTTGATTCCTCACCTCCTTGGTGAACTATACAGGGTCTGTCTGTGCCACCCTTGCTTATCGTCAAGTAGGATAAGAGCTAGGGGTTATTTTGCCCTTTCAACTCCGTGGTATGACATATATTAGGGCAAGGCACGTATAGTTTCTCCAGTCACAAGTAGATCTGTCATACCAAGCAGTGTATCCACTATATAAATCCACCTCTGTTACTCCGCATAGTAGATCTACCTATTACATGTTCCCTGGCGTGGGCGCTACACATGTTCAAGCATTGCTTGAATAGTTAAAGCCCCATAGATTTCCAGCTAGACAAACCTATCCGTTAGTCTTCTAACCGCTGACTCGAATTCTAAGCCGTCATGCTCCTACGGCAGTGCTGTGGTGTCTAATGCATGTTAACACAGAAATATATTGATGACTCAGGCAGCAACCAAACATCCCCGTACTGCTTTGCACACCACCTTCACTTCTCTTCTCCAGAGACCCTGGCTTGAAATACCTCTCCTTGATCATCTCGAGTCGGTTCTTGTGACCGACCATCAACTAAGTACTTTTGCTCGATTGACGACTCTCTCAATCTATCTGTAAGATGCAAAATTTCATCATCGGTTCCGCTCGTACGAGCCCTCGTGCATATCTAGAATCTCACTCATATGATTAATACAGCGCAGCACCTGAAACAATCCCAAGTGAACGCTATTCTGTCGAAAGAGCATATCATGGGCACCCTAATCACCAAGGAGGACCTTGATTCTGCTACCTGAGCGTAGGAATAAGCACGGTGTCTATGTCACAGCATCGGACGTTGTGGTCAAATATGGGCAACACATACGTGCCCAACGGGAAGCAACAACTATGAATTTCATCCACGCAGCTTGTCCCCAGATTCCTGTGCCCAAAGTTATAGGTGCATGGGAAGAAGGAGAGGGGGAAAGATGCGGTGGGCCATTTGGCAATGTCCCGAATGCCCGGCGAGATGCTGAGCAGGCGCTGGCCGGACATGGGCGAGCCCCAGCGTGAGCGTGTGCTCAAAGATCTGGAGGGGATTTTCCGGCAACTGAGGGGGATACCCGCGCCAATGACGGCGACTTCGATTGGTGCTATTGACGGTGGGCCTGCAGTCGATGTTCGCTCCCGCCATGCTGAATTCGGCGGCCCATTTGGAACTAAGTCTGAGTTCAATGAATGGATTGTCTCTCTAATCCACCCGGAATCAATGCAGTATCGTGGTCCATTCTATATCGATACAATCCGAAATTGCCTGAGAAAATATAATCACCAACTACGATTCGCACACTGTGACCTCGGGCCCCACAACATCCTTGTCAGTGAGGATGGTATAGTTACAGCAATTATCGACTGGGAGTTCGCGGGCTGGTATCTAGAATATTGGGACTATATCAAAATGATCTAGTTTTGGCGCGACCCTGTCTTTAGGTGTTTTGCAAGGGACTGTTGGAAGGATGAGGCAGGAGACTTCTACGACGAGGAGTTTGCCATCGATCAGATGTTGGATAGCCAGGTCAGGCATGGGGAGCGAGTTATCAAACGGCCTCGTTAGCTGAAGAGGATGTACATCTTATTAATCCAGTTCTGCTGCGGTGTCTTTGTCCATCTTGCCTTTACCTATATCATGCATCGGCCACCGGGTTATTCTACCTTGACGCCATCGCTGCCAGGGCCGGGCATACTGAGATTATAGAGACCCCTTAGTGTACATGTCGGGTATTGGTTAGACGGATCACAGGTTGTCTGGACCGCACCCACTTTTCCGATAAAGGTCATGATCGTGGCCTAAAGAATATCAGAGTTTGCAAAGAAGGGAAGCCGAACAATTTACTCTCCACGCGAGGGCTTTGTTGCCGCACATAGAATCAAGGTCCATTTAGAACGAGATGAAGATAAATTCAAACAAGACATAGTGAAATAGTTTACTTGGTGCTGTCGAGACCCTCTCCCATTTATCAGTCTCTTTTTCGATCGCGAACATGCAGAGAGCTGGGGATTAAAACAGCCTTGGCAGGGAAAGGCCCTATATGCCTCTTGGTCTCTATCCGTACCTAGTTCTTGGATGCATCATGCTTCTTCAGGTTGGAGGAATTAGTTAAAAACCTTGAATTAGAACTACAGACTATAGATTTAATTAGCCTGGTCTCATCACTAGTGCGACATTGCCAACTGCGCCCCGCCTCCATCAAGACTCCAGTCTGTGTTGCAAGGATCATAGGTTCCCGCTTCAGCCCCGTCGCGTCATCAGAAATGCGATAAGAATGTCGCGAACTCACCAGGGTTGGGAGAAAAAAAAACGACCGTTAAAACTCTTTGTGGGCGATGCCACCATGATCTTGCGATTACTAGACATCACACCTACTCCCATCCTCGAGGAGGAGCGGGAGCCTATTGTTTCTCGTCTCCTACAACTGCCATGGGAGCTCCGCGAGCCTATCTACGCCTATGCGCTAGAGGAGCCGGTCAGGTATGCGCGACGACATGGTCCCTTTTGTGAATTCAGCGAGCGCAACACCACCATTCCCGAAACACCGCCGTACCAGATTGATAGCCCAAAGTGCCAGTGCACACGACGGCAGGGCATTGGGCTACTCCTCGCCAATCGCCAGATATACCATGAAGCATCGCCGCTCTTCTGGTCTCGAGCTACCTTCTCCTTCGGGTCGGCGGAGACATTTGCGGAGGGCATCAACGCCGACGTGGGGAAGAGGTATCGCAATTCCATCCTCCATGTGCGCATAGATCACGAGGAGTATTCCAACATCAATGAATCGACACTTTTATCCATGTGGAAAGCACTAGGCTCTTGCAAGAACCTGCGAACCTTGACAATGGATTACCGTCTCCTCAAACAAGTCCCAGATACAATAAATATACCCGACAGCCTAGCGCACCTTGAGACTTTCCACTACTTTAGTCTCAGATCATCATACAACAACATCTATGATTGCGCATACAAGGTGTGGGGAAGCAAGCTGACCTCCGAATTTGGACAAACTATCCCGCCCCATTTAGTGAAGTCGGCAGTGGGTAGCGATTTCGCTGCTTTTACATGGAATGTGCATCTTGTTGAATCCTGGCTTCACAAAGCATACCTGGAGACATTACGTGGCCTGGTGCTGGCGAAACGCGTCTGTCCGAAAGATTACCCTCGTCTCAAACGTGGCTTCGACGAAAGACACAACAAGCTTCTTTATAATCTCAAGGGGGGTAGCCCGGTGTTTACAGTAACAGTGTATGGTCTTCCTAATTGTAAAACCACCCACTGGGCGAATACAGAGGCGCGCAGGAAGCGCAGGAGACAATGGAAACTCGAAGGCTTCAATCCCGCCGACGAAGTGACGCCACCCGTGGTGCTGGTGAAGGCAGCGAAAAAGAGGGGAGAGAAAGAGTTGCAGCATAAACAGCGCCAGTTTGAATTAGCAATGAAGGAGAAGGGAATTAAGATCAGGAAATACAAGCCGGACCCTGAGCCTGAGGAGCCTTGGATAACGCAGCGACGGGAGAAACACACGAGTAAGTGGAGGACGCGAGTGAGGCGGGAGGATAGATTGAGCAAATCCGAGTTACTAAGTACAGATCAAGATGAATGGAATGAATACTAATGCAATATAAACATGTGAAAAATATTATTTAAACGTAGCTACTCGCTGATTTTAACGTTTCTCTGTGAGCCCAGCCTGTTGATATTGAGAGACCCGCGCAACCAGTTGATAGACTGGAGTCCGCCAAGAAATTTGGTGAGATTAGATCGATCGTTTCCTCGGCTCTTCTAAACCAACGTCATCGCATATATCTAACAAAAGAACTTTGAACCATACATACAAGGGAATAATCTCAATGCTTGGTGTTCAGTAGGTAGAAATGGTCATCTTTAAATCCGCACTGAGGGGAGGTGCGCGAACAAATGTAAAGAATGTGAGTCCCCGCAGCTACAACATTAGTAACTATCTTCAGCGAAACATGGGTTCCTTTCTCTAGATACCATCCACTAACCATCTCTACCAGATACCATTGATACCCAAAAGGCTTCTATCCACAACACACCCCAATTGCCAGAAGCAAAACCGAATTCCCGCCGCCTACTACCGGGGTGGGACATCCCGCGGTCTAATCTTCCACGCCAACGACCTCCCACCCAAACGTGAAGACTGGAAACCAATATTCCTCGGCGTCCTAGGCTCGCCAGACCCGAATGGACGCCAGCTCGATGGTCTCGGGGGCGGCATATCGAGTCTCTCGAAGATCTGCGTCGTGGGGCCCTCTCCGCATCGAGACCCAGATGACGCGCAGGTAGATTTCACCTTCGCCCAAATAGGCGTGAGAGATACTGATATCGACTACTCTGGCAATTGTGGAAACTTGATAAGCGCGATTGGTCCGTTTGCTATTGACTCTAGACTCGTTCAGCCAACACGGGACGCGACCTCGGCAACAGTGAGGATCCGCAATACGAACACGAGTAAGATTATCGATGCTACATTCCCCATTGTCGACAATGAAGCTGTTGCATCAGGCGATTTTGCGATTGATGGTGTCTCGGGAATAGCAGCAAAGATCCAGCTTGATTTTCTGAATCCAGCAGGGTCGAAAACAGGCAAAATGCTACCGACAGGCAACGTCGTGGACGTCTTTGACGGGGTTAGAACTACATGTGTTGACGTCGGAAACCCATGTGTGTTCCTAACAGCTAAGGAACTTGGGATCGACGGGACCATGCTTCCCAACGAGACGCAGAACTACCCAGGCCTCCTAGCCCGGTTGGAGTCTATCAGACAACAAGCCACTATTTCCATGGGCATGGCTGACACAAAGGAGTCTGTCCCCGCATCAATCCCAAAGATATGTTTTGTTTCCCCGCCGTCCACCCACACACTTTTATCTGGAGAACGAATCGACGAATCATCCATTGATGTAGTTGTCCGCGCGATATCCGTCGGTCAGCCACATAGAGCGCTCCCGATAACTGCAGGCCTAAGCGTGTCTGTGGCTGCGAAAATCCCAGGTAGTGTTGTCTACGAGTGTCTTGGGCATGACGTGCTGGCGAAGGAGGGCCTGGTTATTGGGCATTCGAGCGGGACATTGGTCGTGGGTGCACAGTTTGACGCGAAGGGAGAGGTAGAGCGTGCGACAGTGTTTCGTACGGCGAGGAGGTTGATGCAGGGGGAAGTGTTTTGGAAGTAGAGGTTTTCTCTGATGATTGTAAATTAGCAGAATATTTCATGTATGATGTAGATATTATTTGGGGGTATAGCCTGCTCACAGGGATATATATATAGTCTCGATCCTTTACGGTGCAGCCACAATCACCCTCTGTTTACCCCTCTCTCTTCTTTGTGAACCTGGAAAGGCTTTTCCACACGATCAAACTTCCAATTGTCCACCAGAAACGATGCAAGCGTTTTTTTTTTCGCCCGTCGCGTAAGTAGGCATTGAAATAGAGTTTGATATGCTAGCCCCCCTGAAATGTATGCTCCATAGACGTTCAGTCGTATTGTGTCGCATCAGGCCTCAGCAATGGGGATCCTGTACCCTCGTCAGCAGTCTGTAGTCACATAAACTCCTAATTGGTATCTTGAAAACTCTCTAGAAGTCAATGCATACAGAACCTCTCGCAATCAGCAGTGTTGTTGACGTGTATATATCCTTAAAATCCGTTCAGCCCACCACAAATCAACCCAAAACAACCCAGTAAATCGATGTAAACAGTAAGAAACACAGAAATACCTCAGTACCTATGTATAGATCATTCTATCTCAAAGAAGCCTAGCATAATAAAACAAGACCCTCCTTCCCATCAGACAATTAGGAATGCACAATGCTGAAAAGGGCCCCCCACGCGCAGCTCACGAGCTCTCCTTCTGCGCAGGAATAAGATGCGGCTCTGAAATCTGTGCAGGGAGGATATATAGGGCTGAAGAGCTAAAATTGAGTAAGGTTGGCGATCTGCAGATGGGGGGGATGTGATCTGCGGTGGATGACTCGCGTGGATTCATAGTGGTGAGGACGTCAACGCGGGTTATTGACACAACAACAATGCTACTTGATATTATATTGCGATTTTTATGTGTAGAATATGAAGTCGGAACTATTTCTATACGTAAATTAATACAATACCTCACCGTTGCCATGGATAGAGCACAGCTGGGTGCTATTTTACTGGCATTCAGCACCGCTGAATCTACTACATTCCGCCCCTGGCGGAGTCTACGCATGAGTATGGTACCAATTGATTGGTCTCGTCACGCTGAGCATTCTACAACTATTTACGATACTCAATGAGCCTAGGATACGCGGTAATACGGATAATTCGCTTTCGCCATATGCAATCCTGTATCGCCCGCCCGAGTCATTTTGTCACCAAAACGGCTCCAAACAGCGAAACGCACCTTCCGATATGTGTTCAGGGGCGAATATAAGCACGCGTGCTTTCTCAATGTGGAAATCGCACCTGCTCAGCGCGCGCGAGAAAACACATCTTGGGAAGGTGCTGCTTACCTTGATACGGTCGTGTGCCTTCCCCGGACTTCAATTATTTCCCAATATGGCAATGTTTACAGGACTCGCTCCTGCCTGCTTGTCTCTCTAGGGAAACCTTATCGGCAACAGCCATATCTTCCCATCTCCCCATTCCCAGATTTCTTCTCTTCTTTTCTTTCCTCTCCACCTTTCGCATACCCCACGTACCCACGTTACCATACGATTTACCACGCTATACCACGATATCACACGCTTACATCTTCACTGCAAAGGTTCCACGCTTCCCGATCCTCCTCCCACTTTTTCACCACCGCCTCTCTCGACCGTCCACGTCCATTCGACACCATGTCGCGCTGGATCCCCGGAATCAAACGCATCGCGAACGATGCCGGCGTAGCCTCGAACAAGGGTGCTGCGGCCTTTGTGGTCGTTCCGCACGCCGCCAGGTTCAGGCCCACCGGTCCCGATCCCGTTGTCGTTTCCCGATCCCCTCTTCCCCGTTCCTCTGTTTCGCGTCCCCCTATTTCTCGTTCTGTTGCTGCGCGTTCTGTTCCTGCTTCTCGTCCTGTTGTTATTTCGCGTCCCCCTGTTTCTCGTTTTTCTGTGCTGCGTTCTAGTCATCATACCCGGCCACTCGAGGCTAAGGCCGATAGAGCCTCTATCTCTGCCCCTACCCCTGCTGCTCGTTCTTCTGTTTCGTCCCGTTCTTCTGGTTCTGTTTCTGTTGCTGTGTCTCGTCCAGTTCCTGTTCCTTCTTGTTCGTCTCGCTTGCAAGTTCGTCGTACCCGCCCTGCTGTCCCCCCTCCTTCTGGAGCCGCAGCTGTTCCCCCCCGTCCTTCTGCTCGTTTGTCTCGTTGGTCTCGTTCGTTTGTTTCCTCTTCTGAGCGTTGTTCTGTTTTTGGTGCTGCTGCTTCTGTTTCTGCTGTTTCTGCTGCTTCATCTCGCGTTTCTTCTCGTTCTTCCCCTGCTGTTTCTGTTCCCCCCCGTCCTTCTGCGCGTTTGTCTCGTTGGTCCCGTTCGTCTGCTGCTTCTAGTTCTGAGCGTTGTTCTGTTTTTGGCGCTGCTGCTTCTGTTTCTGCTTCTTCTCGTGTTTCTTCTCGCGTTTCTTCTAGTTCTTCTCGCGCTGCTCCTTTGATAGTTCGTCGCACCCGCCCCTCCATCCCCCCTCCCACTGACACACCCGATGTACCCCCTCGTCCTTCCGCGCGTTTGTCTCGTTGGTCGCGTTCGTCTGCTTCTTCGTCTTCTGAGCGTTGTTCTGTTTTTGCTGCTGGTTCTTCTGTTTCTGCTGGTTCTTCTTCTCGTGTTTCTCCTGCTGTTTCTGCGCGTGCTTCCCCTTCTGTTTCTGCTTCTTTTTGTTCTGCTTCTTCTGGGTCTAGAGACCCCTTACAATCTTTAGTAGGTCGACTCCGTTCGAATCTCGACGACTTTCGGGAAACTCGCCGTACCCGCAAATCACCGACATTGGTTTCCGAAGTGTCGGCGACGGGACGACGGGCCCCGACAAGGACTCCCTCCGAAAAGTCGTCCACTTACTTCGCTACTCGCGCACGTTCAGCCATCGACCGAATCGACGCTGTTCTCGCTGGTCCCATTGGAGAATCCTCCGGATGTCTCCAATCCAACGAAAAACGGAAGCCGATCAAGTCCGTACGGTTCGCTGATGACGTGTCCTCGCGAGAGGTCGATAGGTGGATTGTTCCAGCTTTGCACCAACATCGACAGCCACTGGGTCTTCTCGGGAAGCTGCAGGGTTGGGAAGTGAAGCCTTTGGAGGAGCCGGAAGAGGACGGAGAAGATTGCAAGTATGTGGAGTACTGGGGGTCGTTCAACAACCCACAACTTGCGTGCAATCATTACCACGGAGACTGTCCGCGTTGCCCCGGCTGGAATGAACTCTCTCGGATTTATCGAAGTCTTATTCGGAAGGCTGGATTTACCGAGCACGACAATCAGTACATTCCGAAGGCGCGCGCGTTCGCGATCTGGAACGACGAAAGGGAGAAAAAGAGGCGAACTGGACGTTGGTGTCCTTAGGCACCATCTGAAGAGGACCCTCGAGAAAAACACAAAAAAAAGGTATTAAAAAAATCATCCTAAAGCATCTCAGACGAGAAGTCCATTTCTGTTCTCGCACCTTCTTTTGTATCGGGCCCCGCCTGTCGTTAATTGCTTTGCTCTGTTCTGTTCTGTTTTGCTTTTGTTCTCCGCTTTCTCCTTTTTTTTCCGGGCTTCGTTTGGGCCCCTTTGGTACTGCTGACGGTTTACAGACTTCCCTCCCCGACACGCGCACGCATCGATCGATCCGCTAAAGACCCTTATGATGGCGCAGTTTTTACTGCATTATCGTACGTCGTTTCCAATCGCATCTCGCCATGATACATCTCACTCACCGCATCTTCAGGTACGGAGCGCACCGCTAGCGCTGGGTCTATCGACAGTTTTTAGGGCGCCCCGGTCGCCGATTTTTCCATGGTGGCGCAGTTTCGACTGCACCGATGTAATTAACCTTATGCTTCTTTTGGCTGTCATGATACTAATCAGCATAGTACCGCTTTCGAGTTCCGCCGTTTTTAGAGCGCCCCGGTCGCTGTATTTTCGTGGTGGCGCAGTCTTGACTGCATCATAGTATGTGTTCTCCTTTCCATCTTGCCAGGCTGTTACTGACGTTTTTCTCTAGTTGACCACGCCGGTCATCGCCGTCCTTCGCTCGTCGCACTCGAGGGCTACCCGTCGCGGGTGGGTGGGGGTAGACCCTCGAGATCGTTTTCGCCCATTTCGACACTTGGCAAGTCTTCTCATTTTGCTCATTAGCTTCAATCGCACTCTTTAACTAATACGATGTTAGACCGCTCGGAGCGGCGTGGGCATAGTGCCTCCGCAAAGGCACAGGTATGTATTGCTCATTTGGTTGCTGACCTTAACCTTGTTCTTAGCTTAGGACCCGTTCGTTAGACCGCTCGGAGCGCGGTGGGAAGGTGGACATAGTATAGTGCCTCCGCATAGGCAAATACGTAAGTACCGCTCACTTGATATCGTCCATTTGGTATCATACATATGGTTTGTGCTAATCTCCATCTTGGTTTAGGACTCGATTCGACCGCTCGGAGCGGGGTGGGACGGTGGGCACAGCGTCTCCGCATAGACACATACGTATGTATCGCCCTATTTGTTATACTGGCCTCAACATTAACCTAGCTTAGGACTCGCATTTGACCGCTCGGAGCGGGGTGGGCGGTGGGCATAGTGTCTCCGCATAGGCACATAGGTATGTGTCACACATTTGGCTATACTAATCTTGATATTGGTGCAGGTCCGACTCGCGTTACCGATATGCTGCCTGTTGCGCCATATTCGAGAGGTCGCTGCCCGGGAGGGTGGTGGGAAGGTCTGAGTAGGATGGTGGCTAGCTTTTTCCCCTCCCCCCGTAAGTATCCCATTCCCTAAAAAAAGGAACAGGTACTGCAGTTTCTAATTTCCTTCAACTCCCTTGCAGGTATATCGTGGTCAGGGGGGTTGGGACAAAGTCAGGGGCTTTTGTTTGGATTTTGGTAGTAGGTGACGGATGGCGAACGGTTGTGTAGTTAGTCAAAATGGCGTGGGGTTCTAGTTTCGATGTTTCCAATCTTCCTCGATTGCTTGCACTCCGTAAGAATGATACCAATACACCAAGTTCGTTGGTAGGGCTAGATGTCCCATGGTTTCAGAAACGGCTGCCCGACAAACGCATGACAAAAGTCGTTCACCAGCAAGAAATACGGGAGAAAGTTTCCCATATCGTAAAAGATTCCACAACGGATAGACTGAACGGCTTTGCTTTTTCTGCCCATTGAAAATCCGCGGCTTTTCCCATCTCTTGTTTGTGTGGCTCGGCTGGACATTCGCTTGGGTTGTCAGGAGCGAGAGCATACTGGTAGCTTCGTGGAGGAATGCTAGAAGGTCGTACCTAACGCTAGCGGTAGGATAGATGATTTATTCGACCATACGGCACCCGAGAAACACAACCCTTTAGTGGTTCAACTGGTTCACTCGGTGGATGTAGTAGTCAAGACCACATCCGCAAGGCTTAATAAGCTTGCAGTAGCAGAAAAAAAAGGAGGCCTATTATAGGCGGGGATATTTCAACTCCCCCACAAAGGAAAAGAAAAAGAACACAGGGGGACAGTTTCATTCAATGTTTGAAATCCGTGTGTGGAAACTCATACGCACAGCACACATGTCCTAGACTGCGTTTTGTGGGGGAGGGAGGGGATATGTAAGTGGCCGGGAACTCTTCCATTTCATCTAGCGAAGAAGATGGGGGTATTTAAGATCATACCCGTTGAGGCTGGGATATGAATCAGCCTGCTAGCTAGCAGATCTTGTCGCCAGCTGTTTATCTGTGCTGGTATGTAATGTACATACATTCAGTGGGTAAGGGACTGTCGGGACGTCGTCTTACACACGACATCCACATCTCCCAGCGATGAATGTCCATTTTCAACAACAGCAAGAAGGTAGGTGCATAAAGCATTTGCAAATGCAAATCTTCATACTTTGATTTGAGTAGAAGTATGCATGATAACACCTTGCCCATGGCGATGGTTGCTGTGGTCCTGTGTTAATGATAGTGATGAAGTCGGACAGTGCGTGTTCGACGTCGATGTTAAATTTAAGGGTGAAGTCACGTGTCATTTGCCAAGATTTCAGGGTTGTGCCAATCTTTCCGCTGAACCCGCATCCTCGGGAGGGGATTGGATGAAGCTGCTTGTCCTGGATATAATCGGGTGATACTAGATACTTGGGTGAGGATTCTATGGGTTGGTGAGTAATAATTGTGCTTTTCTTATTTCTGCGTAGTTGACCTGTATCAATTGTTTTCATTTACACGCTAATAGATATAGTTTGAAAGTCAGATGTATATATTTGCCATACTAAACTACCTACCCCTCCACAACTTCTTTTAAACAACATCATCCTCCCCTTAAGACTAGGTAGCATAGATATCAAGTTACATAGTAGTATTCATATACAGTCTACAGACGACAAGAAAAAAAGATCATAGTCCCTGGCCTACCCGAAATAATCATTCATTCTTTTCTTCTTTTTACTACTTTTTAGCGCTCCCGAAATGACATCATAGATTGCACGTTAGGGTCATCAAGATGCGAAAAAAAAGGAAAATCCGAAACATAAGTGAAAAAAAGAGACCCTAAGCATTTCTATATGCCATGCCGAAATTAAGAAAAGAAGAACTAACAAGAAATAAACGGAATTATATAAGAAAAAAAAAGGCCATAGAAGGCAGCATATGAGTTGCCAGGTGCGGGACCCATCATTCTTCCTCAGCGCTCACTCACTTACCAAACACTCATTCCAAAAATTTCGATTTCTCCGAAATAGGCGACTCCATATTCTTCTCTTCCGCTGTCATAGTTCTCGAGTTCATAATCGGCAGACACAAAATATCCGTCGCGCCAATCTCCGTCAACTCGTCCATCACATTAGCAATCTCGCTCTTCTTAACCATCGCGCTCACCGCGACCCAGTCGGCGGTTTCAAGGGCGGAGACTGTGGGTGCGCGCTTGCCGGGGGTGAAGTTTGTGGCTTGGGGGAGGAGGGGGCGGGGGATGTTATATTGGCAGAGCACGTATTTTTTGGCAGCTGTAAAAAAAAAACGAAGGGAGGAAAAAGGGGTTCTTGTTAGACAATAGATTCCACCATGATGGGGTGACAGTTTGCAATTTTTGCCTGGAGATTTGGAGGGAGAGAAAACTTACTGACAACTCCCTCTATGCGGGAGTATAGAAGACGCACTAGTTCGTGAGTTGTCTTGCGCGATTTGACGAGGACAGCGGTGCTGCTGACGACGGTGTTGGTGGCCTTGAGGCCTGCTGCTTTCATGGTTTCACCAGATTCTATTGTTTGCCGAGAACGGTGGGGTTTTATTAGCGAAAGAAGTCCCGTCGGCGGCCAGTGATGGTCACGATTGTTGTCATTGTTGTGATTGTTGTTGTTGCTGGAGGAATACGCACCGACGAGATCGACAATGCCGTCCGCAACGCCTAGGGCACAGGCTGCCTCCACGCTTCCGCCAACATACTTGACCTTTGTCTTTAAATCCCATCGTCCATCGGCCTGGCGACTGGCACCCTCCAACTTTGCAAAGTATGCCTCTGTCAAACCTGTGAAACTCGTAACCACATTCTTGCCAACCAATTCGCTCGCGTCCTTATATGGGCCCTTTTGCGGGACTTGCACCTGCAGCTTGCAGCCGCCAAAACCAAGGTCGAGAATCTCCTCGACACCGCATTGATCGTCGGGACCGAGGCGGGCGTCGTGTTCTGCGACTTGGTCGCGTCCGGTAATTCCTAGGTCTACGCGACCTTCACCGACGAAGGTGGGGATGTCTGCGGCGGGGAGGAAAATGAGGGCGACGTTGAGGTTCTTGACGAGGGCGATATCGAGGCGGGTTTCGCGACGGAAGTTTACGTCTGCGCCGGAGAGGAGGTCAAGGGTTGCGTGGTTGAGGCGGCCCTCTAGAGGTATACGGTGTTAGCTACGTTACACGTACACGTACGTGGCCTGAGGTGGGGGTGGGCATTGAGGCTTGGTATGAGATCAGAGGCAACAGGGCTGCCATTGAATCGCGGAGGGAGAGACTAGTATAGCGACTGAGGAACGAAATGCAACTTGCTCTTGGGCACAGCAAAAAGGAGTCGTCCTTCTAGTCTTATCAGCAGTTAGCAGACTGCGCAAAGACTCTGCAGACGGGGAAGAGTGTGCACTCACTGGTTGACGAGATCCATTGTGTATGTGTCCTAGCCAATGGCTTGGAGAGATCTGTAGAATGTAATGGTTTCTATACAATGCCGGGATAATAGGAGGTGAACTGCAAAGTTGACAAAGTTGGGTTCTGGATAGCTTGACGGAGGAGGGATGGAGGGGAGAAGAGAAGTTTCAAGGTGCGAGTGACGACACTTATGTCTATTGGAGGAAAATGCAGTGACAACAATTGCCTTGCTGTTGTTAATAAATTAAAATTGATAATAAGAAATATAGGATACGCATGCGAAACCAGCTCCACCAAGCCTGCGCCGGGCACAATTGAGTCATTCAGTCATGGATTGCGGAGAGCAGTGAGATGCGCAGATTCGACACACGTGGGGGAGGGGGAGGAAGTTACAGCTGGATCCGAGCTTCGGAGTGTTCAACCTGGCATAAGAAATATCGATCTACTACTTTCAAAGCTCTTCATTGCTATGGACTACGATTCTATCTCTCAGTTTCTACGAATATCTCGAGTTATACAAGTGAATGAAGGCTACACGATCGAGTGCATCTTCACAGCTGCGTGTCGAAGTCGCGATGACTCTTTTTTCTGGCCGAAAGCGGCGCTTAGGGCTTCTGCTTCCCCTCACTAAACCCTTTCAGGCACTAGCCCTGAACTGCCCGGGTAGACCTGCCTGCCCTGTCGTCATCACGTGGACTCGGCACAACCTGCCGCCCACACAACTGTCACACCCACAACCAAAAGTTTCAACCTCCAATCCAGCCTCTTGAAGTTGCTGCTGCTGCTCAGGAAAGACAATCCGCACCATCCACCCGCCCTCCGCGTTCATCGACAATCTATCCCACCGCATTCTCAACGCAGCTCCCGTTCGCAGCAGCACCGCTAAGAATACCGTCAAAATGGATGCCGGAAAAGTTCCCTTCAAATACGCCAAGGTGACCCGTGTCCTCGGCCGCACTGGTACGTGTTGAAAACCTGCCGCTCTCCCTTTTTTTTTTCGATCGATGTTGGGTTGGGATATGGGAATTTGCTCGAGCTGTGATGTGGGAAAAAATATATGGAATCTGGGAGTTTTGGGGGGTGGAAGGGGCATATACATACGCGATATGAGGAATATTATGGAGGTCTAACATGCTTGTTGAAACTGCTAGGTTCCCGAGGTGGTGTCACCCAGGTCCGCGTCGAGTTCATGGACGATACTGCTCGCAGCATTATCCGCAACGTCAAGGGCCCAGGTACGCGATTTCTTCCCTCTTTTCCCCCTTTTTCGTCAAGTGTCTCGAACTTCGCGTCGCAAAGGAGCAATTCTGGACACGAGGATGATGTGGAACTTTGCGAATGGCCGCATATGGAAACGCATAAATACTAACTAGTGAAATTTTCTTTCCCGCGCAATAGTCAGGGTCGATGACATCCTCTGTCTGCTCGAGTCCGAGAGAGAAGCCCGCCGATTGCGATAAGCGGCACAATGGGGAACCGGGGTGTGGAAATCAAAAGGGGTTGCGGAGTTGTCATACTTTTTTTGTTCCCTTTTTCCTTTTGACGACCAATGGGAAGGAAAGGATGAAATGAATACCTACAATTTTTTCTCTTCCTTCTTCTCTCGCCTCTGCGTGCCACGTAAAGAGCCGAAGTTCTTCGTGTTTCTTCTTTTCTCCGCAGTAGACCTTTTCCTCGATTTCCACCCTTTTCGCGATTGGACGAAATACGACCTTCAGATTGTTGGTAGAGCTGGGGAATGGATGGATGGGGCGCAGGGCAGGAAGGAGGAAGACTTTGTGCATCGATATACTAGTTTTGGTCAGGAGGAATACATCTTGTGCTAGAAAACTAGATGAGAGTGTTGCTGTGCAGACAGCGGGAAAAAAGAATTGAAAGGAATTAAAGTCTATTTTCTCTCCTATCTCAATTCACAAAGAACCTTTCTGTCCCTTTTACTAGGTCAGCCCAATTTGGACCTCTCCGGACCTGTGTTGGTCCTGACAATTGGTGCAAATGTCACGGAGCGTGACGGACGAAAATCGTCCAATAACTTTGGGCCTGCAACTGCAAGGGGCAGGCGCTTGAGAGCACACATATGACTGTGGATTTGATCAGGAACGCGGTCATCACCTGGAAGCTGGCCTTATTCTATAGCTGAACACAGCAAATACTCGAACCTAGAGCTTTTGATTTTCGCAGAGTGGCAACCTGGTGGCTGGTGGTCGCGTTTCTGGTCAAATCCATTAAGACGAACAAATTCCCAATGGAGATATGTCATGACACGGCGTGGACCAAGCACCTACCTGAACCTCAGAAGCGTAGAACTTTCGGTGTGGGATGCATCTACTACACAACTACGCTTTATAATACATCGCAAAACAAGATTAAGAGGGTATCAAACCATATACAGACACACAGCATTCGGCCCGAGTGCGCTCCCATAAAAACCCCATAACACGCTCACAACTGCCCAATCCCAACCAACAATTTCTCCAACATCTCCTCACCCCCTTCATCCCCATCCCCATCATGGCCAACAATCCCCCCCACCGCCCCCAACAATCTCGCAACTTTCCTCCTCTCCATCCTCTCCTCCAACTCTCTCGATTTCCCCTTCGCAACCTCCAGAACTTCGCCCGGCACATTCGCCAACCTCGCAACATTCAACCCATACGACCGATGCGCTTTGCCCTCACCCACCTCGTACAAAAACGTAATCTCCTCTCCACCCCTCGCACCCTCAGTGAACTTCATATGCACATTCTGCAATTCGTCGTGGTCAAACGCTGCGGCTGCTGAGTTCGCGAGGTTCTGATAATGCGTGATGAACAGCGTGAGGGATTGCAGGTTGCGAACCATGTAATCTAGCACGGCCTGCGCGATCGCGACGCCGTCGTGCGTCGATGTGCCGCGGCCCAGCTCATCTAGGATCACGAGGGAGCGGGGTGTGGCTTGTTTGAGGATGTCGGCGGTTTCGGAGAGTTCGACCATGAAGGTCGATTCGCCGGCGAGCATGTTGTCGAAGGCTCCCATGCGCGTGTACACGGCGTCGAGCATGCCGAGGGTTGCGCTGTCGGCGGGAACGTATGAGCCGATTTGCCCCATGATGGAGATTAGAGCTACTTGGCGCACGTAGCTGGACTTTCCGCCCATGTTAGGACCCGTGACGAGCAGGGCGCGAGTCCCGGAAGAACTGAGCTCGGTGTCATTTGGTACGTAGCTGTCTAGGAGTAGCTGCTCGACCATGGGGTGACGGCCCCGTTGGACGCTAATCCGCGTGTCGTCGGTGTAAGTGGGTCTAACGTAGCCGGGCTGACTGGCAATGGCGGCGAGGGAGACAAGGCAGTCTAGCGTTCCGAGGGATTGAATGGCGTCGCGGAAGGTCTGGTATTTTGTCGAGATGTCCGCGAGGAGCGCCAGGAAGGCCCTATCACATGCGGCAGCCAGGGCCTCCTTATGCTGGTCCCGTTGTCGTATCAAGTTGACAACTTCAGGGGTATGGAAGCGGGAGACTTTCTTAGTGCCACTGATCTTTCTCCACGACGCGGGAACGCGCTTGATTTGATACCCGGAGTTTTCGACTTCAATCAGATACTCTATCCCAGCAACGGTGACATAGTCGACTTTCTTTTTGCTCAGGACCTCTGCGATAGCGGAACGGTGTTCCTTGAGCTCATGCTCCACGCTGGCAATACCCAACTTTTGCTCTGAGATGTCATCGGTTTCCTCCAACTCCTGGAAGAAGGAGTATTTGTCGTCTTTCTTGGCGGCATGGAGGTTGATCTTATTGAGATAAGAGACAACGTCGTCGAATATAGCAGGCAGAGCAGCAATGGCTTCGTTTATGGTTGGCGATGTGAAACCCGCGTCAGCAGGCGTCTTGATGTGTGAAAACTCACTGGCAATCATTTGCATAGTTTGAAGGACGGTGAGGAGCTCGGGTCGTGTGCACTACAACACGAAGTCAGACAACAGAAGCAGAGTTAATGTCCTTGTATAAAAGAGTAGACTAACCTTGCCGTAGTATATCCTTATCAAACTCTTCTCTAGATCACTCTTCACCTTTGACAATAGCGTCTTCAACCGCTCCACCATAGCTATCCGCTCCGGATCCAATAGTTCTGTAACGGCAGCTACGCGCCCCTCAAGCTCGCGTTTATCCAGCAACGGCCTACCTACCCACTTCCGCAAAAGCCTCTGTCCAAACCTCGTTTTGGTCCGATCCATGGTCCAGAAGAGACTCCCCTTAGCGGTATAATCGGTCTGATTCTGGTAAATCTCCAAGTTGGTCAAAGTATTCCCGTTCAGCAGCATGTGCGATCTGGCGGAGAACGGTTGAAAGTATTTCGTGAGGCCGAATATGTGCTCCAGGCCATATTCAGACAAGTGTTTTATCATAGCCGAGAGACAAATAGTAACACCTTCCGGTAACTGTAAGACTTTCTCAAGGAGATTGCTGGCCTTGACGTCGTCCGTAGTACCTTTGGACTTCATCCGCCCAGCATAGAAGCTGGATACATGGCTATGTGCTTCCGCAGCGGCAGTCTTCTGTTTGGTTACTCGTTCAACGCGCACCTTATCCCCAAACACATTCATCTTGCTGCCAGACAAGTGCTGGACCAGCTTTTCCGTTGCCTTCGACATATCACCCACAATAAGAAACTCGCACGGTGCGATGTGCAGAAGCCTGGTCTCTATTTCACTTCTCATGAACCCATCCTCAAAGTCATCATAGATGATATCTCCCGTAGCCGGCTGCACAGCGACAATCCCAACATGAACCTTCTCATCATTGCCCCAGCCTTTGGCATTACCCTCTGTCATACAGAGTAAGTATCCAGTCGCAGGCGATGTAGCAGCGCTGGACGGACCTTCTAGGCCTTCAACATCGTCAATGTATGTGCCTTTTGTGTATAGATTGGTGAGCTTTCGGACAAATGGCGCATTGCGGTTATCACCCGCAGCTTTCAGCGCAGCAGTCTCCAACTGTCTGACAACGCCGACTTTATGACCAGCCGCCACAAGACGCTTGACATGGACGTGCAGTCTATGCACGGGGATACTAGCGGACGCGAAACGGGTCAAATGGGCTTCTGATGGATCTGTAAATCCAAAGTAATAAACAGCATGTTAGTCATTTACACCTCCCCTGGGCACGGAAGGAAAGTTATACATACGCTCATCGAATCTCAATTTCCCAGGAATGCACACAATACTCAACTCCTTCGCCGCGGTGCGCGCATCCTCGCCGAAGAAGCGGAACTTGTACCCCACCTCCACCACAAGTACAGTATCCATATGCTTTTTCTTGATATCAATGACCTGTCTCTCCATAGGCGTGAGCTTAGAACCTGTAGCTTTCTTCGCTCCTCTCCCCTTTTGCGGTGGTGGCGCGGGAGTCTCATCTTCCTCCGCCTCACTACCTTCTCCTTCAGCAACGTTATTATCGTCCACATTCCTAAACGCGGGGGAAGGGAGGCAATCCGGGCCTCCGAGCCTGCGCACAAATTTCTGATGCAGCGCGTCCTTCCGCTTCCGTTCCTTTTCGTCCACGGGCTCCTCTAGCTCAGGCTGTTCGCTCGAAGCGTGTGGCGCGGAGCTAGAGAATCGGAACTTCTCTGCTCTCGACGACACACTCTTCGGTGTGGCACCATTCACAGCACCATCTTTCACAGCGGTGCCAACCGTTGAAACCGGGCCGTTACTCCTAATCCTCTTCCTCGAAGGCAGAGTAATATCGTCATCCTCATCCTCCTCATCTATTCCATTGCTCACATCCCTGTCCTTATGTTCCCGCGTATCCGTCCCAACTTCCGCATCCCGTGTCTTCTTCACCGACAATTTATCCGTCGCCGTATCAGGAGCCTTGGTAGCTTTTCCATTCGTTGCAGGAGACGGTTTCTTCGTGAAGAAGCTGGATATAGATTGCTGCTTTCGTTTCAGGGTCTGCTGCGACGACGCGGGCGAAGACATGGCGTTTTTAATCGTCTCAAGATATACTAGCATGAATTCATCCAATTAATATAATGTCCCGGTATATACATCTGCGAGATGGTATCTTAACTTACCTCTTCCAGAGGCGTAGAGGTGGTACAATCGCCCAGGCGAAGATGGCCCTCCACACCCTCAGCAGAAAACAAGCCGAAGAAACAAGCCGAAGAAGCGCTCACACCCCAATGGGCATAGCATATATGTTTCCGAAGGGCCAGGCTAGCTGGAGTAGATTCCGGCCGGGAAGAGAGATTGACGGAGGAGTTGGGGTTACAGAGGAATAGTATAACTAAAAGCTCTATGAACGAGAATGCAGGAAACACTCCTCTGAACAATGGTTGAATGATTATTTGCACTTAAGTTAGCAGAGTGAAGAGGTTTGTGCCTGTTGATTGATAAAAAGAGCACTCCATCCCTGTCTGGAGCTTCAAGCTACACGCGTTAAGAGGAGACGCGCCGTGTTAAGTGATTACATAAGCACGATATCTACGTCGTCCCCTGGTTATTGTCAACAACCTAGCAAAATTACATAACTACATTGTCAAGCTCCGCAGAAAACCATAGCTGCCACAAGTTGATGGCTTCGAATAGCCATAGAAATGGCATCAAAGCCAGCGGACTGCAAACAGTTTGTAGAGATAATATGTAACAAAGACTAACCTATGCTAATGTATAAACTTTTCCTCCACAAAATTCCCCTCGCTCGAAAGTCTAAAACGCTATGCCGTAGAAAAAAAAGAAAAGCTATATCAATAGGACGAAAGGCAGAACATGAATGCAGAGCGTAAAAAGCAGGAGGCCAGTCTGGGAACAGGAAGCAAAGAAGAATAATCAAATAGTAAGATGCTCGACATCGTTTGACTTCGCAAGCGATCTCCTATAAACCTGATCACTTCGGCGGGATCATGTAGTCCTTGGTACAAGCCACAAGAATTGAGCCGATTTTACGCGGTGAGACTGTCAAGGTACATCCGACCAAGCTCGTCTCCATCAAGATCGGACACGGTTCCATCTGGTGAGATCGTTCGTTCAGTCTTAACCGGCTTGTGATCGGAAGCCGTACCAAGGCTATGGACTCGAGAAAACGACCCATCCATCTGATCAGTAGCATTTTGAAGATGCTGGAAGGAGTAGGATAAAGGATTGGACGAGTACCCGAAAGCATTGTCGCTAAATCCACCAAGACTTGGACTATAGAAGTACTGGGAAGAGTGTCGTCCGTCTATGGAGGCTTGCGGGTGAGTAGGCCACTCACTATGGCCGCTGTGTTGCTCAACGCGGTCATTATTAGCTAAAGCGGGTTCGAGGTTTTCCTTGCCCACAGAGCGATTTGCATGCCGCGCTTTGGGGAGCGATGGCTGCACCTTATCGAAGGATTGAGTCTGATGGAACTGCGGGAAGGAGTTGCGGCCCATGAAAGTGTGGCGAGAATTGAGATCCAGCCCCATACGGTTGGCTCCAGATTCTTCTTCACGGGGGAGTAGATCACCGAGAGTTGGCTGAGGTTGCATTTTCGTGTCACCAAAAACAGCAAACCCCCGCTGATGCTTCTGCTCTACATCCGCAAACGTCAGGTTGAAATCAGGGTCTCCAACCACGTAGTGATTTCCGAAGTAATGAAGCGTGTGATTCATTGATGGGCTATCCAGAAGGGGGAGGGCCCGTCTTGACAGTTCCTCTAGCGACATGGTGTGCCGTCTATCACCACCTTTCATATCTCGCCTACCATGGATCCTCAGGTTGCCCATGGTGGGCACAGACTGTGACGAAGGTCGCTTCGGCCTCGTTGCACGACGTTTGGGAATAGGAGTTTCACCCTGAAGGGGACTGCTATCATCAACCATTCCGGATATTAGACGCTCCTTTCGTAGAGTCCCTCCGGGAGAGAAAACCATCTCAGTTGGTTCAACATTTTCCGATGTCTTTTCCATCTGCTTCAAAATCGAACCGTCTTTTTTCTGGTTCCGCTTCCGTCTCATCTGCTCCGTAGCAGAGTCAAATATATCCATCCCGGGCCACAAAACACCTTTCAATTTTGTCATTTCTCCACCTCCAGCTCCAACTTCTCCTTCCTCGTCATCATCTAGAGCGTAGTCTGGGCCAGGATTGTCGACGAATGGGTCGGGGGTAACAGGACATCGAGGCCGACGGTAAGGATTGCTAGCTCGGGCTCGATCTAGAAGGCCCATTTTTCTACGAACGAGAGGGCTCGTCTCTTCGTCATCTGAATCATCTTGGGGTTCCACCTTCCACCCGTTTGTCTTCGCTGCTCTTGAAGGTAAATATCTCCGGCTCTGGGCTTCTGGTTGCCAGGATTGGGGTTGAGGGATAGACGGTGGGCTCAAAGCAGTGATAGGCTCACTAATTCGTGGGCGTTTAGACATGTAATCATGGCCAGATGGAGGAAAGTAAGGCTCTGCCAGACGGGGGTCCAAGAAATCGGGCATTCGATTCTCCTGTTTCGCGGCCTTGGGAGCGGAGTTGATCCCGGTTCTGGTGCTCTTCGATCGAGAGGCAGTACTGTCAAGGGTAGCCCTGTTCTGACCTCTGCCTCTTTTGGCTTCCTTTGTGAGCATTCGCTCGGAGAGCAATGCTGCGAGGTTGTGCTGCCTATACCATTGGTCGTATGATTCCAGTAATTCACCAGCTTCTGGCTCCTGGTGGCTCCTTACCTGGAGCTTAAAGTAATGGGACAAATGGCCCTTGGAACTAACATGGGTTAAGAGATGTGAAGTATCGCTAAAATTTGGTTTTTTGGGGCAAATGTTGCATTGAAGGGCAGAAGAGGACATGGTTGTCGACGAAATAGGGTTGCGCTGCCTGATCTAGAAAAGGACGACCAATGTCATGGCAAAAGAAATGGCAGAGAAGACCATGGAAGTGACAAGTGAGATATATAGATGCTGCTCCAGTGCTAAAATGAAGAGCAAGACGCTCCTCCTCTTGCTTGCGAGAGCAGGTCAGAGTGAGAATGGAGTGAGGTTGAAGAAGCAACGAAGAGGTGGGAGAGAAAGAGATGAGCTCTTCTAACGGTGAAAAGGGCAACAGGAGCCTTGAGCTCAGCAGGGAAAGAGCGGTGGAAGAGGACCAGATACTGCAAGGTTGACTGACGGTTGGTCGGTAATACCGTAGCTTGTTACAGAGGGGTATCATCACCAGGAAAGAACAAGGCAGTAATGGACAAGTTCACCTGTTACTGAGGAAAGTACAGTAGAAGCTCACAATTGGAGAGACACAAAGGCCTGGCGGGACTAAACATGCCTCAATTCACATGGAAACAAATATTCAGTTTGGTTTACTCGTCATTTATAGACCTCAGATATGAAATCACTTCGAGACCCATTGCATCGGTAATCAGACACGGGCAATGCTCTTCTCCTGCCTTGTATCCCAGTGGTCATAGAATAGTGATCCGTGGGATATTAGATTGCAGGAGATTGTGGATACAAGCTACATAAACATTGCTTCCATGTGCAGCGGCTGAGTCTAACAGGATGGCTAGCAGGCCTGTTTTTAGTGTGCTAGAGATGCAGCTCAACTTTCACCTTTGTAGAATTCTTGACGTGACTTCTTTAGGCATACAACTTGGAGAGAGTCAGTAGGATATCCAAGGAGCCAAGGGGGGTCGGGGGCAACTCACTATACAGGGTCTACTTCCTTAAGACCGGGGTACTTCAGTAAACTGAGGCCTGTGAGGCCAAAGAGGGTATGGAATACATCCACCATGTTACCGGGTCGATCGGAAAAACCACCAAACTCAGGGTCCTGATTCCTAGTCAGCGACATTCTCTTATCATTTAAGGGCAAGAGATTGTCACCTGGCAACGAAGAATAAATGAAACCAGCTTGTCTCCATCGATCCAGTGGAGCCTGCCCAGCATAGCTAAGCTTGACATGACCCACCAGCTATAACAAACGTCTTCCAATTTCTCTGGTCGACCATTTAAGCCGCCGTTTTTCAACTGTCTTTCGCTCAACCAGCCACACAGGCGTTCTTTATCTACCAGGTCAAGCCGACCCGCAATAGACAAAGCTCCAACGCATGTGAATATCTGGCCAGCATGGGTTTCTGCTCCTGGCCGAACACCATATCCCCCGTCGAGATTGGCGCAGGACACTACATAATCCACGGCCTTTGGTACATTGACAAGGGAGAGTAGATCGAGAAGCGAAAGCGCATTCAAGGCACCGTAGAGGAATCGAGTATCTGTCTCTCCCCACTCGTCGCCTTTGAAGGTACCGGTCTCGCGATCCTGAAGGCCTGCGATGACTAGCGATTCTCAGTATTCTGAGCCAGGTAAGATTCATGGGGAGGAATCCATACAGGTCCCGACTTTGTGTTTTCCACCACGGCCCCGTTTATCTAGCTCGTCGACGGCATCGATTGTGACTAGAATCTGCACAGCGCTGACCGTGTATAGCATGTGTGCGTCATGGCCTGGAGAGGCCCCAAACCCGCCATTATCCTGCTGACACGAGAGAACGAAGTCGATGGTTTCGTCGCGTGGCAACGCCTCTGGGTGGCCCATCAAATGGAGCGCTGTGAGCCCCCAGTATACACCGTTCAACCGTAGGTGCTCAGTCAACCAATATTCTAATTCATCTCTTCTCTAGTCAAGAGTCGCGTGTCAACAAATCAATACGACGTGACAATTGCAGAAAATCATAGACCAGCCGATATGCGGCGCACACTGTACGCGACTAACAAGAACTGGGAAGCGGAACGCACTTTATCGAGTCCTTTTATATACTCAACGTGTTTCTCGATGCACAGTTCTGGGCTTGGGTCCTGCGCGCCGCCTCGACCTGGACCGGAAACCAAGGACATTCTCGGAGATTATGAAGAGAAATAGAGGTTCCAATTGAAACGTAAATATCAATATAGTCCGCAGAACCTGGAGCGGGAGGGTTCTCTAACGAGCGGGGAATGTCAATGTCTTGGGGAACGCGATGACGTTAGACTGTTGAGATTGCGTATAATAGATGCCGCGGACATATGCTGCATACCATTGACAGCTCCACAAGGTCCGTTTGGGTGGTTTAGTTATCTGGCGGCCTGTGTCAGTAATTCATCGGCTTTGATCAATATGGAGCTGTCCAACGCTCGTGGGGTTGCGCTTTTTCTTTGCGCTGGAGGGCTGCCTGGCGTCATCTGGAAACAACAAAAGGTCACATGACATGTATTATCTAAGCAATACTTGGCGCTGCTAAGCATCACGTGGATACGGTTTTCTCAACCTTGGAAAGCCTCGTGAATCTCAGCTCTATCATATCAACAAGCACATACGCAGTACGACGATCGGGCGTAGCAAACAGGGCTTTCACCCTACTCACCCAGCTAGAGACTAGGCGAGTCACTATCAGTGAATTCCGTCTCTTGTACCTTGATCTGCTTGTTTTCCTGCTTTTTTCTTCAACCCCTTTCAACCCCTTCCCCTGAATTCCTACGGCCTCAGGGTCATGATTTGGTCGTGGAAACGAACCATCACCCCCGTGAGGGAGGGTATAAGCCAATGGCGGTGACAGGTACGCTAGACAAACACGATGAGCTACTAGATGATTAATTAGTTGGCTTTGTCGGCACTTTCTGCGATGCCGAAGTTTCTGGGAACGAGCAATATTATCCCGCATTTAGCTCGCCAATAATTGCAGCAGGCATCAGAACTTTTCAGGACACAGACGTTCCGTCCACAATACACGATCCTGTCCATGTTATCGAAGGTGCAGACAGTTGAAATCTGCTCCGCTAGCGTCAGAGTCAAGTCAAACACGCGGTGCCAGGAATCGGTTTATTGGAGCCTGGATTTTGTCGTGTCAACTAAAAATCCTAGATTAGTGCTATCTCTACGCGGGATGCCGGGGAACCCTAGGGCGGCCTCACCAGTGTTCCGGTTTCAAGAAAAAGGCAGGATAACTGTCCCTTGGCTTCCCAGTTATCGGATCCGTATTCTCTTCGGGGAATAGAAATCGTTCGTCTCGTCTAGCAATGGCTATTCTCTGCTAGGAAACAAAGGACTCTTCCTTTGCCTTCCTAAAACGATGACATCATTAAACAAGGGCACATCTTTATCGATTGCTGCGCTCAAGCATGCTGGTTCGGAGTTCTCGCCCCGAACCTAGGTATGTACTTCCTGACAGTAGTAACTATATCCACTACTTGAATCACTGGCGTGTGATGTTATAAGTGCTTACGAACTTTATCGTTCCTAGCATGGATATTCTAGCAGTAGCACTGTTCATTTGAGCTGTACTAGTTTGGTCATGATGAAATGATGCCATTCCACGTGATTCATATTAGAATCAGCCCTCTACTATACTTCTTGCATTACCATTTGCAGGGGAGATGACATAGCTCTAGAGCCATGCCTTATCTTTCAAACTGCAAAGCTTCGACAACAAATTTAATGACAGATAGAACCCCTCGCCAGGGTCCCACCAGACCCCGCCAGACTGCAGGTTGTTTGCAAGCTAGATCCTCCCTGTGCATTGGTGGGTACATACAGGTCATTCTGACGTGTTCTACACTACAGAGCACGTAATTTGCACTATTGAATACCATCTACGGACTTTTACTCTAGCAAACTCTCCACTAACTCCAAATCAAGCAGACAAAATCCCCGATAATCGGTATGAGAGCTGAGGAAGATAATCGCGTGCTTGAAGCCTGTGGGTCATGTATGCGACCCCCGCAGTTGCAATTGGGTCTCTCTACGGGATCTGGGGTTCTCATAAGGAATCCCGTGTATATTGTTTCTACATTCGTTATTGATTATCTTCAATAACATCTCACAGTCTTTCCTTGGAGTTTCTCTTTTGTTTTGGCAAAACTTTGGCCGCGAAAACAATCCTCGCCGTTGAAATTTCGAGCACCAATGTCTGTGTCGAAAATGATAACCGCTTCACGTCAAAACGGTCTGAAGCGGCACTATGAAGACAGCACCGATGCAGTCCGAGAGCCTTGCGAACCCAAACGGCGCCAGAAGTTCCAGCTAGGCGAAACTGTCCAGAGGATTGGCTTGAAGGACGAGTTTCATTTAACGCACCAAGAGGTGTTGCTGTTACACGCGCCGAAGCAGCGATATCAGCATACCGAACGGCATCAGATTCCACTGCCCAAGAATGAGCGCGAGATGCTGGTCAAGGTCCAAGCGATAGGATTGAATCCCATTGACTGGAAAGCACCGTGCGTCTCTACTTCCTAGGATCCAGGAATATCGGACTGGCTAACCGTGGCACTTGGAACAGGGATTTTGGCTGGGGACTACCATCATTGCCATGCATAGGAGGTCGAGATCTCGCGGGGGCGGTTGCCAAGACTTCAAAGCGAGCATCTCGATTTCGTCTTGGAGACGTGGTGAGTTTGTGTGGCCAAACCTGCCTTAGAGAACTGTTCTGATAGCTTGTAGGTCATGGCCGTCAGCACAGACTATCGGGATTCGAGAAAGGCAGCCTATCAAGAATACGCAATTGTCTTAGAACATAACGCCTGCCGCCTCCCACGCACATTGACTCCGACTCGTGCCGCGCCATTGGGCGTTGCATATGTTGCAGCAGCACTTAGTTTGGGAATATGTCTTGGCGTCGACTTTTCGCAGATAGACGGCCGGGCAAGAGGTCCAGATCTACTCAAAATCATGCGCAGCTTGGATCCGGAAAATTTTCCAAAGGATATTAGGACCGAGTGTCTCGAGGGAATTGATATGGATGACAGGCCTAGAAAGGGTGACTGGGTCGTCATATGGGGAGGTGAGATAACCAGTGATCTTTTTTTATTCGGAGAATTTTAATCCTGACACAGTATAGGGTCATCGGCAACTGGGTGTATTGCAATTCAGTTAGCCAAACTGGCGGGCCTCCGTGTAATCAGTGTGCTAGACCAGGCAAGAAACGGAGCTCGGGTGTTAAAACTTGGAGCTGATCTTCTGGTCGACCGGATGGACACAGGCAGAGCCATTGAAATCATTCAATCAATCACAAACGGGAAGTTAAGGTATGGTATCGACACCAGGAGCAAAGAGAGTGCTGCGCTCCTCTCTCAGGCCCTGCACTCACCAAGCCGGCCTGAAAGCGAATCGGTACATGCCGTTTGTCTCACCGGACTTCCCAAGGAACGAACTCCAGGCGTAGTGTACCATACAGTTCCTATCAAGGTGTTCCATGAGGTGGCGGAGGTGGGTGAGGGTCTCATGGTTTGGTTAGAAAAGTTATTAGAAACTGGATTGCTGTTACCGCCTGATATCGAAGTTGCTGAAGGTGGATTGAAGGGAATCAATGCTGCATTGGATCGATTGAGGGATGGCTCTGTTAATGGTCCACGGATTGTGGTGCCGTTGCAACCTTAAGCAGAAATGATGGCCGCGAAGCCGCTACTCGAGCTGGTATTCTAAATTGATCCCCTGACGACCATATGAATGAGCATTATGATTTTTCTAGCCTGATTACATGTTCATTAAAATAACCACCAAGCATGCGGTTTGCATCCATAAAGGGTTAAGGGAAATCAGGGGGTCAAGGGGTAGATATCACGTGACCAACCCAAATAAACCTTGGAAGCGGGACCTCTTCATCCTGGTCAACATTTGCTCATCGACAGAGAGGATGGCGACACCAGTGACAAGTCAGTCGCGCACAAAACCGGATTGCCCAATATATAGCTTCGTGTGCCGATCTATCCAGAGCCCAGCCTCAGAACTAGGAATCCACTCTATTCTTCCGACTTGTTCATGCTCCCTTCCACTCTTTTCCAGCCACTAAACCAGTGTTAATCAGACTTTGACCACCAGCGGGGCGTAGCGCTTGAGGCATTTCGGAGGCGAAAGAATGGACGAAGTGGGTGCCCCTCAGCTGCATAGATAGCGTGGAATGACATCGTGGGCCTCTTGAGCAGGATCCCCCAAGTGGGTATCTGTAGTGAAGCTGACATTCGCCAAAGCAGCTTTACTTGATGAGAATATTCCTGGATGTCGCGAGAATTGCACAATCATGGTCTGGACTTATTGCTGATGGGCGAGGTCGATCTACTGTTGGTATGCGTGGGGTATTCACCTAGTAGGGTCCATTGACAAGATGATCTAGACGGTGAAAGCGTCATGTCCTGAGGGGCCTTTTACGTTTTACGACACCTTTTGCGTCGTCTCTCGGAGTCCGATTTGAGCTTATGGAGACGAATATGCCAGCATGAGGGAGAAGAAACGATAACCATTGAAATTACATGGGTATTTGTTGCATTTAAACTAAAGAGCATTCTACAGAAGGTACTGCCATATGAGCTTCATTTTACACATTGGGACCATCTAATTCGTGAACTACACCGTGACCTTCTTTCGAAGCTGTCGAGCTTCAGACCCATTGCTATTCGCAGCCTCGTTCCCTGATCCGTCTTCCGGAATATATGGCGGATCTTCCTCGTAGACATCATACTTATACCTGGTTCCCGTGTGATCATCTCTCAAGCGGGCTTGGCCAGCGCCATATATCTTTTCACGGGCAGTTAATCCGTCTCGGGACCCCTCCGAGTAGATGCCGCGCCTCCGAAGTTCCGGGACCAGCAAGTCAACCACCTCCTCAAACGTCCCCGGGGTGGTCACATAACCAATATTGAAACCATCGATGTCAGCCTCAGCGATCCAGCGTTCGAGCTCATCGGCTATGGTTGCTGGTGACCCAACACCAACAGGACCCAAGCCGCCAATTGCCGCGATTTCTGCCACAACTTCAGGTGTCCATTTTGGGACCGCTTTGCTCGTCGTGGTAAATGCACTCAATGAGGACGTGACTTTGTGAGCTTCGAGCGAATCTTCCTTGGTGATTTCTTTGCCCAGGGGCAGCTTTGAAATATCAATGCCCGTCCAGCCGCTGAATAGAACAAGTCCGCCGATAGTAGATGCATATTTCTTTAACTCTACAAGCTTTTCTTGAGCTTCTTCATCCGTGCGGCCAATGATGGGAGTAAAGGTGCAGAAGAATTTGATAGATGCTGGGTCGCGGCCTTGTTCCTTAGCGAGGCGGCGGATGTTGGCCACTTTGGGGGCTACAACAGACGGATCATGGCCAGTGACGAAAATTGCTTCTGCATGCTTGGATGCAAATTCAGATCCGGCGCTAGTGTTGGGTATTAGTGGGATTTTCCAATATTAGATGGGTAAACAACTCACGCAGAAGTCCCTGCTTGGAACAGGAAAGGAGTTCTTTGGGGCGAAGGATCGACGATATGCCTCGACTCCAGATTGAGGAATTTGCCATGATGGTTGATCTGTCGGACTTTGTCTGGGTCAATATAGGAATCGTTTTCCACGTCTTTGATAACTGCATCGTCGCTCCAGGATCCTTCCCAGAGTTTGTAAAGAACCCGCAAATATTCATCTGCCTGCGCGTATCTCTCGTCATGTTCAATGGGACTGTCAAGACCTATGGCTTTAAATGCAGACTTCTTCCAGGACGTGACAATATTCCTTAACGATTGTCCAGTGTTAACTTTGCACCTAGTTGAAGGAAACGCACGTGCGTAGATCTACATACCATCCAACTCGCCCATCTGTGAGATGGTCAAGAGTAGAAAAGCGCTTGGCAAGCAAGAATGGCGGCTCGAAGCTTGTGCTTGCGGTGATACCGAACGCGAGGTTTTTCGTGACTAACGAAAATATCTATCAGCAAGGGAGATTCTACAGATTTTGGATAGGGAAGTATGTGTCTTACCAGCTGCCATCGCGCTGATGGGCTTTTTTCACACATAAGTGTCAACAGTTTATTCTCCTACTGCGAACCACAACTATCATTCAAAACTTACAATCGTTGGATCGGTCACTGGCCATTGTGCGGCTCTCCGGATGCAGTTGTCCAATTTTCCCTCATAGGTATCATAGCCTCCATACGTATCAGCGAGAAACAGAGCATTGATGCCTCCTCGCTCCAATATCTTTGCAAGATCTATCCAGTACTTTAGATCGCGCTTATACGCCGAACGATCTTTTGGATTCTGTGGCCACGGGTAAAAAATGTCAGCATTTGCGCCTGGGGTTAATAAATGGCTAACACAACATATGATATTTGCACAAGCAGGCTGACCTTCCATTGTCCTGGGCTCAGATGGCCAACGGTCGACATGTCAAATGCATTGAGCAGAATCTTTTTCTTGGTCTGCCCATTGCGAGACTCTCCATCGGCTGCCTGCTTTTCGACGCCATTCCTTGCGCTGCGCAGTCGTTTAGGGGATGGGGAGGCTGTGTTCGCCCCATTTTCGGTGCCGTTTCTCTTGGTTGGAGGCATTGTCTAACTAATTGATTGGTAAGGGGGAGCGGCTTCGAAAATGTCGTCTCAGTCGTGAGAGAGAATCGAACAAGAGCAACAAGATATCACGGTGAGAAGTCTGCCCCTCTTTGACTACACACTCGGAAATATCAACTCCGCACCTCTCCCCTATACCCTCTCTCCTCTCCTAGCTCCGCCTTCGCACGCCATTAAGGACATCATGACAGCATGCGGTCCCGACCATTGCATTTCGCAACTCTACTCCCCTGTCTCGCCATACTTGCTTAGTTCAGACTATATCTTTGGCCCCCTGTCTGATCTCCACCAGCTCATTGATATGGAAAAGTCCCGCAACCCGTCTTCCGCGATATTGATAAGAAACGTAACTTGGTTAGAGTAACGACGTATGCATTGCATTGTCTTGTAGGTAGGGGTATCATGTCGAAACTACTCTTAGCCATCTACTAGTGACAGGCGGTTAGGAGCACATTCCTGATCCTTGGGTCGGGGATTGAATGTCGCAATTTTCATCGTCGAGGGACGAGATATCCACTCCGCTAAAAGAGACGAGAAATATACTTTTTTAAAGCTATATCAGAGCTCTCTAGTCTTCTTGCAAGGGGTGATAAAACTCATCAGCATCTCCGCTCCCACTCCCCCCCCCCGGGGCGCATTCCTTCTTCAAGCAAAGAGATATACATGAAACTTTAGTGAAAATGACATGATTCAGAGGACTGTGAACAATTTTACAATCTTCTTTCAGCTAAGTCGGGGGTTCCCGGGGCTTAGCCCCAAAAATATTTTAGATATTCAGGATTATTATCAAGGTAGATCACGCAAATTCCAGAATGCATGGCAACATGTAAGCTAGGGCTTAGTTGATTATGCACCAAGGCAAGCTTTCGACATGGGCCCCATGTGCCATCATCCCTGTGCGATTTTTAAAGTTATACCAGTGCGCTGGTAGGAGCTTTTGTTGTTTTTCTACTGGGTTTTGAGTTGGTGGATATTTGTTGAAAAATGCCAATAATGAAGTTGAAGTTATAGATTTCTCTTTTTTTTCTTTCTTCTCCTATATTTTGGATGATTGGCAATTCCCCAGAAAGAGCTCTCCCTCTTCACTTCAAAGTATCTTCTAGGCATCATCATCAATCATGGCACTGAAATCCGGAGACGACGATGCGGAGCGTACAGCGCCCACCAAAGTCCCTGAAACACCTCTCGCAAGCAGCGTCAACAGTTCCGATGAAATCGCCAACCGCAAAGCATTCCTCTCCACCTTCACAGCAGAGGAAGATAAATCCATCAGACGTAAGGTCGATGGGAAATTTCTCTGGTTGATTGGAATGATTTATATCCTCAAGAATGTAAGGAAATAATAAATATAAAGCAAATTTTGAAGGATAATAGCTAATGTGGGAGGACAAAAATGGGTTAGATTGATTATCAAAATGCAGCGAGTGTCAAGGTTCTTCAGGTTGGTGAGCCGACGAACGTCTTGACCCAGCTCAATATGACCGCTGATGAGTATAATTGGGTGCAATCGATATATTTTGTTCGTGAAACCGACCCCAGAAAACAATACGTTTTCAAATGGCAGGATTAAAAACACTAATGTCGAAGTCTTTTAGATCAGCTATATCATTTTCGAAGTTCCCAGCAACCTCATGCTGAAAAGGATGACTCCGCGGAATTGGCAGTTCCGCATCATGTTCACCTGGGGAGCTGTGCTTGCCTGCCACGCAGCGTGTAAGAACAAAGAGGGACTGTATGCTGCGCGATTCTTCCTCGGTATGATGGAAGCGGGAATGTTCCCTGGCATCGCGGCACAGATGTGCAGCTGGTACCGCAGTGATGAGATGGGAAAGCCAATCATGTGGATGTTTGGGTTCCAGAATTGCTCTGGCATTGTTGGATCCTTGCTCGCATATGGAATCTCGTATATGGATGGCCTAGGCGGTATGAGCGCATGGCAATGGGTATATCTCCTCGAAGGCCTTTTCACCGTTCTATTTTCCTTCGTCGTATATTTCATGCTGCCTGATTACCCAAAATCGCCGCGGTCAAATTCCTGGCTCACGCCAAGGGAGCAAGAGTATATCGATGCGCGACTATCCGAGAACGCGCCCAGGACAGAAGATGAGAACTTCAACATAAGCGAAGTGATTTCCTCTCTACGCAATCCCCGCACATATGCATTCATGACCGCGCAAATCCTCATGAATTTCGGCGGCTATGGCTTGAGCTGGCAGCTGCCCACTGTGACGACCAATCTTGGATTCGCCGGCTTACCAAGGAACCAATTGCTCAACATCCCCCCCGCCGCTATGACGGTGCTCGCAATTATTTTCTCGGGCTGGTTTCTTAGCCGCGCCTACCTGACGCGCCCTGCGTATATCATGTGGATCTGTGGAGGAGCCCTGGCGTTTTTCATCGTTCTCGCTACCACGACAAATCGATATGCTGTATACGTAGCATGCGTGTTGGGAACAATGTTCTATTCCATGTACTTTATCCCATTTTGGGCCTGTAAGTGTCTTTCCCCCCACCCCCTATTTCCCAGGTTTCCAATGCATAGGGGCTAATTTTGCATTACGCAAACAGGGCGATCCTCGACACTTGAAGGTACAACAGGCACAGCCTTCACACTAGCCTTCCAATCCTGCATTGGACAGATTGGAGGCGTAATCGGCCCGCAATTGTTCCAGTCACGTTATGCGCACAATGGGTACAAAGTCCCCTTTGCCATCTGTGCTGGCGCTATTGGGCTCAGCTGGGTCGGCAATGTGTGGACCTGGTGGCTGACTAAAAACGTCGAATACGACGTAAAGAGAATCCGGAAACTCAGGATTAAGGCTGAGAAAAATGGCAAGGTATATGCTGATGATGATATCAGGGTGTTTGAGGAGAGGACGTTCTATGGGACAGGGTTGGTTAGGAAGCAGGCTGGAAGCGACACGGTGTCGGAGGTTTAGACTTAGTTCATAAGTAGTAGAAAGTAGGCGTTACAGATGCGCCAATAAGAGAAAATTCATTCGAGTCAAGAGTGCCATGAATATCAAAAGTCCACTCTATCCCCTCGTCCGTCCTTCTTGTCCAAATTAGGGTGGGTGTGTTGCCACATGAATTGAGGCTTCCAATTGGAATATTTGACCATTTGTTGTGGCGGTAGAGTTAGTGATGAAGCAAAAGATCCAATTGTAAGGCTCAATCGCTGTGGCTGAAAAATCATGCTAATTTGGACAAGAAGGACAGACGAGGAGATAGTAAGAAAGAAAGAAAGATCAGGTTTGATATCCCACTATTCGGCTAGTAGACTCGGCCCGAGTCCCCGAAACGGGATGTTGTGCCAAGACATTAGGCTAGCCTCTTGGCATTCTAACTAGCTCCAACATATGTCTCGCTGACTGATGCATAATTTAATGTCCTCTTCTAGATGGAGCGCACACCATCATGATCCTATATTTCGTCACCACCAGCTCTGAACAGCCTTATTTTACACTGAAGCTCCAGCTACCTTCGTGGCAGTAGCGCCCTTTTCATCAGCAGCCCCACTCTCCGACTCAATCCGAAGAGATCCCTCCTCCCCCCCACTCTCACCGACTCCATCAATCGCCGCCAGCTTCTTTTCCTGTGCACGCGAATAGGGCCTCACAACAAAGACCGTAAACAACACTAGCACAAACGAGTTCACCGCACAAAATGTATACCCCTTCAAAAACCGCGGCGCCTCTGACGTCTTGAAGACCAGAATGCTTGTCCACGCCGTCGTGCTCTGCGCCACCAGGTTCATGAACACGAGGATGATAGAGCGCTTCATGGAGTCGTGCCGGAGCATATCGTTAGTCCAGCCATAGAGCACGCTGCTCATGGCTAGATACGTGTAGGACAGGTTGAAAGCCGCCCATGTGGCTCCCTCAGGGACGTCCCACACTGCGAGCATGATCATAGCCATAAAATTCAATGCATGCGCAACTGTGATGGCGCCCGTGGGTCCCCAGAGCAGGTCAGAGCTGAAATTGAAAAAGAGCACGTACAAGATGCCGAGCGCTGGAGCCGTGGTGCCGATCTGCGTGAGCTTGGATGCTGAAAATCGGTCAAGACTCTGGAGCCACAGCAAGTAGGCTCCAGAACTGGTTGACCCAGCGTTCCAAAAGAAGATATCCCAAAGGGTCAGGATATAAACTGGCCAGCTTGTTGCTATCTTTCGCAGAATTTGCCATATAGACAGCGTAATGGTTTCTTTGGTGTCTGCTCTCTGTTCTTCGAGCCTCTTGATTGCGAACGCTAAATCTGTTTCTGTGAGGAAAAGCATGTTCGGTTTTGCGGGAGTTCCTGGCCAGATGAAGAGTCCGGCAATGGCCACGGGAAACGTCATCAAGGCGTTAATGATAAACATCCACCTATACAACAACCATGTGTCAGCATCAGATCTGCCCTTATCGCTGATAGAGTGGTGGTTTTCATTTACCTCCATCCTGCTAGTCCGTTGACGCCGTCGAGATTGGCAGTGGCTCCGCTTTGAACGAAACCAGCAGTAAGCGTTCCCAGCATCTGACCAACATAGAATATCCCGCCCCGTCGAGCAATCTCGTCGCCTCGATACCAGGCACCCAAAACATAATGCACTCCTGGGAAAAACGCAGCCTGGAAAATATCTCAATGAGCATTGCGGTCAAGTGAAAAGGTGAAAAAAGTGAAAAAAGTGAGAGAGGGAACGATTTACCTCGAAAATGCCCACCAAAAACCGATAAGCCATAAGTTCCGCATATCCCTGCGTGCGGTATTGCAACAGCGTGAAAATTCCCCAGCCGAACTCCAGCGCGGGAATCGTCCAGTTCATTGGGATCATCGGGAACAGGAACATAAACGGCAGCTGGCCGATCACCGCGCCCGCGGTATACATGGCGTTCAGGTTGACCAGCTCATCGCCGTAGAAGCCTAGGTCTTTTTGGAGACCCGCAACGTAGGCATTGTCTGGTTCACCAGGCGAGTGTTAGTTAGACATTACATAAACCTTTCGTTTTCTTTTGGTGTATGATGGGGTGGAAGGAAACTTGGAGGTTCCACATACTCAGATTCGACTGATCGATATATTTTATCCAGTACCCGATAACGGCGTAAGGCACGATCAGGAGGTCGAGCTTGATGATGAGTCTCCGCTCTTCAGGCGTGTCGTCCTTTGCATACCAGTGCCAGGGCGCGCGCCCTTTACGTTTTGCATGCATTCTATGTCAAAGTAGAGGATGTGCGATTGACGACTAGATTCCCTAGTTCTGCCCGTGTAGTAATGCAGTCCAAGTGGACACATCGACCCGCGATTTAACGGGACATCGAAGGCCTGATAAAGGGCTTTCCCCCAACTTCGGAACTTCAGCGATCTCTCCCTGACTTCATTGTGAATCGCATAACTTTGTCTTGGTCGTAGTCCAGCTCTATCCAACTTACCCGGCACATTCGCCGGGTGGATACACCTAAGAAAACTCCCAGTGAAGAAGCGAATAAATCTAGAGCCATGCAATGAGTAGTTCTACTAGACATATCATCATCCAGGGTCGAGGTGACACCATCCCGTCAAGATTCCAGGAACGTGAACCAACAAGGTCCCACAACGGTGGATCAATTGTTGCACAATACGTGCCACAAGTTGGAGATAACGTGCTACCTGGAAGAACTAGCTGATGCGCGAGATGGTGCAAGCGATACAAGGCGCATATGCGGATGTCGGTAATTGTGGCCTGCCGAAATAAAACATGCTCCGGACTGTTTGCGCCAGATAGCATTGAGATGACACAATCCACGCGTATTTGGCGTCTTTTTTGTTGTCGCTATGCGAAGATGACTACGATTCGCTAAATTATCATGAAGATAAGAGGAGGAACAAGACTCACTGTCAGTTTTCTTTCGCAGTGTCCATGCTTAAACGTTTCCTAACATTCCAGATTCAACATAATGGCGGCTACGAACGCAAGGGTTAGGCTGGAAGGCTTAGCAAAGCAGTTGGGGAACACAGTCGAGATACAGACCGGAAAGCCTAAATTTGAGTTGGAAAACCGTCCTGTTGATGCAGGCCGGCCATTAAGGGTATGTGTCAGCTTTGAGTGGAAAGACATGTTCCGTCCCCGAGTTAATATTGAACCACCTAGGTCGCGGTGATTGGCGCCGGCATTTCAGGCATCACTGCTGGAATCCTGCTGCCAGTAAAAGTTCCCGGGATTGACTTGACAATCTACGAGAAGAATAGTGATGTTGTATGTTGACCAGCGTCTAAGACAAGTCCCATTTGTAAGGGAGTACTTTCACTGATCCGTAGCACAGGGCGGAACATGGTTTGAGAACATATGTAGGCTCTTGCATCATGCCTCCCTTCTCGTCTATGAGAACAGAAAGGCTGACGAGATATATAGACCCCGGTGTCCGATGTGATATTCCATCCAACGTGTACCAGAGCACTTTTTCGCCACATACTCAGTGGACAGAGGAATTTGCCCAAGGTCCTGAAATCCGGGCCTACTGGCAAGGTGTCGCGAAGAAGTACAAAGTGCGGCAATATATCAAGTTCAGTAACAAGATAATCCATGCCCAATGGCACCCAAAGGAGGCCAAATGGGTGCTACGGGTCGAGGACCTGCAGAGCCAGAAAACCACGGAAGAAAAGTTTGACGTCTTGATCTCTGCAATCGGCCGTTTTAATGCCTGGAAACTTCCCGATTACCCGGGAATAGAAGAGTATCAGGGTCACCTCAGGCATTCGTCGAACTGGGACCCAAACTTCGATCCCAGGGGTAAAACCGTAGCCGTTATTGGCAATGGTGCCAGTGGCGTACAGGTTGTCCCAGAGTTGCAGAAGGTCGTCAAACAACTTGACCACTACGCGCGATCGCCGACATGGATTGCTGGTTCATTTGGAGGCCACGACAGGAAGGCTGAGCCAATGCATTTCAGTCCGGAGCAGCTCAAGGAGTTTGAAGATCCAAAGAAGTATTTGGAATACCGCAAAACTCTTGAGAGCGCATACTGGCGGCGCTTTGCGGCAATATTCAAGAAGTCAAACGAAAATGTCACTGCAAAGCGAGATTTCACAGCCTTGATGGTAAAGCGGCTGGAGGATAAACCTGAGCTGGTTGATTCTCTCGTGCCAAGTTTTTCGCCGTATTGCCGTCGACTCACACCTGGACCCGGCTATCTGGAAGCATTGACCAAGGATAATGTCAACCTTATCCAGACTCGCATCAAACGATTCACGAAAACCGGCATTGAGACGGAAGACGGAGTTCATCGCCCTGTGGATGCTGTGATCTGTTCGACTGGAGCTAATGTTGACCACGCGCCCCTATTTCCCATTGTATCCGGAGATGTCGATCTATCGTCAGCATGGAAGCCGGATGGCAAGTTTGGCTTCCCCTATACTTACATCGGCATAGCCACGCCCGGGTTTCCTAATCTGTTCTACCTCCTCGGGCCCAATTCTGCGGGCCAATCAGGCACTCTTCCACATACGGTGGAAACTCTTCTCACGTACATAGCACGTGTCTTGCGGAAGATTAGCACTGAAGGGATTCAAACAATCACGCCATCCAAGGCTGCCGCCGACGATTTCATCGAGTATTCCGATACATTCTTTCCCACGACGGTGTTGAGTGAAGAATGCAGTTCTTGGTCCAATGGTACACTCCCCCCTAAGCGCGAAATAACATCTGTGATATGCTAGATCTAATGACATTGCTGTTTGTATATAGGAGGTCGACCAGGAGCTCGCATCCACGGCCACTGGCCAGGAAGCGCTGCGCATGCCAACTTTGTGCGGCGTTCACCCCGGTGGGAAGACTTTGAATACACACTACAACCGCAGAATCGGAGTAGGAACCGCTTTGCGTACTGGGGTAACGGCTGGACGACGAAGGAACTTGACCCTGACTCGGATGTGACGCCATACTTGAAACCTGGAGAAAAGGTCGACTTGCGAGACTGGCACGAGAGCTGGTGGGATCTGTAGAGAAGCAGATTAAAATAAAGTAGTTGTTTGTTTGATCGAATACTTAGACAATGGAATTATCTGGATTATGCCGCACCCTCTTTATCAGAAGAGCAGTGTGTCATGGATATCTTCGGGGTAGCCTGTGTAATGATCAAAAATCCCTGAATTGGCGGCAGATTTTGCATTCCAGACCATGACGGAGTGGACGACGAGGGTGAAGGAGGTAAAACATACAGTATAGTGAATTCCATAGAATGCATGGTTATGCTTTTTCCTTGGATACTAGACTAAGTCCCTCTGGGGGAAAAAGAGCAAAGCGTGTCAAGTCTCTGCGCTCGCTTTTCTCACAAGCTTGTGTTGCTTGCTCCACTTGCAAAAGATTGTAAAGCTCCCTTGAGTGAAAGACTCACTACTGCACTCGCAGGTTTGTGTTGCTTGTTCTGTTCGCAGAAGATTGTCAGATCCAAGTGGAAGGCTGGCTCAGCTCGCAAAAGGAAGTCAAGCCCCTGACGCGGCTTGACCGGCTGGTAAGTTCGACCCCCACTTCGACTATATTTCTTTTTTCTTTTTCTTTTGTTCTTTTTTCTCCCTACGCCGGAGGGGAGGGACTCAATGAGGGAAAGGAGATATTCTATTTGCCTTAAAGTAGGCGCAAGGTGATACACGCCGACTATCGGTGCCCAGAAATGACGGAAGCCGTTCTTTTCCTAGGCTATGCGGGGAACTGTGGGTTTTAAGGAAGGAAAATGTTTCTTTTTCTCTTTTCTTTTCTGTTTTCTTTTTTTAATTCGTATCCAGTAGATATATCCCTCAATATATTCCAAAAGAAAGCCAAAAAAAAATTTAAACAAGAACCTACTTCGCAATAAGTACAGCAATATCAGAAAAGAAATATTGCCGCTTAAAATTCTCATTATTCCGCCAATGGCTTGAGGAGCAGCTTGCCTGTGGTCTTTCGGCCTTCAAGATCCTACGATTAGGCATGATGGGTTAACAAATTGTTCTCCGAAACCAAAACCGGATCATCGTCCATAGTAGGGGGAGGGAAAAGAAGAATGGTCCTCCTCACCTTGTGTGCTTGCTGGACCTCTGCAAGCGGATAGATCTTGTGAATATTGACCTTGAGCTTGCCCGAGGTAAGCAGGTCGAAAAGTTCACTAGAATAGGCCTCCAGCTCTTCGCGCGTCTCAATGTATCCAAACAGTGTTGGGCGCGCGACTTTGACGCACTTGGGGGAGAGGAGACTATGTAGAGGAACAAGAATTCATGAACACCATTGTTCTAAGCACAAAATTTTGCGAACAGGGATTTTTCGCGCGTTAGGATCCGGGGAGAATGCGACTTACTTCAGCGGAAGTGGTGGGACAGGCCCACTGGCATTGCCGAACCAGACAATGGTGCCCTTCCTCTTGACGGCCTCAAGACTGCCTTGCCATGTATCCTTGCCCACGGAGTCATATACCACATCTACGCCCTGGCCGCCGGTAACTTGCTTCACAGCAGCGACCCAGTCCTTGCCCTCTTCACTTCGGTAGTCAATAACATGATCCGCACCCAAACCCTTCACCACCGCCACTTTTTCCGCCCCGCCCGCAGTACCAATAACACGAGCCCCAAGATTCTTCAAAATCTGCGTCATCAAATACCCCGCACCGCCCGCCGCCGCATGCAGCAACACCCAATCCCCCGCTTTAACCTCATACGTCTCACGCGAAAGCGACAACACCGTCAACCCGCTCAAAAAGCTCGCTGTGACAACTTCATCCGACAATCCATCAGGCAATTTGAGCGTCGTTGCCGCCGGCGCAGCCGTGTATTCCGCATACCCTTCCGCAGCCAACCAAATCACCCGGTCCCCGATTTGGAGATTGTATTTCTCTGTGTTGGGGCCGAGAGCGACGATGGTGCCTGCGGCTTCGCGGCCGAGGATTTCTGGTTTGGGCGCAGGGTAGAGCCCCGTGCGGAAATAGGTGTCTATGAAGTTTATGCCTGAGACGGTGTTTTTGACGAGGACTTGGCCGTCGCCTGGTGTGGGGATGGGGTAGTCGGTGCGGTATTGGAGGACTTCGGGGCCACCGGTCTTTTCGATGACGACGGCCCGCATGGTTGTTGGGAGCGACATTTTTCCGTTCTTTTTTTTCTTTTGGTGAGTGCTAGCGGAATGCGATTGTGTAGAGAAGTGAAAGATGCTTGACGGGAGGGGGGTCTCTCCAGGAGATCTATGTAGCAGTCACACCATAGATTGAGAGGTCGCGAAATCAGTTGGATAATTCGCGAGACAGCCGATAGCCAGATCAAGAGAACCCGGCAATGAGCCACTCTTCGGCAAAAGGCTTAATTCCGGCCCACTTTCATGGAGCCATGTCCTGTGCAACGGGAAACCCCTCCATTGCGTCACTGATTGCGGAGTCTGCGGGGATAAGGCGGGACCAGACAATAACGCGGCGGCGGATCTATCTGCAGCACCCAGAGAAGCTCAAGCAAAGAGCCTGTAGCATATTCCATAACTATCAACTTTCGGTTCTAGTCAAAGTAGTAGCCATAATTATCAGAGCGTGAAGGCGTGTAAAGAGGCCGTGGGGTTGAAGGGAATTTTGAGGGATATGAACTTGAATTTATGATGTTTTGACGAAAGGGCCCAATGCAGAGCTTAAGACCTTGCATGCTTTTTTTTATCTATGTTATTATTTGCCGGTGATTGCTTTGAGAAATTGAAGTTAACAATGTTGGCCAAGTTAGAAGTTGATGGGTTGTGTGAATCAGTGCGTTTTATGTATATACGCAAAGGAAATCCGGCAAGATAGAGGAGACATATAACTTTAAGCCACTCTCTAACCACATCATCCAAACCATCCGAAGCAAAATACTACCTAGGTAATGAGCCTGAAGAATCCATTATATGTACACGTACAGCCTGCTGTCTTTTGCTTGACACTTATTTCCACCTTGTTTGATACAAATATAAATTGGTGTATGTATTAGATCAATATCATTGATAATTATGTTAAAAATTGAGAATGCCTGGAATCCCATGCCAAAAGAAAAGAGAAAGAAAGAAAAACAAAAACACCTGCCTTGGGGATCGTAATACTTAGCTATGGAAGTTATATTCAGGGGGAATCATGCTTCTAAAAGCCAACAAAAAAGATTTGTAGCTGCATTTCAATAGGAGCGGAATTCAGGCCACGAAAAGTTCGTTGGGTCCAAGTAGAACTCCCAATCTACCGTGTTGGCCGCCACAGGATCGCTACTACTATCCAGGTCCCGTGTGTTCATGGACAACAAACCACCGTACTCACATGTTAATCTAGCATTGGTATTCCCAGGGGCGTCATCCTCCGCTCCGGCGCCGAGAGGCTGTAGGCCATCTGGTTCTCCGGGATCGACATCCTGGTTATTCGCCGTATCATGTTGCTTCGGATGAGTCGAACCCTCAGGAATCTGTTCAAGAAGCATATGCAGCGTCGCGATAAGTTTCGGAATCGATTCGCTATATTCTTTATATCCGTCCAAGATACTCAGCGCCCGACTCCAGCTCTTCAATATATCAGTGCGAGATAGCTCTGATTGGAGGGACGGACGGAGTTGGGCGGCTAGCAACACCGTTGCGGCGCTATATACGAAGAGGGCATTATACCACCATGCAGTGAGGAGACCGGTCGTCGCGAATATCGAGTCTCGATATGTGTAGACAAGATTGATGGTTTCCTGGGCGACCTTGATGCAGACTATTGAGCATTGGCGGGCAAGGCGAGGGACGAGATGGGTAGGATGGGCATCGTCATCGTTGGATGCAATTAGGCTACAGAGAACGGGCCGAAGCGATAGTAACCTGATGTAGAGAAACCTAAGTTATGTCTATATTTTAGCGAGGATGCCGCCAAAAGCTGAAACACAACGCCTCCTTACCTACCTCTGACGCATGACGATTGCCTGGCGAACGAAGACCGTTGCTGTTGGGAGTGTGTGAGACTTGTCCTTTTGCCGGCAGATTGGTACGTTCTGTAGTTGCTCTGGGAGTTTGACTTCCCAGGCCATGAGCTTGCTGTCTATATCCATTATGGAAACACCGCTTGAGTTTTGGAGACGGAACATGCTATGTTCCTTTGCGGTGTTCTCGCATTTAGCACTGCTGGAGTAAGACGTGGCGAGAATCTCGTCTAGGATATCATACAGTTGCAGGGAGTGGTACGAAGAAATCCAACCGTGAAGGGTGCGCAGGATCTTTGACCGGAGAACTTGAGTCATCTGGCTGATCCTCTTCGTCAATGGCCACTGGTAATGGAGTATTAGATGCAACAGCACGATTGATCATTGTCGGTCTTCCGTACGTCATGGCCAGTACCCGATCCATGAGGACACACGCATGCCAAACCCGACGCATGATCTCTCGCTCCTTGGTAGAAGTAACATTCTCACTCGCTTCATTTAAATGTAGTCCAAGATTCTCGGCCATGCGAATCGCAGAACCAACAAATGTCCAGCATTGGAATGGCTCATTTGTGCTTTGAAGGTACTGTCCCAGCAGTAGGAGTACCTGGACCGACTCGATTGATGGCTGTAGCTGCCACAGATCAAGCGACTTCTGGGCCCGCTGGAAGAAAACACTCGCAGAATGATGCCTTTTCTCGGCACATGTAGTGATACCGAGCTGGCACGAAAGTGCGAAAATAATGTTGAGAGCACATAAGAAGGAGGAATCAACATCGCAAGACGTTTGGCTAGAGAAGAGACTTTCATATTGCGACGTGATGACCGCTCTATCGATGAACGGATACAACGGGTGCACAGCATTCCAGTACACGGATATCAGCGCATCGGCGCGATTTTTGGGCGGCAGCGCACATTCATCGAGACTGATTCTGCGCCATTGGCCAAGTTTGCTCTGCAGTCCTCCGGAGACCTTGAAACGATGCCGATGACTTGGAGAAGATACAGTCTGGGCATCACCCAGTCGCTGTGCCATTGCCTCTCGGATCTGAGTCACAAAACTCCCGGCACTGGAGCTGCCGAAGAAGCCATGCATCCCGACTCTTTCTACGGAGCCAACTATGGCGCTTGGAGGGCTTTCTGCGTCTGAAACCTCCGGCAGGCTGCATCGGGAGCGTTTCTGCGAACCCACATCCCAGGATAGGGATCGTTCCTATTGGTTTCCAGCAGCTGGGGTAATAAAGGATGTTGGTATAGGCTCAGCATTCGTCCCATCAAGGCTTGGGGTACGCAATGGTTCCTTGGTGTTGTCAAGATCGCCTAAGCGTGTAGAGTGGGGAGCGTTCTGTTCACTCCGAGATTCGATGTCTTTCTCCAATTCCTTGATCCGTTCCTGTAATTTCACAATATCTTCCCGGGATGTACTACTGCTCGCGCGGAAAAGACTGTTGTTCCAAGTGCATTTGACATTGAGATTGCCTCTAGTCCGGCAGGGTCCACATTCTGTACCCAGAGTCAGCGTCAATGTTTGATTGTAATTAGCATCTAATGGTCTTCTAATGCACACACCTTGTTGTTCACCATTACATTTAAACTAGAACATAGCATTGAATTATGTTAGCCGGTAAGAAGGAGAAGATGATCGTGGTAGCCGGCAACTCACCTTCCTACGCCGGCAGATGTCGCAAGCTGCTGCAACCCTCTGGCGCTTCGAGCGAGGTAGAGGATCAGGTTCCGTCGCTGTCATGGCCTGATCCATTGCAATCCTTGAAAGATCCTAAGAGATGATGCACCTGGTGCAGAGCAGTGTCGGAAGCGACCCCGCGTGGGGCTCCTTCGAGGTCTAGTTAAACATCATCTGCAACGGAACCAGATCCGAGAATGTGGAGATAATGCGGGATTGCCAGATGCCGAGTCCTCTCTCTGGTTAGCCGACAGCTGGTCGGCTGCACTAAACGGGAGTATATGTACAGAGTTGTTCTGTGGTGATAATGATGTTGATACGTCTGAATTCATTCATTGCAAAGTCTGTCCGAAGTTGTTTCAACTGCTACATTCAAGGCAATGGCATCCTACGAGCGGTTAATCAGATTCGAAGATTCGACGGGGAAAGCCCAATTCGGAGAGCCCCTCATTAGTTCCGATGAGACCTCATCACTCGATGAAATTGTGGCCTGCGGTGCATTGGAGGCGCGGTGTTTGAATGGATCTGATATCTTCTCGCTCTCGCCTTCCACAGAGACGGCCAAGGTGAAGAAGGTCTTAGGCCTGCTATCACCGAACGACGTACCCATTGTCAAATGCGTCGGTCTCAATTATATGAAGCATAGTAAGATCTAATAAAACTAGATGAGGAGTGAACATAACACAGATTGATTTTGCAACAGTCAAGGAGGGAGGCCGGACCCCTCCGCCCTACCCATCCATATTCATCAAACCTCGAGCCCTCCGTGGCTTCTTATAATGAGGATATTCCAATCCCCAAACTCGCGCAGGAGGACCAGCTCGACTATGAAGGCGAGCTTAGCATCGTGATCGGCAAAACTGGGAAAGACATCCCGCAATCCGAAGCACTCGACTACGTCGCTGGGTTTGTGCCCGCGAACGACGTCTCGGCGAGAAAATCGCAGCGTGACCCCAAGTTTGCGGGAGGCGTGCCACAATGGTGCTTCAGCAAGGGGTTCGATAAGTTTGCCCCTCTTGGCCTCATGCTCGTCTCGCCAAAAGTGGTTGGCAATGCTGGGAATCTCCGACTGCAGACGATTGTGAACGGGGAGGTGCGCCAGGACACGAGTACCAGTGATCTATTGTTCAACACCCAGGCCATCATATCCTTTATCATCCAAGGTACCACATTGGAGACGGGCACAGTCATCATGACAGGAACCCCGTCGGGCGTTGCCATGGGCATGAAGGAGCCATTGTGGTTGAAGGACGGCGATGTGGTGGAGGTCAAGATAGAAGCGCTGGGAAGTGTCAAGAACCGGATGGTCTTCCAATAACTTGATATTTTCTAAGTGATCTTAGAATTAAAGTTATCAGTATCAGCAGCTATAAGATTGAAAATTACGACATGCATGTTCGCCCATGACCAGTGATGTTGCGGAGTTATTTGTTTGGACTTCTACAGACTTGTTGCCAGGGGCACCAGCATTTTTGGAGCAGTGAGAGCAGTAGCATATGAAGGTATTTTCAGAGTCCCCGTTGTTGTTAAATTGAACACCCTGGCAGAGACATGCGCCTTTCATGTTGGCTTCCATGGTCGTGGCTTCTAGATTCTAGACGGTGTCGAATGCGACTTTGACATACTACTACCCTCCCACCTCCCACTGCATGGATCCCGCTCCCAGATATAGAAAACATTATTCTATATTTTAAAACATGGTTTATGCTACGATATTATGTGTGCTATGCTATGAGATGCTCGTTAATGCAACAAAAACGAATCTCGGAAAGGCCGACCAAATCGAACCTGCCGTCCTCTATGGAAGGCCTTCCGCTCTGGCGGATAGCTCCGTCGGAACGATCCGTCAGGGCTCCCTTCAGTCAATCAAGCACGCTTTAGGCCGAGGATGAGGGGGTCAAGAGCTATCATCATAAAGATGGGGGTTGGAGCCTCCCTTCTCCAACGTCATCAATACCACCACCAGTCCGCTACGAAAGAAGCAGCCATACTCCGTCGCAAAAAAAGAAATGACCACCACCACCGACACCCAAGGGGCTAAAGAACAGGAATACTACACCAGCCTGCCCCGAAAATGTCTCACCCCTTTGGACAGTTCTTAATAAAATGGTTCCCGCAAACCCGAACCCCTCCGTCGCTGTAATATTCTGGCACTACGACGGCGTGCGACCCTCATTAATGGCCGCAGGCACAGTGATCTCCGCCGAGGAAGCTGAGCGACGAGTTCTCATGCTCATAAACCCCACGCTGAGCGCCCCTTACACCACAGACACAATCTACGCTGGTCTACAACTAATCCTGCCCGGCGAGACGGCACCAGCGCACCGCCACACGGCGTTTGCATTGCGCTTCATCGTCGAAGGGAGCGGCGGCTTCACAGCCGTCGAGGGCGAGAAAATGATGATGGAGCGCGGCGATGTCGTTTTGACTCCTAGCTGGAGCTGGCATGACCACGGCAACGAAGGAGATGGTCCCATGATCTGGCTAGACGGGCTGGACCTCCCCGTCTATCGCTTCCTGCCTATTAGCTTTGCAGAGAATTACGCAGAGTCACGGTATCCGAGTACTTTGGCAACGGGCAGCAGCCCGAATAAGATTCCCTGGTCGACTGTGGCGAAGGAACTAAATGCCAACATCGCGACAGAGCCGTGCTCGCGCTATGATTATCGATTAAATGGGCAACAAGGACAACAAGCGCATCATATCTCGCGAACTATTTCCGCGCAAGCAGAGCGCATCGCGGCCGGGAGCACGACTACCCCGTCGCGTGAGACTTGCTCGTTTGTATACCATGTCTATGAAGGGGAGGGATATTCGACAATCGTAGCTCCAGGAGGCAAAGGGGAAAAGAAGGTTTCGTGGAAGGCGAGGGATACGTTTAGCGTCGCTGCGTGGAGTAGTATTTCGCATACATGTACTTTAGAAAGTGGACAGGCGTATTTGTTTACTGTGAACGACTGGCCTCTTGTCGAGGCGTTGGGTCTGGCAAGGAAGGAGTGAGGTGGGGAGGAAATGAACGGGTGTGTCAGGGGGCCCCTTTTTTTCTGTTTTTCGTGGTTTCGCTTTCTCGCTCTCTATATATATTGGATTATACCGTTGAAGAAACAGCAGCAAATTAAGCGCAAACAGGAAGCGTAGTTTGCTAGGTACTCCAAATTGATGATTGTTATGTTGTATTTCCAATGCAAAAAGGGTTCAGTAAACAACTTGAAGCCATTGTATTGAAAGTTTGAAGGTTAACCCTTATCTACAACTCAGCTATCCGGGGGGGGGGAAGGACGGGTAGAATAATTTCGCGAATCGAGGAATAAGGGGGACGTCTCGTAAACTACATCTCCACGGGAAATCTTATCTATCACGCCATGTTTACCTATATAACTATTCTACCCAGCAACTAATATCAGACGGGCCAACCGGGGGGGGAAATAATCCTACCTAGTTGTTACGGAGTATGGTGCAGCCAGATTCAACCTCTCTCCAACCCCACCTGGAAAATCCATATATGTAAACCGAGCAAAAAGGAGGCGCAGAAAAAACCAGGAATTACGTCAATAAATGGGTCCCCTTTTTTTTCCCCAAGATCTTGAAGAAGAATCTCTGACATCTTGCCCCACTGGGGAATGACGTGAGGGTGTTCTTATATGTCCTGTACCACAATGTCAGACACAACAGAAGGACATACCTGACTACTCACTACTCTACTCACTATATCCTACTTGCAGCTATAACTTGCCAGCTGCCTGTAAGGTATGTCTCAGCAAGAATTCATTTTGCATGTAAATTTATGTGTTGTGCATGGCTGTTTCTGCGTATACGCTGCACATGAAAACTAAAACCATACTCCCTCAGGTACCCAGATCCTCAAACCTTATCTTAACACCCCCCCTCCTCCAACCAAAGAATAAGTTGACATAAGTTATGACATTGTTCAGCAAGGAAGGGGGGTGACCGGAGGAACCTTGGAACCACAGAGCTCGGGCAGGGCCATTTTTTACATATCCATGGTTGGGCCCGGAGCCATGCGGTGTGCTGTGGTTCCTTGGTTCATAATGAGCTGGTGGGTTTTTGGAAATCATGGAGACCATGGGACAGATGAACTCCATGTCTCGGAGTGGCCGGAGGTGAGCCGGAAAAAAAGAAAGCAACGTGTTATTGGGGCAGGTTGGATTGATGGGCGGGGTGGAGAGAGTTGGTATTTTGTACTCCGTAGTCCTGCTAGCTTTGCTGCTTAGCAATAGTTAATCTGTCATGGTTGATTGGAGTGTCGACAGGTGAGTGGGTGTTACGGGGATGAGTGATGAGGGTGATGGGTGGAGCAGTATGGCTGGTGGGTAAGTATATTTTGTTACTGCTGGAGGTAGTTGACATGGTTGCAACTTGGCTTTAGAGAGAGAAAACCCCGCAGATATACTTAAAACTATGGATAAGAAGAGAGCATCCTATTCTCGAGTTACACGACTACCAGAGATGGCACAATTCTTTGAACAGAGCATAGAGATCCAGACGCTTCCATAGACCACAGGCCTCTGCAGGAAATAAGGTCGTACATCAGCCCCACGCGCAAGGCTGATGGATGGGTCTGCAGGAAAGGATGGCGCGAAAATCCAGCTGTAAAACAAAAGTCTTTATTTATATTTTATTGTTAGTAGTAGCTAACAGGTAGGATCTAAGGGAGGATGATGTTTTCTTTTTCTTATGTCTATATATATACCTCTCTTTTTTCTGGTTGAGATTGTGAGTTTCGGGAACGGCGTACAGGGCAGGGCCCGCTCCATTCTACATGTTGCATTATGTATTTGCAAGCTATCTTGTATGTGTGGTTGGTAAGTATGTTCTGTACTATACATGTACATGTATGTTCATGTTAGCAGCCAGAAGTTAGGCACATGCGACCACAGTGAAACTGAAGTTAGGATATGTATATCGATTTTCGTGGAGAAGAGGATAACCACATGTAAGGTAGTATAGCACGGAGCTGACCAGTGGTGGCTCGGACCCTGCGGTTGCACCTTGCAAAGGGGGGTAACTGTAATGGTCATGGTCAGGGTCATCAGGACCCTAACAGCTCGTGTTTGACCCCTAGACCCTTTATGATTATCACTGCCTATGCGGGCACTAGGAGTTTGCTGTTGGTGCTGGTGCTGGTGCTGGCTGCTGTTTAGAAGTGCTTTAAAGTCGTCGTTATTATTATTATGGACAGTTGAGATTGCTAGAAACCATGCCATTTCGAGACGCGCCTTCTTTGAGGGTGTATAGCTAGGCTATTAATTTGTCATGTGTTAAGCAATGCGGTTACAGAATCGCAAATAATCGTCTCTCCCTGCGATAAAAGGAACGCGAAGAAAGAAGCTTCAAGGTAAAAAAAAGACACGAACGGGACACAAACCATGCCTATGCCTGCTCCTTCAAGGGGGGAGAGCAGGGCGGCGGCGCGGACTTCGCCGTTTGCAGCAGTATATGATGGGCACTTTTTTCCCCTTTCTTTTTTGGAACTAAAAGAAGACGAATAAGCACGACGGGGAAGTAAAAGGAAGCGTGTAAGATCGACGACCCCTGCTTGCTTGCTCCTTTTTTTTTCTTTTTCGAATCAGGCTGGAATAGTGCAAGGCTTTGTGGAAGGAAGGGGGGCTGCGTGTTGGATGCAGGATGTGGAACTGTGAATGAGACAGAAATCTCAAATTTCTCGTTGCTGTTTTTTTTCCTTTTTTTCTCTCTTTGCCTTTATTTGCATATCCATCGAGTTAGGCAAGGGAGATATTCTGAGGCATTCATGCGCGTTAGTAGTGTTAGCTGTCTGAGGATATCAGGCGGTTGGGTCGTGGCAAGTGCTTCAAGTTAGCATGTGGAAATAAACCGTTGGTCGTGGTCTCCCGCCTAAGATGGGACTCACGGGAGAGAAGAAGTTGGAAGATCTATCTATGACATGCATATCCCAACGACTAGTTACCGTAACTGAAAGCTTGTGTTGAATGAGATAAGAAAGCCCACGGAGACAAGTTGAGTTTGATGCTGCAGGAATTCGTTGTCAGAAATGCTCAGGGCGATCTAGATCGAGGAATTCCGTTGAATATCCTCGACGTGAATTCTGAAACACGCTGGCTTGCAGCCAAATCGGAGGGGCCCGTGTGGAAGCTGCAAGGAATTAGACTCGGGTCGCCCTTTATGGGATGCTGCGGTGCCTGCAGGGTGATCGAATCACAGGATTCACAGCTGCTTGGCCAGTGAGCACTGAGCAGGCATTTTTGACCTCAGTGGCTTGTTCCCCTGATTACGCCAGCTGGTTATTCGTTATTAGCCTTTAGCCGCGCTGACCATCCACATTATTGGATTCAGCCCTCGTGTGTGGTCACTGGTGACTGGTGGTGGTTGCGATCGGAACAGGCTGATCAGAATACTGAGAATACTGAGAATACTGAGAATAATAATTATCCCATCAAAAGTAGCCTCGAGCACCAGCAAAATCAGAGAGTAATATATGCAAGCGCCGTGAATTGCGTAGCCCAGCACTAAAAAGTAAAATAATGAAATAATAATATAATAATGCTGCTAACGAGTAGTACATGCAAGTTCCCCTGCATTGGCTGCTGTCTATCTGTCTGTCTCTTCGCCGTTCAAGGAACAATTAATCCTCCTCCTTGTTCGCTTTCTCGCTCTGCCACTCTCTCCTCACTGCGATCGTCTACACTAAACTATCAACTCCAGTCGTTTCTCGAGAACGATCAAATAATACCAGCTGCTAATATCGCTGTGGCCGATCTTCGGCTGGCTTGCTTGCTCCCTCGTTCAACACACGCACACTCTTCACACCACAGGAGTGACCACACCGCATCTCCCCACCCGCTCCCGTCCTCTCACTGTCCACGACCACCACCCGCCTCATGTCGGGATGAGACTTGGTGTATCCCCAACCTCACCCCTCTGACAACCGTCCGTCCTTCGAACCAAACACAACCCACCCTCCACTCCCTCAAACACTCACAGCCGTCGTGTGCTACCTTGGGCGAACACTCCCAGGCCGCCCTCTGAAAGCGATTGAGACAAGAAAGAGCATCGCAACAGATTAGGTGGAGGAGGATACAGAAAGGGTCCCGCGACGAAAGAAAGAGACAGGCGCCGCGTTTTATCCTCGCCTCAGAAACTTCTCTGGTACGTGCCTGGCATTAAGCGTTGTTATGCTCGCGCCCTTTTTTTTGCCTCTTTCATTGATCCACCACGTCTCGCTGCATCTGCCCTTTCATTGTTTCGCGCATGGTTAAGGACCCGGTAGCATGCGTCGAGAAAAATTTACTACCTATGATGCCTGTCTTGCGCCGTTAATGCTGCTATTTGCATTATAATCCCTCATTGATTTGTCCCGCTGCCTGCTTTATGCCGGCGTTTGTGTGGCCCTGCTTCTCTGTTTGATGTCTCGCCCAGTCTCTCCTCATGCTTGTATCCCGATCCTGCTCAACCTTCCTCATCCACAGGACCAAGTAGCCACAGCCAGGCCTAGCAATTATCCCCTGCTTGCCTTTACTTGATTCCCTATTGCCTACGCTCGCTCCCTCCCCTCTATCTGAGTTTGTGTTTTCCCCTCCACCCCCCTCCCGCTGCGGTCGCTGCTCACACCCAAGTTCCACTCTTAGTGTGCCTGTGTCACATACTCATTTCGACCTGCTCCTATCCGGCGATTTCGAAACCTCCGACTGCACTGGGTCATCTGCGATTAACCTTGTTACTCACTCGAGACAGTACCGTGTCGCACTCAAGACCTGGCTCAACGATTATTATATCCCCCCTTATCTTAGATCCCGGCGTAGACGTGCGTCGGCTTTGGAGGACAGACAGAAACAATCCAGGCGGTCCACGTTGCAGTGGCCCTTTGCCTACGGGCATTGGTGGAAGGGGGGGCAACCGTTCCCGCTGCCTGGTCCGTGAGGTGCCGTCAGTCGCCTTGAAACGTGAGCTTTTTTCCCTTTTCTACTCCCATCGTTCGGACGTTCCCCTCTTGAGTTCTTTTCTTGCTATATACTGTTCGATATCTGAGAAGATATTCCCTGCCATCACCTTCCTTCTGTGTCCGTGGCGTTGTCCTAGCAGAGATGGCTGACTTGAATCCCTTGGAACAGGGCCATAGGCCTCCGTCACCAGGCCTGCCGGCTGTATTGATCTACTCTCACTTCCAGTTACCTGACTACAACACCGCGTACGGGTTTCCCCAGGGCAAAGTACAGAGATACTTCTATCCCGAGTCGAATCTAAACAATACCGCCACAGCACCCCCTCGTTCCCGCAGTAATTCTCCATTTCATAAGTTGACCAAAATGCCGAAGAAGGCGACGCCAATTCCGACCCTTAACCTGGGTACTTCGAAGTATGATGGCCCCCCGGCTCCCCACACATCCCCCTTGAGCCAGACTTCACATAGCCCTCTTTCCCCTAATTCACCCATGTCCTCGCCAAGCTCCCCATACCTCAAAGGCTCTTCGATTCGACCATTGACGGGAAAGTCGACGATCAAAACTTCAGAAAAGGGCTGGAGAGCTCCACGGTCACCTACACAGCCCGGAGGCGAGGAGACTACTGACGTTCCGCCGACGCCTGGAATTACCGCAATTCCTCCGTACCCACCCTCCCCCAAAGAGTCTAGCGTGAAACACGGTCGAGACCCGTCGAGGTCGTTCTTTGCAAACCTCAAGGCCTCGAAGTCTACTCACAAAATACAAGCTACAAATGCTGCCACGGCGCAATCTATCGACACGAAACCAGTGAGCCGTGGGGGCTCAAAGGACCGGTCAGGTCTATCCAGCCGAGGGCTATCCAGTCGAGGCCGGAACGCGTCAACGCCAGATCTGTCTGTGTCGTCTGGACAGTCTGAAAGGACTAATGGTAAGCAAGCATTGTTTGAGCTGTGTATTTGCGACACTGTGTAGCTGACGATGAGGCTCTTTATGCTCAGGTAACGAGACTGAAGAACAGTCCCAGCGTACGGCTAGCAACGCGAGCGCAAAGCCGGTCCAGGAAGGCGAACAAGCTCATACACTGGCCACGAAGAAAAGCAAACCGCGCTTCACTAATCTTCTAGCCCGCACACGTTCCATCCGAGTGGATGACCCGTTTTCGAGTGCTAAATTTCCGACAACCGCACGACGCCCATCTAACGGTCTTCTACGCTTGGAGGAGATCAGCACGCAGCAGCCAACGCAGCCACCCATCAAAACCGCACCTCTCCAAGCAGACAGAAAGTTTAGGGATGTAATGGCGTCGACTAACCGGAACCGTTCGGCCGATCGCCAGCTACCTAATGATAATAATGCGCATAACAATAATAACAACAACATCAATAACAACAACCAGGCCAGGAAAGAGCGGGTCACTGGGGGATCTGTGGCTATGTCTACACTGAACCAAGTGTCCAACAGCTCACTATTTTCGAATCTGAAACAAACTTCTAGCGGAGCCGCATATCATATTGGCAAGGCAGGAAAAGGATTCTTTAGTAAGATCTCCAGAAGCGGTAGCAGCAATGAGCGAGAATTGGTCACGGATGATAATTATGTTTGCTCCGTGATCAACTTACCGCTTATCGAGCAAACCCGCCGTACGAGGATATCGAAGCGGCTGGAGAATTCCAGGGACAAGACAGAGTTTTGGATGCCTGCTTTGCCATGGCGATGTATCGAGTATGTGTATCTGGTTCCGAATGAAGACTCCAAGTTGCTAATGATGGGTTTAGTTATCTTAATTTTAAGGGTTGCGAGGAAGAAGGTCTATACAGAGTCCCAGGTAGCGGCAAGGATGTCAAACACTGGCAGCGACGGTTCGATACAGGTATGAAATATTTTAATCTCATTTCTAGTTGGCGCATGAGACTAATCCCTGTTAGAACTTGATATCAACCTATTCGACGAGCCAGAGCTTTACGATATCAACACCATTGGGTCTATGTTCAAGGCTTGGCTGCGTGAACTTCCGGATGAAATCTTCCCTAAAAAGACGCAAGCCATGATCGCTGAAAAGTGCATGGGCGCAACTACCGCTCCTCAGTTACTGAAAGACGAACTCTCCAAACTCCCACCGCAGAACTACTACCTCCTTTTCGCCATTACCTGCCACCTCAGCCTCCTTCACTCCTACGTCGACAAGAACAAAATGGACTATCGCAATCTCTGTATTTGCTTCCAACCGTGCATGAAAATTGACGGGTTCTGCTTCCAATTCTTAGTCTGCGACTGGAAGAACTGCTGGCAGGGCTGCTGGACGGAGAAGGAATATATGGAAAAGGAAGTGGAAGCAGATAGGTTGGCACAACTGGCGCGACTTGAGATCACCAACAAGTCGTCTATACCCGCTAGCATATCTGAAGAACGCGCTGTCTCATCGTCTGGCAGTAGTCAAGCCCCACCACGCAATGGACTCACCAGCGGCACCGCAACTCAGGCTTCGAGCCGTTCAGGTAGCCCTAAGCGTGGTCGAAAGCACACACCCCCGAGCATCAATAGCGCTCATTCCCGCTCTGCCTCTCAACTCCCTGAATTAGGTCCGCCTTTATCTCCTATCAAGATCTAAAGCGGGAATGTCTAATTCACTCTGGTCTTGACATATTTCGGCTCTATATGGTGTATTTTCACCTGGTTTGATTTTTCTTATGGTTTCCTATTCACGGCGTCCGAAGGGCGTGGTTTTTACTGTTTTGAACGGATCTGACTCTCCTGATATTGCTTGAGTGTTCTCTGTTTTTCTTTTGCTCTTTTCATTTTGAGGCTTGGACCTTTTTCTTGCATGGGTTCATTTACATCTGCGGAGGAGGATATCGAGACATCTGTGGCGTCAATTCATTGGGTTTGGAATTATTTTTTGCGCTTTGGTATCCCCATCGTATGCTTTTGCTTTCTCCTTTTGTGTGTGTGTGTCCGTGTGTTGGGTCTCTTTGAAGCCAGGAATCTTTCTTTTCTCTGTCCATATTTCTTCAGCCGCGTTTACTCAGGCTTTGTAATTTGCAGGGCTTCTCTCATTATGATTTCATTCTCTCTTTTTCTCCTTCATACACTCATTTTCTCTCGCATCATGCAAACCCTTGATTCCATTGCCTGTCACTCATTTCATCTCTTTGATCTCCGTTTTGCGAAAGTTACTTTGGTTTGGTATCTTGCGGGCATATTATGGATTTCCAGATCGCTTTTTTCCCCACCCCTTTCCTTTTCTTTTTCTCTTTCCTTTTTCTCTCCCTTTCATTGGCCTTGAATTACTACTACTACTACTAACTGCTCATGAATCTTGCCCGCTTTTTGATTTTTTCCCCCTTGCTTTTTTATTGCTTTTGAGTTGGGCCAGTTGATTTGTTCTTTTTTTTTTTTGGCTTTTTTACTTTAGATGCATACGCGGCATTATATACCACCTTCTCCTTATTTTATGCAAAGTAATTTTTTGCTTCGAGTGCCCTTTTTTGTTTGGCTTTTGTTGTTTTTTTCGGTGTGGTGCCTGTAGGTGGACTATTTTTTACCCTTGTAGCAGCGGTTCCCCTTATTCATTTCCTTCTTCTTCCACGCGCGTTTTTATACCTGCCTATTCTTGCTTCCTAATAGGAGTTCTCTTGGTTAGATACGCCAGCCCGTACATTCAGGAAATGCCATGCCATTTCAGGATGTGCAGTTGTAGTAGACAATACACGGGAGGAATGGAAGTAAACGCTGTATGTACACCTGTAGGCAATATATGATTATATCTCTGCATTGTGACAGCAACGAGGAAATAAATATCGTAAAAACTAGGAATGAGAAATGGTTTTTTTCCGCTTTTATTTAGACCCGTTGCAAAAAAAACAAAACAAATGGAACCTGTAGACAAGAACCCTTTATAGAGGAACAAGAGAGAAACATGGAAAAACTCCCGACAAAACATAAAACGCCCAGCTGAGTAAAAAAAAGAAAAGAAAAGAATATACCGCACAGGAATCCCACAATTCGAAACCAAAAGAATAGAAACGAGTTTCCCGTTCTCAAGCCCCCTTCCTCGAGCCCCTCCGCTCATTCGCCCTCTGCCTCCTCTCATTCCTCCGAATACTCTCAACCCTCTCCCTTCTTCCCAGCGATCTAACCCCCTTCCCCTCCGCAGCATCCTTCTCCTCATTCTTCCACTCCTTATCATCCACCTCAACCAACCACTCATTCTCCCCCTTCTTATTCGCGCCTCCATACCCCCATCTAGGCACCCACTTCTCCTTCTCCGCATCATACACCATCTTTCCCTTTGCCTCCTTAGTCCCCGCACCGGGCTTGCTCGAGTATTTCCCAATCCCCTTCTTGCGCGCAAAGAGCTCCCATTTCGTCGGTTGTTTGGGCGTCGGGAGAGGTTTGAAGCGTGGGGTAAGCATGTTGCGGGGGGGCAGGGTGAGGAGGACTCCGTCTTTTGTTGTGGAGGTTAGAGTGCAGGTTGTTAGGAGCTGGTTGAGGAGGGATTGGGCGCCGTCGCGAGCTGTGCTGGCTAAGGCGGCGTTTAGAGCGGTGGGTTGTGTCCTGCCGCCCGGGGGGAGGGTGAGGGGGTTAGGATCGGAGGCGACGAGATTGCCTAGGTCGAAGGTGTAGGGGGTCGGTTTGGAGACTGTTATTGGGCTAAGTGGGAAAAGTGGTGAGGTTAGTTGTGGACTTTTTTTAATTATGAGGGATAGAGCTTGGTATATCGCATTTTTTTCGCAGACTGAAGATGGGAGAGGTTGTGGAGGGAGGGGGGGACGTACAGTCTTTCGGGTTTGGGTTTTTGTTTTGTGGCTTGAGAAGCATCTGTGGCAGTTACTGGAGCTGCTGTGGTTTCCGCCATGGCTTCTGGTGTTTTTATTTTTCTTTCTGGAACGAATTGCTGAATATCAGATACCGTTGCGCATCCGAGATCTCTCTTTCTTTGGAGCTTGAAAATAAATTATTTGGACGGGAAATCCATTTTCCGCTGCAACTATACACTAACTCAGTTAGGAATAGTCATCTGCTGTTTATATGTTTAGTCAGACAATCGTTAAAGTAGCGCCAGATACTTCTCTTTCCAGCTAGCGTTTTTCTCAGCATTTCAACCTCCAAGAAAATCAAATGCGCTGCAAAGCATCTCCGACCAGCTTGCTGTCGACATCAACCCAGGCTGCCAATTGAACCCGAGGAGCCATTCCCGGCAGCCACAGCGCACCCACAATTGTCCCATCGACAATGGCCTCCTCTCTGTGCTGGGGCTGCTTTTCCCAGCTCCGCCCCGCCCCGCGCACTTTACTCCAACTCACGAGAACGAAACCTGTTACTGCCGCTGTTGCCGTAGCCTCCTTCCACACCACCACCGCCCGATATGCGAACCCCGTGAAAAAGAAGACAACCCACTTCACCAGAGATACAGGGCCCAAGTTCCGTGAAGCACGGTCCGCAGGCTCAAAGAAGAAGAAGGGCGGGAGCAAACATGGTTCGCGCCAGACCATCGCCGAAGCAAAAGCCCTGAAGACCAGGATTGTGCTGAGTAACACGAATGCGCTCGAGGTGCCGGATATGCAGGACCTGACGGCGGAGAATATGGTGGATTCCAGACTTAGGGGCACTGTGCTGGGTCTGCCGATGGATATGATTGATCGCCTACGTGCTGCCGAGGCGTTCAAGTGGACGCAGGGATGGAGTTTGTTCCGCCGACCGGGCTCGTTGGTTAGAAAGGAGACGTTGGAGTTAGGAAGGACAATTGACGCGATTAGTCAAGGCGAGATGAAGGGGCAGACTGTGGCGAAGATTATTACCGGTGAGAGGGGTACGGGGAAGAGTTTGCATTTGTTGCAGGCTATGACGATGGCGTTGTTGAAACAGTGGGTTGTTATTCACGTTCCTGAGGGTAAGTCTTTTCTTTTATAGACCTCTTTTTTCCGGAATCACAAGCTGCTTTAGCGATGATAGTTCATGAGGTATAACTAACACACGTCCTCTAGGCCAAGATCTCACCATGGGTCACACCTCCTACTCTCCCCTCCCGGACTCGAATCCAACACAATATGTGCAGAAAGACGCAACAGCCAAACTGCTCACCAACATCGCCAATGCCAATCAACCCGTTCTATCCAAATTGCACATCTCCCAAGACCACTCCGCCATAAAAGTACCACTGCTGCCCAACATGTCTCTGCACACTATGGCCACCATGGGCGCCCAGTCCCCCGAATTCGCCTGGCCCGTCTTCCAAGGGCTCTGGCGCGAATTGACCGCCACCGCCCCGGACGCCAACATGCAGGGGCTCCAGCCCTTCAAGGCCCGCCCTCCCATGCTAGTCTCCGCCGACGGCCTCGCCCACTGGATGAAGGATAGCAAGTACTTCAGCGTCGACTACCAACCCATCCACGCCCACGACCTCGTATTCGTGAACCACTTCCTCTCCCTCTTGTCATCCAGCAAAGCCCTACCAAATGGCGGCATGGTGCTCTACGCCACGTCAACCGCCAACTCGCCCACCGTGTCGACATTCAACATCGCGCTAAAACAACTCGCCGCTCGCTCCGCTGGCGTCGACCCTACCTCGCCCGAATTCCCCCATCTAGACCCCTATGAGAAACTCGACGCGCGCGTCTTGGCCCTGTTTGAAGGCGCAGCTAAGGATTTGGACATTACGCCCCTGGGCGGATTGACGAGGGATGAAGCTAGGGGCTTGATGGAGTATTATGCCCGCAGCGGCGTGTTGCAGGAGAAGATTACTAATGAGTATGTGGGTGAGAAGTGGACGATTGCAGGCGGGGGTGTAGTTGGTGAGTTGGAGAAGCTGGGACGGAGACTTAGGGTTCTGTCGTGAGGCAGACCTTTTTGTTATGTGTGTGTGTACAAAAAGGATGTGTTATCGTTGCTTGTGCTTTTAGCCTGGTTTTCTATACAACTTGGGGATATACATTGGCTTTCTTTTCTTTTCTTTATTTCATGTATTGTTTATAAATCTCAAGGTTTTTTTTCCATGGACTTGTGTGCTATTTTTTGTCTTTCTATATTTTTTTTAAAATAGAATGTATTTTAGAAGTTTTTCCCCCCTATCAATGTGTCTATCTGCATATCTTTTTTTTTCGTTCCCCATTTCTCTTTTCTCATCTATCCATCCCATCTTCTCAGTATCATTACTGGAACTCAATACTCTAGGCTGTTTGTATTATGGCAACCCAAAGCATAACTACCTCCCAGCTGAACCTCAAATGATGCAGGACTTGAAATCAGAGCCTCCAAAGACTCCCTATTTTTCCTTCCTATCTAATTCCAGTCAGCAAAATTAAAAAAAACAGATATTCTTTTTCTCAAAATCCTATTTTATTTTCTATCCTTGTTACTAGGGACTTGCCCAACTGTAGGTGTCTTGTGTCTTGCATCTTTTTTAACCAAATTGGAAAGGCTGATAGCTACTTCTTTAACCACTTGCTTTGTAGGATAAATTAGACATAAGCCCTACTACTAAGCATAATATAAAATTTTGAGTACAAATAGTAAAAGTAGAGAGCAAAAAGGAAAAAGATTTGATAACACATTGATTCCTAACCTTGGATATATATAAGTGGTGGGGTTGGTGAAGTGGGATACTGAGTTGCCTACACTTCAGGTGGTAGCAGGCAACTATGTGATACCCTCCTATACATAACACAACATAGGCTATCAAACTTGATAGCATAGGGAGTGGTTGGAGTGGGATGTAGATAACAAACACAAACAAATACTCATGCTTCCTTGGGACTCAGGCCCAGTGGCCAATACAAAGAAGTGGGATCTTTAAAGATGTCTCATTACATAACTGCTAATACATTACTTGATTCTCTCTAACCAACTAACTGCAGGTGTTGAAGGCACGAAGGACGGGTGCCGTGTTATATACATAGCTTGGGTCTCGTTTGCGAAAAGATTTACTGAGCCGGGAACCTGCTACATTGGGATGTAAGTCTTTTTGGATTCAGTGACTGTGTGTATGTGTCTAGGTGGGTGGGTGAGTATGGGATAAATCAATGATATGGAAGGGTTTATCTGTGTGAGTGCCTTTAGGAGGAATATTGTTAGATAGTAGTTGTCATCCCTTAAGGGTCCGGGAGCATCAATACCCAGGGGGCTGGGTAGAAGCTGTTGAATAGATGTGGAATTTAAAGGACTAGTTCTTGATTTCTATGATTTTCTAGCTGTTTAAAGAAAAACATGGAAATCTCATTACTTAGATTTTCCTGTGCTTTCTTGAGTTTCCAGCACAGTGGGTTAATCAACGTGGGGGGGAGGGGGGAAGAGGAAGATAGCGATTTTCAGGAGGGCTTTTTCATCAAAGCCACATGCAAAGTCTGTTCATTCCAAATATATACAGATGAAAAAAAAGGAAAACTGTAAGAGGGGGCTAGTATAGAGAAAAAATCTGTCCTTTCCTTGTCTCGTCATAGCATTACATAATAGGTTTGAATAAAACTTTCCCCCCTGACAGAGATAACATATTGTTTCCTCTCTCTAGCTCAACCTCCAGGTTTCCTTTATACAAACAACTGAACCGCCATCTCCCGCCACCATTTCCCACACGTCATCAATTTCATTTCACTCAAGTCTAGCACTTGAATACGGGAGGGCCGGGGATCTTGTACTGCGTAACAGGGGGCCAGTAGATGTCGATCTGGACACCAGGGTCACTAGCGGAGTAAGCGCCAGGCAAGGAGACAGTGGCAGGGTTAGCCGAGCCACTGCCGCCGACAACGTTGATCTGGGCGCACTCCATGTAGAACTGTGCACCACCTGGTTGACCAGCAGCGTGGAGAGCAATGATCTCACCACGCAGCAGGTAGTGGCCATCTTGGAGACACGATGGGATGGGGATGTTCTGAAGACCACCGGCGGAGATGAGGTCGTCAACGGCCCATGTTACGCCGTCAGGGTTCAGGCCCTGCTCGGAGATCTTGAACCAGCCGCCACCAACACCGCTGTCTGAGGCGGCGTTGTTGACCTTCTTCATGTATGCCATCACAGGACCCTATGGATTTTTCAAAAAAAGGTTAGAACTAGAACAGAAATCGTAATATGTTTTCCAGCCTGCTGGGAGAGGAGGAAACCCCCTGGGGGCTGACCCCGGGAAGGAAGGGAGAAACATACCTTGTGGCTGGCATCGATGACCATGCCGTCGCTGTGTCTCCATTTTCCTTGGACGGTGGAACCAGCGTTGACAGTGATGACCTCGGAGCTTGGGGTGGTGGGATTAGGAGGGCCATTGCACGCGATGCTGTCAGAGTTGACATCTTGAATGGGCTACGTAGAAAGTTAGAACCTCGCAAAAAAGGTGGGGATTTCCCATTGGGGAAGGTAGATCACATACGCCGTTGTAGCTGGGTGCTCGGATACCATGTCCATCGGCTGTGGAGAGGTGATCATCGGTCAGCAAATGTGTCATAGATCTTTGGAAACATCCCCAGGAAGGAAACTTGGAACTAATATAAACATACGATATGTGGTTCCACCAACGACCAGGTTGTACATGATGCTGTGGGCAGACGCCGCTCCAGCGAGCAGCGCTGTGCTGAGGATACCCGTGGTCTTCATTTTCAAGAAGGCGTTAAGACTGGCGTGTCAGGGAATGAGAGGAGAGATATGCTGTGGCGGGATGGATGAGATTGGTTTTCTCTTGTCCCTTCAGAATCAGGGAGAGGGGGCGCTGGCTTATATACCAGCCGCCGGGGTCTCAGCCCCACGTCCCTCTCCCTCCATTTCTGCACTGTCATCCCAGGAAACCGGAGTTTTTTGCATGGAGGGTATGATTGCGACACGGAGTCAAAGCATCGCCAACCCCATCCATCACAGCTCGCTTACAGCAGGCAATGCACGCAATGCTGGCGCAAAACTCGCTATTAGGTTGCCTCCTAATATATACGAGAGGCAGATGGGCAAGGCCAAGAACAGTAGCGAGGCAGGTAGCCCCGAGATGCAATATAAAAGTAGAGAGCGAGTGCAAGATGTGGGGAACGCTAGGATATGTTCAGGGCGATACTCCGTAGAAACAACGGTCCGATGACCCGCAAGGGTCACCCCGGAAAATCAGGCGGCGATCATTCCCCAAGCATCACGCACGGCTGATAATCACTGAAAAGTATAGGTCTCGGCAGGCTAATCTCGAGTCTTTCTTGAGTCCCCACCACCATTTAATTTCCCGTTTGATCCACATCGCATTGAGGAGGAGGCTGGCTCTGACTTTCGCTTGAAGCAAAGTTTTGCGGGGTTGCAGACATAGATGCGACCACGTGGACGAATGCGCAGGGAACCTTGGAAGCCCAAAGAATGTTCCGTCGGATTTTTATGCCGTATTGATTTTTCGAAATTGGAAGAACCCTCTTCTCGTACTGTTTTGACACTATTTGAAAATGGCGGGGTGGGGACGAGGTTGTGGGGATAACAGTCCAGAGGACTCGCATTTGCTGTGTAGTGTTGGATGAAAGTGGCCCTTGAAACGCCTTGGGGAAATGGTTAAGCATGAAGAATCCATGCTGCGGAAATTCACGTTTCATGCGGGCGGCTGCGGAGGTGGTTGAATACACTATGCCAGTGTTTGAAACTCGAGTCTTGACCTGAAGGGAAACAAAGAAACAAACAGAGCTGGTTCGATTCTTCCATCGAAAATGCAATCATGCATCTGTTGTGGACTCCACTTGCAATCTTTTTAGTTCAAGTACTTAATAACTATCTGGATTTATCAGCATATTCAAATGCCATGTCCCAGAGGTTAGTGTATTGCCCCTCCCTTGATTACAGTAAGCGGAAGTAGAAAAGAAGAGGAACTGGAGCAAAATAAGGCTCGAAGCCCGGAGATTCCGTATTTAAAATCATCACAGTGTTGCTAGTAGGGATAGGAAAAGAATGAGAGAAAATGGGAGGAACAGAAGAGGGTCTAACATGAGAAGCTCGCTTAGCAAGGAAGAAGGTTAGTTTGGAAGGGAAAGGTACAGATATTCTTTGTAGTATTTACTCTGCTGTTTACCTCTCTTCCTCACATCTCGGATTTTATACATATCTGATGAACTATTGTTTATGGGCCATATAATGCTTCTAGATACTAGAAGAAAAAGAACAGTTCCAAGAAAGTTGAAAAGAGTCAGTTCTATAAACATAAATAATATAACATGAAACAGCATGCAAAACCTCACTTCCCTGCCAATATCAAGACAGGCATATATATAAAAACATATTCAATAAAATATCCAATAGCAAGGCAAGATGAGGACACATCTTCGTCTCTCGAAGAAATAAACCTCCAAAACACATGCAGACCACAAGCACGCAATAGTCATCACATCAAAGTCGTCCGTCCACCAATATCTCTCGCCCCTTCCCCAGTCGGCATCTCGCCATTTCTCCCCACGACAAACTCATGATAAATGGCCTGCAAGCGGCGTCTCTCGATTTCCGAAATCGAGCAGCGCGTACTCGCCAGCGAGCGCTCGATATGCGGCCAGGCAATCACAATCTCCTCGCTGGACTCCTTGTCCGCTGTGGTATCTGCGGTTGCGTTGTCTACTGTTGATGTACTGGAGGCGCCGCGCTCGATTTGACGCTGTCGCTTGCGGGCTTGTTTGAGGGCGTCGAGCTTGGCGGCTATAACTGCGGGAGGGGCGAGGGAGGGCGAGGCGCCGTTCGTAGGGCCTGAGCGGGACGAGAGCGCTACAGCGTGCTCGTCGGGCGAGTAGAGGAATTGGAGGAATGGCTTCGAGACTGCTGAGTCTGCCTTGCCGTTATTATTGTTTTTGGTGTCATCTGGCTTGAGCCCATTGGCCTGGGGCTTGTTGGGTGCTGGTCCCGTAGAAGATCGATCACCTAGAGCGTCGTGAATGGCTTCAAGGTGTGCGTTGTACACGACGGCTTGTAGGTCTGCGCCCGAGTATCCCTCTGTGCGCTCTGCTATTTCACTGATTCGCGAGTTCACTTCATCGTCTAGTTGGAGCTTCTTGCTCACAGCCTGGAGTATGTCGACGCGATCCGTGTGCGAAGGCATATCGCAGAGAAGTGATTTATCCAGACGCCCTGGCCGGAGCAATGCGGGGTCAATGAGGTCTGGTCGTGAAGTCGCGGCTAGGACGTACACGCCCGACAGACCCTCTGCACCATCCATTTGGGTAAGCAGCTGGTTAACAACCCGATCCGTGACACCAGTCGAGTCGTGGCCACGTTTCGGGGCGATAGAGTCAAACTCGTCGAAAAACAAAATACAAGGCCTAGCAGCTTCAGCACGCTCGAATAGATCGCGAACGCTCTTTTCACTAGCACCGATGTACTTGTTGAGAATCTCCGGGCCCTTGACGCTGATGAAGTTGAGTCCACATTCACCGGCCACTGCGCTAGCTAGAAGTGTTTTACCGCAGCCAGGGAACCCGTACAGGAGCAGACCGGATCGGAGACGAAGAGGGCATTGGGCGAATATTGGTGCGTACTTTGTAGGGTATTCCAGCGTCTCCAGGAGGATTTGTCTGGTGTCGTGGAGGCCACCAATTGATGAGAAGGTGACAGATGATGATGTGAGGGTGACATTTCGGAGAGAGGCGGGGGTGAATCCCTTTAATGCGCTCTCGAAATCTTCAGTTCCCAACGTGATGGTACTCGATGTGGACGTTGTATCCTGCACTGAGCGGATTAGTGCCTCATTTCTTGCTCGTGAAACAAGCAGCACAAGATCGCCAGGCATGTATCCGTCCGTTTTGCCCGCCAAATCCAGGAAATCCAAGTCACGGCTTAGCGTGAAGCCATCGAGATCTTCAGACGATCCCGGCCGCGTGCCAGGGTTTGACGGGTCAAGCCATGCATCCTTGCTAGACGAGGAGCTTTGACTTAGCTGGTGACTGTGACCCTGGAGTCTATTCTGCAAGTTAGTAGATTCTCTGTCCTCAGCGGTCAATTTCTCCAGGACTTTTCGTCGTCCGTCTTTGTTTGGAGCTTTTAAGCTGATGATTTCGCGAACAACATGGCCGCCAACTACAACGTTGTTTAGCGATTCCTTGGATTGCGCAGTGGCAACCAACACGACCGAAGAATTCGCTGAGCAGAATTCCCGTACAACGGGACACACCAGCTCGCTAATTTGCCGGCTTCGACCATTGTCTCCCCCGACTTGGAGCTCGGTTTCTACAGGGCACAGCCTGTCCAGATCATCTAAGATGATAATTGACTGACCACCTAGCCTTGCACACCAGGATGCAGATAAGAACAGTCGGTTAAACGTCTCTTTGATGGTTGAAATCCGGGTTTCATCCGTAACGAGTTTGCGGCAGGGGAAATATGACACATTGAATAGATAATCTTCTCTTAGGGTGTGAGCTAGGAGGTAGCTAAGCGAAGTTTTACCTGAGCCGAGACCACCAGTAATGAGAATGGAGGAAGAGCGTGTTAAGTTGGACATGCAATTATCGATGACGGAATCTATGCCCACCATATCGGGAGCATCGGTAGGTATGAACTCGTCATCAGGAGTACTTGGTTGAGTCGGATCCACCGGCCTGGGTATCTCGGGTTGTACCTCGATGCTGACCTTGCTCTCCGAACCAGGAAGCCACGCATATATCGATTTGGACGGATCTGAAGATGGGTTTTGTGGAGGGTCAAACCGAATGAGTCCTCCGTCAAAGTCCGAAAGTCCAATCTGATCATTTAACTTTGGCAAAATCATTCCGTCAGTTATCGGGCCCGAAAGGAGACCAACATCTGAACCAGGGCTTCCATATGCAAGTCGCAGACGTTCGGCAAAAGCATCCTTGGAGGCAGCTGACTCCCCTCCAAATTTGAGACCCTCCTTTTTCTTTGATAGATCAGTAGCAAAAGGATAGATTTTAAAAGATTTAACGGCCGGCTTCTGCACCTGAGGAGGCGCGGCCTCAACCCGAACGACACCACCAACCATTCCTTCGGAATTGAGTGCAGCGCATAATGGAGATGAGATAGCCACATGCTGAGAATCTGGACTCTCATCCCAGGGAATAATCTTTGCGACAAGCCGTTTCGACGCCTTGCCAACTTCACCACTCTCCTGTTCTTTCTGCTGAAGTTGTTGCTGCGGATCAACCGGAGGCAAGACGCCAGCTGGGTAAACTACTGAAACACATGCCCAGCTGGTGCCTCGCAGCTCGTTTTTCGCCAGGACATCTCTGTCGACCCATATTTTGAAGCCGTCATTCTTCTGGCTTTCCACATCGTCATCAAACCATTCCTGGGCAAACAGTCGATCCACGCCACGAAGGTACACAGCCCCGCGCGATGCGGAGTCAGACTGACTGCTCTTCGGTCGCACAGTGCTTCCACTGCTACGGCCACCTGTGCTTCTCTTGCCTGTGCTGGAAATGCTCCGGTTTTCACTCCGGGAGTGCCGACGGATCTTTGGTCGGACCTTCGGAGCAACAATAACTTCAGCACCTGGGGCAATTTTCGCAAATGGCGAGGATGCGGATGCCGGCGGGGTGAGTGATGTGATGATAATATTAGCAGTTGACGTCGGCGATAAGTGTAGGGTGAGTGGATGGGTGTTCTCGGCTACGCCTAATGAGGGACTGGTGTATGCCGGATTTGGTAGGGCACGAATCTGTTGCAGGAGGTTGAGCTCCAAGAATGTCGCATGCAGCTCAATGACTATTCAAAACGCATTAGGGTTGGTAATTCAGTTAGTGTTCTGGTTGGTGTTAAGACGTACTCTCCCAATCAGCCGGTGTCAAAGGTTCGATATTGACGGTATGCGCAACTGGCGGGTCAACATGTAACAGCAGTCCAACCTGTAGAAAGTTAGACGTGCATATAAATATGCCATAGGCTATTGGATAGAGGTACCCTTTGACCATCACTAAGACCCAAGACCCTCCCAAATGTAGAATCTATTTCGATTACGGGAACCTCCTGCTCTCTCGAATTACCCCGTGTACCACTGATCCCATCGCGACCGACGACAGGAGCCAGTTTGCGCTTGCTAGGCATACCAGTCCAGCCAGCATATGCGAATCGCTGCGACTGACCCGTGGCGGAGGGGCCTCGGTATTGCAGTTCAACAATAACATTCTGGGCGGGCTGTATATGCATTAGACACAATACCCTAATCTATTAGGGAAAGGAGCTTACCTTACCGTATTTGCGTTGCCTAGTAGTGACGCCAGCGAGGGAGGGAGGTTAACGAGGCAGTTCTTCAGCGGGACGAGGGCGACCTCCGCGGTGGTCGCGGGTTTCCGGTTACTAGGAGCCATTACGGGAAGGTATGTTAAGGGAGATTAGAATAATGCAGCTATGCGATGAGTAACAAAGCTGTCATCCCCACTTTCCAACTGTCGCTTCAACTATGTATCTTGAGATGGAGGCGGAGTTGTGAGTCTTCGTCTTCCCCACAAGCAAGCTCTCTCTCTCTTTCGGAGTAGTCTCTCCGCGGCTTGAGCCCTCCGACGCATCGGGCCGAGGCATATTCCGCTCCGGACACGCTAGTCTTAAACAGGGTTAATGGGATCGCGTCGCGTTATTTGCACGCGTCGCTCGACTTTGCTGGTTTGGGACACCAACCACCACTTATGCGACCCTTCGTCTGCAATCCTCGCACTCTTTACCCGCACAACCCACACAACACCGCATTCCTCTCTTTCGCGCCTTTCGCTCACTAGTCGATTATTTGCAAGTACCGGCGCAATTCATGCCCCTCTCTTAAATAACCGTTACTCGTCAACCCGCTCGCACTGCCTCAAACTCCACCATGGCGTTGCTTCAGCACCGCGCGCCCGTTAAATACTCCGACCAGAAGGAAATATTCAAGGATTTCCTTCAAAATTTCAAGTCCTTTGAGTCGGAGGAGGCGCTTGGGGATCTTCGCCTTGACGGTGACGCCGACTATGACTTTATGGAGGACGCAGAAGATGGTCAAGGGACGACAGAGAGGAGGAGGAGAGACCCGAAGAAGAAATACATCCAGATGCTCCAGGATATTGCCGATCGCCAAAAACACAATGTCATCATCGAATTGGATGATTTAAATACAGTGAGCATACTTTCATCCGTAGTTCATCGGTGGTGGCAGCCCCTCTAATTATGCGACAGTACTTGAAAGACCAACTTGGAGACGACGAGAGCAACATTGTTGATACTATTGTTGGCAATGCGAAACGCTACATAGACGTCTTTTCTGAAGCCGTAGATGATATAATGCCAAAAGAAACACAAGAAGTAACGTGAGTTTTTGCGTCTTCTGCTTAGTCTAACAAGAGGACTACCTCTAACCGCTCATATTTACCCTGCAGATTCAAGGACGATGTTCTCGATATAATCATGTCGCAGCGTGAGAGAAGAAATGAAGCCATGTCAATGGCGACTGAAGGAGATATCGACGTGGGGATGACACCTTCAATGTTCCCTCCTGAACTTACTCGACGCTACACCTTGAATTTCGAGCCATTGACTCCATCCGGCTCAAGCACTGATCGAAGCTCCAAGGCGCTGGCAGTGCGAAATGTTCGTGGAGAGCATTTGGGACAGCTCATCACCGTTCGCGGTATCACCACCCGCGTCTCAGACGTCAAGCCTTCCATTCAAATCAACGCATATACCTGCGACCGCTGCGGCTCAGAGGTCTTCCAGCCAGTCACCACCAAACAGTTCACCCCACTACAAGAATGTCCGTCTGCCGAATGCAAGCAGAACAATTCCAAGGGACAGCTATTCCTGTCTACCCGAGCGTCGAAGTTTGTTCCGTTCCAGGAAATCAAAATTCAAGAGATGGCCGATCAAGTTCCGGTTGGACATATCCCGCGGGCATTAACGATCCACTGCAACGGAAGCTTGGTACGACAGGTTAATCCTGGAGATGTGGTGGATATTGCAGGAATATTTCTCCCCATCCCTTACACAGGCTTCAGGGCCATCAAGGCGGGCCTCCTCACAGATACTTATCTGGAGGCGCAACATATAAGTCAGCACAAGAAAGCATATGAGGAGCTGGTAATGGATTCCCGTACTCTCCGCAAGATTACCCAGCATATGAATTCGGGAAATATGTACGAATACCTCTCTCGGTCAATTGCGCCGGAAATCTACGGTCATCATGATGTCAAGAAGGCCTTGCTCCTTCTGTTAGTTGGAGGCGTCACCAAGGAAATGGGAGATGGAATGCGAATTCGAGGCGACATCAACGTCTGTTTGATGGGTGACCCAGGTGTGGCAAAATCCCAGCTGCTGAAGTACATCACCAAGGTCGCTCCTCGGGGTGTTTACACTACCGGTCGAGGTAGCAGCGGCGTTGGTCTAACTGCCGCTGTCATGCGCGACCCTGTTACCGATGAGATGGTTCTCGAAGGAGGTGCTCTTGTTCTAGCAGATAACGGCATATGCTGTATCGATGAGTTTGATAAGATGGACGACAGTGACAGAACTGCCATTCATGAAGTTATGGAACAGCAAACAATTTCTATTTCCAAAGCCGGCATCTCTACGACGCTCAATGCGCGCACTTCCATTCTTGCAGCTGCTAACCCGCTATACGGACGTTATAACCCGCGCGTGTCACCTGTCGAAAACATCAACCTCCCCGCAGCCCTTCTTTCTCGATTTGACATCCTGTTCCTGATGCTCGACACCCCATCCCGTGATTCTGATGAAGAGCTTGCAAGCCACGTCACCTACGTCCACATGCACAACAAGCACCCCGAGACAGACGAGAATAATGTCGTATTTACCCCACACGAAGTGAGACAATACATCGCCAAAGCCCGCACATTCCGACCCAAAGTTCCCAAGAATGTCTCCGACTACATGGTCGGAGCGTATGTCCGAATGCGCCAACAGCACAAACGCGATGAGGGCAAGAAGCAACAGTTCACATATACCTCTCCGCGAACGCTGCTGGGCATACTCCGTCTCTCACAGGCACTTGCGCGGCTGCAATTCGCAGAGCAAGTGGTCACTCAGGACGTAGACGAGGCGCTGCGCCTGACAGAAGTCAGTAAATCAAGCTTGTATCTCGACTCCCAGGGAGGCGACTATAGCCCCGTCAGCAAGATCTACAGTCTGATTGGCGGCATGAGGGAGAGCGGGGCTGCTGCTGTCGGAGACGGCGACGAGGGTGAACTCAGTATGAGAAGGGTCCGCGAGAGAGTCATCGCGAAGGGTTTCACCGATGACCAGCTGAGCCAGGCAATTGACGAATATGCAGAGCTGAATGTAAGTTATTGGAGCTTTTTTTTTCTTTTTTTTCTATTTGTTGTTTGGAAATCCCCCGCACCATTTTCTCTTCAACATCCCTCTCCTATGAATTCGTCAATCTTCGAACCATCGCTAACCTTTGGTCTTTTTCCTCTGTGTAGGTCTGGCAAGTCACCGCCAATGGCACACGACTCGTCTTCGTCGACGCTGATGATGATGATATGGTTATATAAAATTTCTTATCTCACAAAGTAGGAAGACACGGGACCTTTTAGCGTATACACATCCACACCCTATTTCCAATTTTTTTTTTTTAAAAAAATGATTCTCTCGGGGGAGTGATCGTTTTCAGCGCTTTGAGTCCAATTGATCAGTCCTATTTATTTATTTTTCAGGGCGTTTTTTGAGGTTGGAAATTCCCTGTATCGATTTCTTCTTTTGCTGCTACTACCCCGTATATTTCTTTTTACTCCTAGATAAGTATTTCTAGATGTGTATGTTTGTTTTATAGTACGGCGTTATGGTGAGGAATAATAATAATTTACGAAAATTAAGTAAAAGTTCATTTCCTAGGATTATCCGCCCCCCAACCCCCCCTTTGGCGGAGAAATATCACGAATGATGGTCTATAGAAGGGAATTATGTTGGGCCAACTAAGATTAAGGCCACAGGGAGGAGAAGAGGGGGAAAAAAAGGAAAATCTCCTCCTTCGAACGTCCGTAACCCCGAAACTCTATATATGGTAGTTAATGCATATCTATCGTAAGTCATTCTACTAGCATGTGAACATCCTTTGCGGCTTCCATACCATACCCACAAATTTTGCAGCGTGGAAACAATTTGGGATACGGATGAAAATCTGGCCCCCTGTATATGAAACTCAAACCCTGTTGGTAATCTTGATGCTGCAGTGGTGGAGTTTGATGTAGGCTCATGACAGAGTCCCAGGTGCAAAGGATCCCATCAGGAGAGGCTTGATTGGGGTGACTAGTGAAAGGAGGTTATCATCTGGATGGATTATGGGAGGGGATAATGGATAATTGGGCCAAGGGACAGCTCAGAGTCAACTCTGGCCAAAGTGGATGCCAAAGACAAAAGTAAGAGGCAGTGAGGTTGGAAGAAGGTCAATTACCTAGGACACCCTAGGGAAAGGAGTAGCATATAAAAATAAGAGCCTTGCTATATCTAGACAATGGGTTTCTGAACAACATATTGTTTGGTTAAAATGCACAGACTTTGTATGGGGTTAAGTAAGGTGGTGATGTTTCTTTCCAGGAAACAGGTTGTCTCAAGCATGATAAATCAATTGTTGACACCTGCATTATACCTGATTGAATTATATATGCCAACCACAGTCGCCTTAACTTCATGAAACTCACAGGTTTCTCCCTTGAGACACAAGAACATTCTGTCTTGGAGCTCTCAGATAAGATGTCGGTAGCTTCTGTTAGCCAAAAAAGAAAGACTATGCTCCCATGGCATGACCTGGGCGAATGATGCCAGGGAAAAACATGGCCAATATAGCTTTGCTCTGGAGAAAGTCAATAGCCTCGAGAGGAAAATTTAGACTCTTGAATTGGCAACACAGCAACCAGTTAACAGGAGAACTACAGAGTACTAAATCTGCCAATATCTGATAAAAATAAATTTCTGTATGTATGTACAACGTGGCACAAATCAATCAATTATGAGAGAGGAATACCCCACAAATTTTCTCGAAAAGTCTTGGAGATCGGGCGATGCAGAGAGAGAAAGCCGGTTAACGGCATGAAGTCCACAAATAATTGCCATCTCCAGCCGAGACACGAGATGCTATGTATGACTTTAGTGAGCCAGGCCAAGTTGGTATGGTTGGCAGGCATGTGTAATTAGTATCGATATGTAATGAACGATTCACCTGCGGAACTAAACACCGGTAATATCAGTCTAGGAATATAATATCTTTTCACAGAGGATAGGTCTTTCGATTGTAATGCCCGTGTCAGCAGAGACGTGCTGCCCTCACTAGCAAGTGGCGTGTCGATCCCGTATAGCTGCAGCATTAGCCAACTCGATTATTCGTTGAGTTTCGGATTTAATAACCTATCACATTCAATCAATGCCTGATACCTGGCTTTGTAACCACCTAGAACCGAATTCATCTTGGTATTCGGGAGAGGTGGTCAGCAAGGAAGTTGTAAGAGGTGGTTGAGCTGGTAGAAACAAAAATGGGTGTATGAATGAACACTATGTCATAGCACACAGGGTTGCTCTATTATGAGCTCCTGGCTGGAGACACTCGGAGCACAGCTTCTTCAGCCTTATGCAGGCATGCGGAGGGCTAGAACAAGCATTGGCTAGAGCTGGACATTATAGGCAAAACAACGGAAGCTCCGGCACAAGGGCCTTGATATTCAGGATTCTAGCAAGTCAATGCCCACCTAATAGGGATTTTACCACAACCCTACAGCATCGTACAAACGGAAACCGGAGGAAGGGTGTCCACATTCCCCCCCTACCAACACAACGAAAAAGCGCGACGATAAAAGAAACTCATTAGTCATAGCCTTCGCACTACCACCTATGCTGTTTCAAGCCTAGTCGACTAAATATAGCTCTAACCTTGCGATCCATCCAATCAGCGCGTTAGCAACTTCCCCGCGGTCTCAGATCGGCTCCAAACTTCCCCGGACTTTCCAGCCAATCAACTTCCTACTGTGGAGCCTCCGACCACATTGCTCAACGTCACTTCATGTTTCTCTCATAGAGGGCGGGGGAGAGAAACAATTGTTCTCTACAGGTGGAAAACCCTGCCATACACAAGTCGAGAACGTTGTCCTTCCTTGGGCCTTTGCTTACAAACTGGATCTGATTTACTCTTCCCTATGAGGTAGATGTGTCCCGAAAAGACGTTCTAAGATCTCCAAGGACATGGGCGCTGGCAAGAGATTACACAGGGTTTGAGAGTTTTATGTATTGCACTACATCCTGCACAAAAGCAATTCGCTAGAACCTTCGGTGAGTAATGAACGTGAACTCATTGTGAACTTTGTCCAACTTGTGCATGAGCCCATTTCCAAGTGTCTTGAAATGGCCAATCCCTGAAGAGGCTCTGAACACGAGCTACATTTTCCGATTCGAAGCAGAGAAATAGATCTCGTATTCCACCACGCTGCAGGATATGGAACGCCTCACGCCAGGCTCCGCCGTCCATGCTAGCCGTGCCGCCGTGGAGAAAGTCCAGGCTGATCATCTTAGTGGGGGTGTATGACCATCGCATGTTAACCAACTAGTAAACGAATACACCGAACATTTACACAAGCGTTGCCAACGGCAACCAAAAAAAAAGAGCTCACGCTCCAAAGTCAGGAGAGGTACTATCACCGTCTAGTGCAACCGCCCACCATCTGACATATCGTCCTTTGCCCATCTATGATGCACTATCAGATCCCGTACGACGAGGCGATCTGGGGTACGGAGAGTCTAGAAGACCTCCCAACGCAGCACTAGCACACCCTGCCCCGTGCTACCTTGGACCGCATTGACGGCTGTCGTGCTACTCATGGAATGCCGGGGGGGGGGGGGGGGGGGGGAACTACTTCTACAGGGAATACATCGGTCCTAAAATTCTCATTCTTTTCAGCACATTGGATCTAACATCACCAGCTTTCAGGTAATGCTGCGCTGCCTGCATGCATGCATGCAGTTGCTGGTGTGGTCGAATTATTTTACAGACGTCATACCAAACATTTGCTTTCTTCGGGGCTCCACATAGTTGTCCTATAGGCGCACACGTCCAAAGTTGTTCTTGGCTGCTGAAAGTGAGACATTCTCACTCGATACTTGTGTTCCGGGGTCTAGAGATGGAAACTGACCTGGAGGAGAGACCCAAGTGTAAGCGGGGTTGCGCCGAGGCGAAATTGGATATCTATATAAAGCTCCCAGTATCCTAGCTGATATTGGGATTTCTTTTCCATCTCTTCTCCCATCCAAACATTTGTTTTCCAGAAAGATCCTTGGAAAAAGCATATCTCAATCTCCACATCAAACCTTCATCTATCCCTCAAGGAAGAAACCCCCCTGAAAACCCAAAATGCTCTCCTTCAAAACCCTCACCACCACCCTCCTCCTCCTCAGCGCTCTCGTAATCGCGCACCCCAACCCAGGCCACGACGACTCCGACTCCTGGAAAGGCAAAAAGTGCCCAACCTGCGACCCCATCTCTGGCCAAAACAAATGCGACATCACCACATCCTGCATCAGCACGGGTACAGACTTCCACTGCGCCTGCCGTGCGGGCTACAAGGCGTCCAAGCACGATAACTCGCACAAGCAGTTCCGTCTGCCATTCAAGAATTACGAGTTTTTGGTGTTTGTGCCGGAGAATACGCCGTGCGATGTGCTGTGTGATGATGCGCTGTTGCCGCCGCCGCAGTTGTGCTCGGAGGTCAGGTTTAGGGATCAGTGTCCGGCGTAGATTCGATTCCATCAGTGTCATATGATGGATGGATTTGCTGGTGGGGGGGAAGGGATAAGAGAGAGAGAGAGAGAGAGAGAGTTTGTTTGGTGGGAAGTTGTTGTTGAGCCTTGTGTGAGTTGGGTGTGGGGACAGCATGCTTGAACCTTTTTTGGAAGCCCTTTTTGCATGTTTGTTTAACGGCTGTTATTTCTTTTGTCATTGGAAGAAGTGGGCTTTTGATGCGGAGGATCTACGAATCTTTCTTTTGGAAAATGCGGCAAACCAACTCCCTTTTTAGACTCCCCACCCCCTCGCCCATCGGCAATACCTTTCCAAATGCCCTCTCGCCTCTCTCTCTTCCCAAAACGGCATACGAAAATACGGAGGGGAGTAATGAAGTTAATGTCCGTCAGGGGAAAAAAAGAAAAAGAATCGAGTTTGCTTGGAAATAGGGAGGGAAAGTGGTTGATTGACGTGTTTTCTTTTTCTCATACAACTTAATGTTTCTCTTCGTTTTTCGCCTTCCACACACCCCCTTCCTTCTTGGTAAGGGGTGGGGAAGGAGACCCCCTTTTCATGCTTTGACTTTCGATTTTAGTGGTTAGGTTTTTTTACTAAAAACGGAGATGAACCTCTTATTTATTTTATAATCAGAGTTCATATGCTATTTACCTTCATATAGTCATTCTCTATAAAGTTTATACAAAAAAGACCATCTGAAGAAAATTTCCAAACTTGTAAAAGAGTTAAGAATTCTTAAGAAGATTGTATATGTAACCTTGCTCTAACTTACCATTACTATAATAGAACGATGCCATGGGATAAGGGTTCTTACATCTTAGTAACCAAGAGCATTATACCATGTAAGATAGGTAGTTCGTCTTACACTCTTCTTCGAAATACCTAGAAATCTTTGAATTTCGAACACATATTTTCCCCTCACTCTGTAAGACACTACTTACCTCGGGGAATTGGAGGACTCTAATAAACATTGAGGTAGGCACTACTGCAGCCCTCATCTAAAAGTTAATGCCATCAGATACCATAGAGCTGAAAAAATAAAAAATAAACATAAAAGGTAAGAAAAAGGTCAGAAGAGGAAGGAGAAGGAAAAAATAATATCAAAAGTCTATCAAGTAACAAAATTCCCAAACCCCATACCTCCACACAAAAAATTACACCCAGAAATTAAAGAAATTAAAAACACTATTATCCCCCCCCTCTCCCCCAAAAAAAGAATGAAAGCACACACTTTTCCCTCACAAAAAAACCCAAAAGCAACCAAAGGTAAAAAGCGCGTATCCGTCACCCTTTTAACTTTTTACGCCCCCTCCAAAGCCTACCAACAAGCGCGACTTTGGGGGGAGGAGGAGGCTTCCGCAACTTCCCAACGGGGAAGTACCGAGCAAGCTTATTGTCGGTGCGTACGACGCGAAGCAACTGTACGGCAGTCCATCCACAGCCCTTGCAGTTACAGCGATCGCAAGTGTTCGTGTACGAGTTCTCCGGCAAAGCAGACAAGCAGTTGTTGCAACAGTACAGAGTTAGGAATCTGCTGCGTTCTGGGGGCGGGGCCGTAATGTCCGCAGCAGATGGAGAAAGAAGCATCGGGCGGGTAGAGCTCTCATAACCATCCTCGTTGTCACCTGTCATGTTGTCACTCTCGTGCAGAGTCACAGGTTTATTGGAATGTTCCAGCGCGTTTCTTTTTTCCCAGTTTGCAATCTCCCTCCCCCAAGTGTCATTCAATTTAGTTTTGATATTCGTAACCATCTCATTAGGTGCTTCCGCGCCGTATTTCTCAAGAGTATCAATATACTGTTCTTGGGTCGCGTGTGACAAATTAAGTTTCCCTAGTACGCTACTACTGTCTAGAGCGTCTTTCTTGTCTCGTTTCGCGACGCCTTGGGGTTGAGACATGTACAGGGGCGCAGTGTGGAATGGGCAGGTCATGCGCGAGCTCCATGAGCGGAAGACCTCACACAACTCGCAGTGCACTTTGGAGAGAAGGAGATCACGGATTTCGCCGTTGTTTAGCTTGTGGCCGTCTTCCAGAGATTTGAACTCGGGGAGGAGACTAGAATCAACGAGGTAGGAAAGCAAACGTGAGCGTCCACAGATTCGATGAGACGACTTAGGGATAGGAAAAGTGTAGTAAAATGATCTGCACGTGTATGCAAGCAGCACGCAATCGACCGGATCCAAATGATCTAAGATCATATATAAGATGTCAAGGGGCATGCGTAATAAAATACTCCTTGGGACCATGTCAGAGCGCCAACCGAACCTATCCCTAAGCACCTCCTGCAGCGAAGACATCCCACGGACGGTAGGTACCATGCACCGTAGGATTTTGGATTTTGATCCCTTGATAGACAACATGCGCTTGAAGTTCTTGTAGTGAGGTGAACTTGTGACGGGCTTGTTCTCCGGAGTGGTGACGCCTGCCATCAGTCATTGTGTTAGCACTAGATTCGCTAACCTCCCAAAGCACGATTCAGTCGAGTGATACTGGCAGTGAAAACTAACTCTCGGTATGTCCCATGCGCGTAGCACTCGGCTGGCCCTCCTCACTAGGTTCTTTATCAGGAGCCAGGGCGATATGGCATGAATCTCGATGGTTAGGAAGGAGTCGTTTAGTTTCTCGATTACATTCCTGATTTGAAACAAACAGTAATAAATCAAGGCCAGTATCAACTTGATTGTCAAAGGGTAGTTAGGGAAAAAGAAGACAAGTCCGTTAAATATGCCCCGTTTGATAGGCAAAGAAATAGGCAACACCAAGTGATAACTGGAAGCCAACGAGGAGGGTAGCGCCTAATAAACGAACGGCTTTGATGTGACCAAGGATAATATAGACAAGTGCGCATAAGTTCCCAAGGACCGGTTGGAAACGGGGCAATGCCCTATAGTGGTAATCAAAAAGTTGGTCCAGGAAATCTAATCGCTCGTTCCATGATCGAAGCCCTTGGATCACTTTGACCACGTACAAGATCGATTTCACACATTCAATCATACTATACATAGAAACAGCAGCATCGGTTACAGAGTCTGGGTGGGTTATGGTGAACCACATGGAAAAGAAGATTGGGGGCACGAGGAATATGAGGAACTTATGGCGTTCCAAATCCTCAAGGCTGACAATTTTAGCGAGTTGTCGTTTTAGGAGCTCAATTATTCGCATCACGGAGTCTCTCTGAGCCATGGTGAACAAGTTAGCAAAAGCATGATAATTGTCGCTAAGGGTACGATAGAAAGGATGCATTAGAAAAGAAGTGGTCGCTAACTCTCTCCTGCTGTATTTCCTGCTGTATTTGGAGAAAAGGTTCCATAGTTTTTGAAGGTGTATGACGCAGCCGAAGTGATGTGTTTTGGAGGCGATTCGGTATATCAATATTCAAATTGCAATGCCCGCAGGCGGAGAGAGGGATGGGAGAGAAATGTAGACTTGGGATGTAAGAGATGAAGAGAACAAATAAAAAGCAGTTAGGTATAAGAGGGCCAGTGAGAGCAAAGTCACAGCTACAACTGATATTGCATCTAAGGCCACCTCAAGTCATCAATCATTGTGACGGCATTCTGACCGGGTGGCGTCACGGGTATCGTGCCTAGATCCATGGTACCCATGGATGTGATAAACTTCCCACTCATGGAACCTAGGATATTGTTGTTACATCATCGCCCTGAGGCAGTTCATGTATCCAGGACATGGTGGAAGATGAGCCAGTAGTCGAGGTAAAAAGAACAAGAGCAAGGTCACAGCGTCGCCGTGGGAGGGAGGGATAGGGTCCAATCCCACTACCACGGCCACAAAGGTTAAATCGCAGTGCTTTCCTGGCACAGGACAGATGAGCAATCTGAAAAAAACGGCTTGTCTCAGACATTAAAGCCTAAAATGGCTGTTGGACTAGATCAAGCAGTCTGGTTCAACCGTAGCAATGATAACTTAGTATCAAGGCGCTTGCGTCTGCACAGAGCAGATAGTAGCCGTGGATTCCAGCGGCTGCGTGAAGGACTGTGGCCCTGCATCTTCACCATTTGCCCTTGAATAAGCTCTTATTAGGTTTTGTATTTCTCCTAGACTCAACATTTGTCCGGTATGGCCGGTCTCCTGGAGGATAAAATGATGGGAGATTCAACGCGATGATGTCGCGTCACAACTGGTTGGATTAGTCATCTTCCAGTATAAACATGAAAGGCTGCCAATTTTCACTCCAGCACCGTGTGAAGAGAGATAAACGAGTGTTGGGGGGGACATTGCGCTCTATGATCAATCGTCGCTATCTCTCTAGGGGTATTTGGTGCATCAGGAACCTGCAGTGTTGTTGGCAGATAGCTTCATATATTCAAGACAAATGCACTGAAAAGGTGTAAGCGCTGGTGATGTAAGAAGGAAGTGCAAGAAAGCAACGAACGTGCCAGAAACCACTGCACATGATGGAAGGAAGCATTTGTGTAAGCCATGCAAATGAGAATTCTATAAAGTGCTAGAAAGAAGTAGAAGGGAAAACAGCATAATAAACACGTGAATACCAGCTCCCGAACAACTTAAACAACTAGAAAGAGCCATTAATAAGGGAAACAGAAAAGAAAAAGCAAAACAGGAAGCAGGAAACAGGGATATAATACTAGGAAAGAACAGCATTAAAGAAACAAGCTCTCTACAGCTTAGCCTTAACAAGCTCCTCCAGCAGTTCCTTCTTAACCTGGTCCTTCAAAATGCGTCTGAGAATCTTCCCGCTCGCGCTCTTAGGGATCTCATCGACAAACCTCACTCCACCCCTCAACTTCTTATACGGTGCAACTTTTGCATCTAGCCACTGCACAATCTTCGCTGCTTCCTCTGCGGTCCGTCGCGCGGGGGGGATAACCTTTGCATTCGCGACGATATAGGCGCGCGGCACTTCTGAGCCGTGGGCTTTGCTCTCGACGCCTATAACAGCCACGTCGTCGACGGCTTCGTTGTCGATGAGGATACCCTCGAGTTCGGCGGGCGCGACTTGGAAACCATTGTACTTGATAAGTTCCTTAACACGGTCGGTGATGTACATGTTTCCGTCTTTGTCCTCGTATCCCACATCGCCGGTACGGAACCAGCCGTCGGAGGACAAGCATTCTGCTGTGGCTTCAGGGTTGTCCAAGTATCCGAGAAACACGTTGGGCCCGCGGATGTAGATCTCGCCTACCTCACCGATGGGCAGTTCCTGCGGTGCTTCGTCCTCCTCGGGGATGCTCATGTACTTGATTTCCTGGTTTGGTAGTAATTTGCCGGCTGAGCCGATGAACTTGTCCCACTCGTCCCAGCTCTGGGTATGCGTGGTCGGGCTTGTCTCGCTCAGGCCGTAGCCCTGTTTGATGCCCGTCTTGATACGGGCGTATGTGGCTTCGACCAGCTCGCGGCTCAGTGGAGCAGCTCCGCAGTTCATCATGCGTAGCGAAGAGAAGTTGTATTTGTCGACAATGGGGGATTTGGTGAGGAGGAGCACGACGGGAGGCACGACGTAAGAGAATGTGATGCGGTAGTTTTGCACGTGAGCGCACCACCGCTCGAAGTCGAACTTAGCCATGACGACCAAGTGCAGGCCATTGCGCACGGAGTTGTGCACCAAACAGGTGAGTCCTGGAATTGAGATCAGTAAATATATCTCGCTAGAGAGAGAAAGAGACAGGACATACCGTAAATATGGAAGAACGGCAAAAACGCCAAAATGCGATCTCCCTTTCCATCTGCATAACCGTTCCAGGTTAGAGTGCTCTCCGTCGCCTTGAACATGCTAACATTGGCCACGATATTCCTGTGCGTGAGCATGACTCCCTTTGGCAGACCCGTCGTGCCGGACGAAAAGACCAAGAACGCCAGGTCCTTGGACGGGTTGATGCGAGTCTTGAAGTAGCGCGTGGCCCGCGAGATGTTCAGGATAGACAAGAAATGCTTATACTTGGCTTCGGGATGTCTGTTGTCGCCCAGCAGAATGATCCGCGAAGCCGGGATACCTGCTTTCTTAGCAGCTTCTGCGGCCACAGGGAGCAGGGCAAGCTGCGTCGCGAGAGCCTTGGCCTTGGTTTTCTTGAGCTGGAAGGCGAGCTCGTCTACTGTGTAGGTGGGGTTTGCGGGAGAGACGATACCGCCGCTCCAGTGAGTGCCCCAGATTACGGGGGGGATGTCAATGTCATTTGGGGAGTAGATAGCGAGAACATCGCCCTTTTGCCAGTCCCAGATGGCTTTTAGACCCTTGCCAAAGTCTAGAGCCGTGGATTTTACTTGCGCATAGGTGTATGAGCGCTTGGTTTCCGCATCTTGGAGGAGAACTGTAGGAGGCTTTAGTCAGAATGAAAGCGATATGTAACGAACAGCGGTGTAGGATCGACAAACGCACTCTTGTCGTCAGGGAACGGCCTATCTTTCCTCTCGAACAGAAACTGCCATAGATCGACGTCGGGGATCTCGACGGATGGATATGGCGATTTGGCCGGCATCTTCTTTGTCCTGTTTGCCTTTCTCGTGATGATAGTGTAGATGCGGGGGTGTGGGATATTCAACACCGCGGAGATGGATCCAAGAAACTTCTACAATATGCGCCACGCGGCTGTGGGAAAAGAAAAGGAGGGAAGAAGTGAAATAATATGAGCAGCTCTCAGCAAGTCCCAGCACAGCAAACGCTAGGCTACTTATTTATTCTATTCCTTTTTCTCTCTCTTCTCATCCCGATTCCGAATTCTCTTATTGCCGGCGCCGAACTCTCAGCAATTAGTAAGGATGAGAGCTCTGTGGATGCCACTGCCACTGGATGGATAGCATCGGCATCTTCGTATTTAAGCCGGCAATAATCGCGCGTTCGCCGCGATCAAAAGTTGCCTCGGCACCGCAGCTTAGTCATGCAGCTTTGACCAATCAAAGCACGTTCTGATATATAGGTTCCCTGGGTTCAGCGGTAGTTGCAATTCCCGCTAGATGACCGTCCGTCCGGGGAACCAATCACTGGCAATCAGCGGGGTCTCGGCAATCTGAATCAAGACTAGGGTGCACGGACACAGGACGAGGTACCTATGCCGGTGGAACGCCTTTGTCCCTCCCTAGGCTTTGCTTTGCTCTACTCTTTGTTAATCTTCTTGAGAGAAAGATCAATATTACTATGTAGATATTTAATATTTCCAGCAGGGGTAATTCTATGGGAATCATATGTGTGTGTGTGCGTGTTTTGGAGGAGGTCGTGGAAAGTGGTAGGATACTATATATATATATATATATATATTGTACTTGGGTCTACAGAGTATATTTCAACAATATTGCTTTTCTACACAAAGGGGAAAATATGGATATAAAAGGCCTGAAAACCCTTTCTATCAAATAGAGCGGAGTAGGGGTTCTTTCCTCCTCCCCCCTTCAAATTCCGATTACTTACTACGAAGTTTGTCGGCGCAGCCAAACCCTCAGTGGTCAGTGGATGGGAGGGGTATGTACACAGTACATCAATGACCACCCACAAATCTCGTCGGGAAGGACTTGTGAGAGTCGCCCAAGTATCTCGCTCGTGAATGAATAATATATATATATACACAGTTTATGCTAAAGTCTCATTCGACCCTCGCCTGCCGCTCTAATCACACACATACATACCAGACATCCACCGTGGAAAAAAGCAGTCTCAATAGAACCCAAGCTGTCAAACTGTCAAGATATAAAAAATAAAACATACAACCCGAGGAATGAAAAGGGAAAAAAAAAAGTTCATATAAAAAAACACCAAGACAGAAAGAGGCGAGAATGTTAAAAGACCACAAGAAAAATGAAAGAAAAAAAAAACCCATGGATAAACCACGAAACAACTACATTATTGTATTCAAAAGGGACACACACATATAGAGAGAGAGAGAGAGAAATCCTTTACTGCTGTTTCTTCGCCGCATTAGGCGCCGTATCCTTCTCAAACGCAGCGTACGAAACCTTCAAACTACCCAGAGCAGAGATACCAAAGTACAAAATCAGTATGAACAAGAGACCAGCTATGAGACCCATGAAGATACCTATTTCCGCCGTTCATGCACTTAGCAATTGGCCCAAATAGTTTAAAAAGGGCGGAGTAGAATAATAAAAATAAAAAAACCAGAGGGGGCGAAACTAACCAGGGCTGAGAAACTGGTACTTCTCAAAGAGAGGCAGGTTGTTCCTCTGCTTTTCTCCTCCTTCATCCTTCCCATCATCATCATCATCGGCGCGGACTGTTGCGTCGGATACGTCGCGTTTCATGTCTACCCGAACTGGGTTCTGGTAGGCGTCCGAGTCCATGTCATATGGTAGATATTCGTCACTGGTTTCTGGGAACGAGTCCCTTGGGGATGTAGTGTAGATGACGGTGTAGTCCTTCGAGGAGGGGAGGAGGTCTATGATTGTTCCGAGGAAGGCATCTGATATTCAAGGTAGAGTAAAGCTGTGGTTAGCCTTAAACTCCCTCATGCGGGACAACAATGTATTGTCCGAGATGTTCTGAGAAGTGTTAACGCACCATTATCAACGAGCTGCTGTGCACGGCTCTTATCCGCAGGCAAACTAGCAAAATCCACCCTCACAACCGTCGGCTGCTTCTCAAACGACTTTGGAATCGACGATGCTACAACCCACACACCCGTTAGCAAAAGAAAAAGTCCCACCGGCAAAACTCACAACATCCCAACACACTCCCATGTTCCGCCCAACAGGACGCAAAAAAAAAAAAAACATACCCTCAACATCCACAACCACCGTTTCCGCCCCACATTTCTCCTCCAACAGCGCCCTCACCTCATCCGCATCAACCACCCCGCTGGCAACCTCACCAACCGCAGCAACGGACACGACGGCGCTATCCTTGCGCAGGACGCGCTCGCGCAGTCGCGGCGCGGACTTGCGTGTGATATAGTCCGAGGCGTGCACGCCCGGTTGGGAGACGAGAATGTAGATGTCTGAGGGACAGGCGGGGAGAGTCGAGGAGAGATACGATTGCACGGATGAGGAGGATGTGAGATGGTGGTTGAATGGGAGGAAGCTGCGGGGGGCCCGGGGGTGGAGGTTAGCTTTTTGGCAGCGATTTAAGTTGAGGGGGGGGGGAAGCGGGAGTTGTGTTTGTTATGGAGCTAGAATTGGGGTTATGTTACTTACTTGCTGGTCGAGAAGAGGAAGAATGGCGATGTATCTTTAAACGCGGAGACTGAGGTGGTTGCTATCGAGCTGAGGACTACGAGCAGCCCTAGCCCGCTGAAGGAATGCATAGTAGCAGATTCAGCTATCCCAATAGCGCGCAATATGCCCTCCTTTCTTTATATAACAAGAACACACAAAAGCTATCTAGCTGTCAGAGTGGCCTGATACATGACATGACCTCCGGCGGAACAAGGACCTGGGTTATGTAATAGGCATGGCTTGGCAACATCGTCGCGGCTAAATAGACGCCAGCTACTCTCGCGGCGTTTAACTCTGGGTGATTTTTTTTAACCTGGAACTAATAAGCTAGATAAATACTAGATGACAAGGAGGAGAAGAAACCCTTCACCACGACTCTTGATTATTTCGTCCGCCTTCGCGCTGTGTCTTGTGGCCCAAACCAGAAAAACCTTTACGGGACATTCAAAGGAACAAAAATAATTACCAGCACAGCAATTCCCACCACCGCCCTTCATTTTCACAATGGCTCCGCCGCACGCCAAGCGCCGAAAACTAGCCACCCACAAGCCCGGTGCACCAGTGGCAGAGATCCGCTTTGACACAGGCTCTCGAGAAGAATTCCTGACAGGTTTCCACAAGCGCAAACTTCAGCGCGTCAAACATGCACAAGAAATTGCGGAGCGGAAGGCGAAGGAGGAGAAGAGGGAGCAGCGGAGGAAGGTTTGTTTTTCCCCCCCCATGCAAATTTTGTGTTTTCCCCCTCCTTCCTTGCCACTGAGGTTCCTTTTGTGTATGTGTGTGTGTGTGTGTGTGTGTGTGTTTGTTCGTTCAATTGGAGCTAATCCACTGATGTTGCAAAAAACTCCCTTTAGATGCGAGAGGATCGCCAAATAGAATTCCAGCGCGCCATAGAAGAAAATCGGCGCATCATGAAAGAATTAATAGCCAACTCTGATGACGGGAGCTTCGGCAGTGCTTCAGACAACGAAGACGAAGAATGGGCTGGAATCGCGGAGCCCCCGCCCATCGACTATGAGGCCGAATACATCGACGAAGACAAGTACACGACAGTCACGGTGGAGGAGTTGGATCCGTCGAAAGAAGGGATAAGGAGAGCTATTGCTGGTGATGATGGGAGCGAAGGTGGGGATAAAGAAGGAGAAAAAGGAGAAGAGGGGGAAGGAAAGCCGGAAGAGGGTGCGAATGATGATGCGTCTGAGAAGGGCAAGAAACGCGTGTGGACGAAGGAAAAGCCTGCTCAGCCGAAGAAAAAGAAGAAGAAATTCCGGTACGAGAGTAAGGAGGAGCGCAAGATTACAAGACATAAGGAGCGGAGAGGTAATAAAAAGGCGGCTACAGCGAGGAAGGTGGGGGATTAGATGGGGGTTGTCTTCTCCATTTTTTATAAATAATGGAAGCTACGGTAGGATGGATGAATTGGAAAAGTGCCACGACGGATCTTATGGTGGGAATGATCCTTCAATTAAAATTCTGTTCTATTTACCCACGGTTCAAATGGTAAAAGGCTTACCGGGGAATATTATGCGGAGGAAGAAACACTGGACAGGGTAAACTAAAGACAATCACGACGCACACAAGGAGAAGAAGCTCTTTCTTAGCTGTGGATACAAGGAACCTAAGAGATCTGACGCATGGATGTTGCAGATAAGAAAAAAAGAAATGAAAATAGAAGAAAATGCTTCTGGGTGCTCTCGATGAGAAAAAAAGAAGAAAGGGGAGAAGAAGACGCCGTTTTGTCTGCCTTCGGCACGTGTCTCTATCCACACCCCTTAAACATTGCTTATATCGGCCTCCAAGTCCTGGAGCTCGCGCTTCAAATCGGCGTACTTCTTAGACATCTCCTCGTACTTCGCCTCCCACTGGTCACGAGAAGCTTCAAGAGCCTGGACTTTGCGTTCGTAGTGGCCGGCCTTGACGTCCGTTTGGCGGAGCCTGAAAGGGATAAGTTCAGCCCCACGCTCATCCACACATAATGATAAAAACAAAGGGCCGTGCAGGGCGGAGGAAGGGAAACATACTTCTCGTTTGTCTCACGCAGAGTTTTATCTGTCTCTTCGGCCTCCTCTTCTAGCAGCTGCAGACGTCTCTGGAGCGATTCATTCTGTGTGCTGTGCTGTGCACTCTCCAGCGCGGTGTCCTTGGCTCCCTTCAAGTCGCCCTCGATCTTCTCAATCTGCTCCTCTAGCACCTGGTTCCGGTGGGTAAGCGATTTGATTTCCTGCTCTTTGGCTAGATTCTCCTGCTCGAGGCTCTTGTTCTTAGTCTTGAGCTCTTCGTTGGCGGCCACGGCTTCGTCGGCCTCGAGCCGGAGGGTGTTCATTTTCTAATGGTTATCGTGCATGGTTAGTATTGCTTTGTTGTTTTAAGTCATTGTTGGTATGGTAATACGTCCGCCATATCAGACAACTTGCCCCAGAATGGTCTGCTTGGGTGTAAACCGCAGGCAAACACATATTTGCTGGGGTGTGTGTAGATATGCGTGGAGGTACTTTTACCCCACCGCAAGGGGAGACCCAAACAAACCTCCTTGATTCTATCCATGTTGGCGAGTTGTCTTCACGAGGAGCGACCGTAAGGGCTGTAGAATAGCAGAGCGGGGTATTTATCAGCAAAAGGAAGGTAAGAGCGAGGCGTATGATAGAGAGTTGTGGAAGAATGAGAAGCAGGTTGGTTCAGTAACGAAAGAGAGCCAGGCGGATGGATGATGAGAGACTGCAGGAAGCCCCCAGCTCACCAAAACACCGTGCCCGCCTTGGCCAGTCGTCAGCCTCCAACCACAGCTTACGTAACTGATGCCCAACTCACGTGATTACTCTGCGTGTGCAGATCACGTGAGGGTCCAGACTGCTGGCCGAGTTTCACGTGGTTTCCGCAGCAACCACAACCAAAACATTGGGAAACTGGGTTGGCTGCAACAGGGACGACAGCGACAACTTCCATCGATTCAACACGTTTCACCACGCGTTACAGACTATTGACATCTTCATTCAACGAATCTCACCGCTCTACTGCGCCAGCTTATTCGATTCCATCGCGTCAACGACTTTGGCAAATGTGTTTAGAGGTCTAAGAAGGAGGACGTCGCCATGCTTGCTGCGCGAGACCAAGAAAATCTAGTCCATGCCCACCAGACGGCTGCCGCTGCGAAGCCTATGAACCAGGGCCTCCGACAATTGCAACCCAAAACTCCTGGGAATAGAGCTCCAAAGACGCCGTTTAAGATCCCCCTCAATGACGAGAACAATCCCTTGGCGTTTGGCGGTGGGAAAAGGACCGTGAAGGGTGGGAATACACAGAATGAGAACCTACTGAGACCGGGAAAGGATGGCATGGGTGACCGGAATGCATTCGTCACGCCATTGGGTGAGTTTTTGAGCTCTACAGTGCGGGGGTGGAATTCATTGTGCTGACTGCAGCAAAGGACCCCGCAATCGTGCCCCCTTGGGGATGAAAACGACAAATGCAAAGGCAAATGCTTTCCAGACTCCAGCTGCCCCGCTGGGAACCGTTAAACCGGCGAAAACCGGAAGAAGATCCTCTACAGTGAAGAAAGTGAAGCAACTTCAACCACAGACTCAACAGGCGAAAACGCAACCTAAGGGAAGTGATACATTGGAGGAGGTGCGGGAGGTTGAGTTCGCACATCCAGTGCCTAAACGTAAGCTCACAGGTATCCCTTTTCTTTGCGCAAATAGCTAATAGCTCCACTTAGCCCTGCCGGACCCTCCTGAAGACATCACCTACAACACGGATTTTCCGCAATTCAAAGGACAGAACTTTGCTAGGGGCTGGGATCGACTCTATGCGGATGAGGTTGGAGAGGATGGCCTTACACGACAACAACGGGACATGAGCGACGCTTATGACAAACAGATCGACGAGCTTATTCAACAGCAGGTGGATAACATGGAGCTACTAGATATCAATGTTCGCCAATTCCCAGACGAGCCCTGCGTTGACGAAATTGTAGCTACAACTCTACAGGAAAGAGAGGACAAGGCCAAGGCATCCAGAGCCGAACGGTCTGTGTCGACCACCAAAGCTCGTAGTGCCGCTCGAGCTCTATCACAAACTTCATCCCGGACAACATTGGTAAGCCGACCAAAAACAACCGCCGCTTCAAGGAGCAGACTTGCCTCGGTGCTCTCGCGGCCAAAGAAACAACCTACCCCGTCCAACCCGTCGTCAATGCGTCACACCGCGGCGGCTGCTAGCTCCCGGACGACGGTGGGATATACAAGAGGTCGTGCAGTTTCATCCACACTGCGGGAAAAATCATGCAATAGGTCTATCAGTCGGTCAAGCTCGAAAAATATCCTTGCCCCAGAGAAATACATGGAGCTCTACGGCTCGCCGCCCTTTGGCAGCGAAATGTGGTCGCGATGTAAAGCTGCTGGGCTCTTCGATCCAGAACCCAGCGATGCAGATGACATCGCGGACGCGGTTCCCTGTATTTTCGAAGAGGATGAGGAGTCTGCGAATTTCCAGCTCACGTTGTAATGTTGTTCAAGAAGGGTTGGTTTTTGTTTGGCGTATTGGGTGATCTTGGGGGGTTTGGAGGTTAGCTCTGCTTGGAGGGAACCGTGCAGACTTGCCCAAATAGTACCATGACAGGTATCGGTAAGGGGTCTCCGCATAACTAGGGCCTTAGTACGGAGTATTAGCCTCGAACATCACTCCTGTATGCGGGACAAGGTCTGGTCTGGGCCTGATGGATTATGGCGTCTGGGTGGCATCAACTGGCAGCAGTCAGCGGAGGTTTTTTTTTTTTTTTTTAAAAAAAAGGGAGGAACTTGGCTCATACCCCCAGTCGTTCATGTTATTATGTTATTGTACATATGTTTACTTTTATTCCATTTAATATTGAAGATGGTATACTATTGGCTTGTCGAGGTGGTCTGATGGGATCTTCCCGTTGGATCGACTGACCAGGAACACACGTTGCAGCAGCGGTGTGACAACGAATTGTTGAGAGAGCTGGCCAGACACTCGCAGGCAGCAGGAATATTGATAACAGTACAGAGTAAATAAGAATATCTTGAATAACTTGAACAACTTAGAATCAACTGAAGGCATTCTCCATACATGTGAATTGGCTTCAATAATACGTAAGCCTGGGTGTTCCTGTTCCAATTTCCAATATTCCAAGCTCCCGGCGCATGGGTAGCTCCACAGCAATTCCCACTAGCTCGCATCCTGATTCCTCTCTCTCCTGGCCTCATCCTCGTCTTTCTCCCCAACTCTCTCTTCTTTCGCTCTTCGTTGCTCAGGGTTCGCTCGTTCCACCCCCTACCCTTTCTTTCTTTCGTTCTTCCCTTCTCCTTTCCCTCTCTCCCGTATTCTCCCCAACAGACTTGCCGTGCCTGCAAGTGCCCATCCCTAATTATGGCGAGAACCCACTCCGAGTCCTCCGAGGACTATGAGTTCATCGAGACTCCTGCTGCTCCCGAACCGTCTCCCGCAAGCGAAGACTGCGGTGTGCGCACCACCGCTGTGAGTTACTGCACTTCCTGCTCCTGAATATTCCAATTGGAATCTACTCTGTCTTCCTCAATTGGAGCTCTCCGGCGTTACCATTGCCCTCAATCCAATAATCCCAACTGACCACAATTCACAACAATCCACAGTACCCAGCTATAAAAAATGCCCCCTTACCTGCCGACGCCGCTGGAAGTGACAGCTTCTCCAACATCCTACTGATCTCCCTTCTCGTCCTGGTGCCCTGGTACTTTGCCCGCCAAGTGCACGGCGGGCTCTACACCACCATCTTCTTCGCCCTCCTCACCTCCCTCCCCATCCTCATGGTCTTCTGGTCCCTCGCCTCGTCCATCTCCCCTCGCAAGAACGAAAAGGCTAAATACCCCGGTCGTCCCGTCGAGCATTACTTGCATTTCCACCGCCCGCATGATCGCGCCAAGTACCATGGCAAGAGCAAGATTCCCATTGAGACATTCTACGAAATGTACTTTGATGGAATGGTGGATTTCAAGGGCGATGCGTTGGAGGTGTTGGAGTACAGGCATGACTGGGCCTCATTTAGGTTTACCATGAGCTTGTATAAGTATTTCTTGACTGGCATGATTCCAGAGGTTATCATGCACACTCGTAGCCAGGGTACGTCTCCAGTTTCCCTTCCTTTTTTTCTTTTTTTAACTAGGATATAATACTAATAAATTTGCTGTAGATGAGGAACAAGTTCGTGGCCACTACGACCGTGGTGATGACTTTTACAGCTGGTTCCTCGGACCCCGTATGATCTACACCTCTGGTATCATCAGCGACATCAACAAGGAAGAAACCCTCGAGGAGCTACAGGACAATAAGCTTGCCATTGTCTGCGAAAAGATTGGTCTCAAGCCCGGTGATACTGTTCTCGATCTTGGCTGCGGCTGGGGTACTCTGGCCAAGTATGCCAGCGTCCACTACGGCGCCCATGTTACTGGCATCACTCTCGGCCGCAACCAAACTGCTTGGGGAAACAATGGTCTCCGCAAAGCCGGCATTGAGGAATCCCAATCCCGCGTTCTCTGCATGGATTATCGCGACACCCCCCAGGTCCCCGGCGGCTACAAGAAAATCACCTGTCTCGAAATGGCTGAGCATGTCGGCGTCCGCCACTTCTCCTCTTTCCTATCCCAGGTCCACGATATGCTTGATGATGATGGCGTTTTCTTCCTGCAGATTGCTGGCCTTCGCAAGGCGTGGCAGTACGAGGATCTGATCTGGGGTCTGTTTATGAATAAGTATATCTTCCCCGGCGCGGACGCGAGTACGCCATTAGGTTTCGTCGTCGATAAACTTGAGGGCAGCGGCTTCGAGGTCAAGAGCATCGACACCATTGGTGTACATTACTCTGCGACTTTGTGGCGGTGGTATAGGAACTGGATGGGCAACCAAGACAAGGTTGAGGCTAAGTATGGCAAGAGATGGTTCCGAGTAAGTTTACTCCCCCTTTCTCCCCCTTAACTCTAACCCATATAACCTTTTGTTTTGACTTTTAGCTAATAACCTTTTTTTTTTCTTTCTGCGAATTCAGATCTGGGAGTACTTCCTCGCCGCGTCGACAATCACCTCCCGCCAAGGCGGCGCCACTTGTTTCCAAATCACCCTCGTCAAGAACATCAACTCCACCCACCGTGTCGAGGGCATCGCTTCGCAATTCGGCCTTAGCGGCGCCCGCCACGAGGCTATCCAAACTGTCGGCGGCGGCAGCCTGCCGTCCGCTAATTTGGCTAAGACGGAGTAAAAGTAGTGCGTGTTAAATTTTGCGTGGTAGTGATGGCGAGGGCGGCGGTTGAGGGGTGGTGGGTGCCTTCGATGAAGGGAGTGTGAAAAAAAAATTGTTGTTAAAGCTGAGAGCGGGGGGGACGACAGGGAAACCAAAAGGGGAGAAAAAGGGAAATGCAATGATCTTTCTTTCTTTCTTCCTTTTTTTTTTGAAAAACTTATGGAATGGATTAATTGATTTCAATTTTTAATTAGTAAATGAGTGTCAGATGTTGATTAAGGTGAGGGAAATGGATGCTGCTTTTTTCATGATGATGGTAATTATGGTTGGCCTCACAACTTCATTGATATATATACAAATTCTCTGCATATTTACAATATATGAAACCTCCTTGAAAAAGTTGCAAGAGGGGGGGGAAAAAGAAAAAAAAGAAAGTCTTCATTTAAAACCCCTTGCAATGATTAGTTCATAAACCTTGACAACTTGAAAGCACCTCTTTTGGTTGAAGTACTATGTTTAGTTCAGTGGCGTGGGCTATATTCCCCCCAAGATCTCAAAGTATCAGTTTGCTACATTTTCCAATCTATTTAAAATAGGAGTCAACTCGTTGATCATATTCTTCATTACAACCTGATTTTGCCAATCACGAAAGTCAACTCCACGTCCCAATGTCCCCCCTATTTCGACTCGGACAACTCCTCAAAGGCAAGAAAGGGTGCTATACCCTAAGCGAAGAGCTCCAAGAAAGTGTTTGGCTTGCAACGTAAGGGGATTATATCCAATTTCACACACACACACTAGAGACTGATAAGAGCAAGGGCCCAAAACAAACAAATAGTAATTATAAAAAGTGTCCAGCATTTCCGGCTGGAGAATGAGCGAGACGTTCTAAAGCGCTTCCAAAGCCGAACTCCCTTTATCCGCCCATTACTTGATGAAATTATCGATCCATCGGACCCTCCTCTAGCCATTGTTTTGAAACACCTCGATGATCACCTCTTGAATACCTCTGCTTCCCAAAAACTCACAACCACCGAGATCAAATACGTTGCCAGGAGAATTCTACAAGGCCTAAAATTACTACGTAAAGAGGGATTCGTGCGTGAGCACAAATCTCGACGGCCTTGTCCTCCGTAATTTCGCAAGCTCCTTCCTCCAATAAATCTTGTCACTCGCTTTCTTTACACGCGAAAAACACCATCCATCGAACTCGGCCTCTGAGTTAAATGGACCCATTAACTTGGTCTCAATCCCTTCATATAGATTGCGGGTCGGCTGGCGGTTGACACGTCCAATATACGGTTGTGTGCATGACCTGAAAAGCTCTAACTGGGACGCAAGCTGTTGCTTGATCGACGTGCGCTGTTGCTCGTCCAATGTCAGCCAAACCTTTGTCCAGTGGGTCGCCTGGCACAAAGTCGGCGATCATTGCAATATAGTCGTTGCCGAGATAGCGGCACTCCCAGACAGCGGGAGCCAAGAGGCTCTGGGAGTGCGCGTAGGCCATCATGTCTGCCTCCGACTGCTGGAAGGGAGCCCATGGTTTTGAATTTGATGGCAACAGCGCATCCACCAGTGTTATGGCTCTTGATAACGCGGTTGCCGAAATACTCGTATATTACTTCCCCGTCGAAGGAACCGTCGTAGTGACGCGCCCAGTTTTTCAAAGGACTTCTTTTAGTCTGTCTAACCTTGCGCACGAGAAAAGCGAGCATTGAGGCAACACCAAGCGTTTTCAAAAAGGAGAAATAATAAGCCAACTGACTTGGTCGCTGAACAGACAATGAGATTGAAAATATTTTCTTGTCTTGATGTACTCAGGGTGGCTCTTGCGATGGGTAGTATGGTGACGTCTCTGGGTTTGAATAAAGGGGTGAAAACATTTGACCCACTTGTGGAATTGCCGCGCGTGTATAACTATATCCAATCTGACCTCAGCCCGCGCTTGTTTATCACTACAGAACTTTGACCTCTTGACACTTTCAACAATAGCGGAACTAAAAAAAGAAAGCAGCTAAATTTTCATTGCAATTTCTTTTAATTTCTTTTAATTCCTTTATCAGCTCCTACTCCAACTCTCATATCTCTACTAAATGTTCTTTTCAGCTTCATGAGATCTGAAACAGACGTGGTTAAGGCTTTATATACGTGCGGATGCCTGTATTGCTTGATTTTCACCAACAAACCCCTGTTCAGAAACCCTCCCCTGATCCAATACAACATAATAATCCGCATCCTGAATCGCCTCTAACCGATGTGCAATACTAACAACAGTCGACTCCTTCAACTCCTGCCTAATAACCCGCTGAATCTCAAGCGATGTCTCATGGTCAATCGACGCCGTTGCCTCATCAAGAATAACAATTGCGCTCCGTCGCAACACCGCTCGGCACAGACCAATCAATTGGCGCTGTCCATGGCTGAGATTCCGTCCCCGCTCTTCCACAATTGTGTCTAGTGTCCAGCCGTGTCGTCCACTGCTGCAGATACGCCGGAGCACATCTGCGCATTCTGCGTCTGAGTACTCGGCCGCCGGGTCCAGATTTTGGCGGATATTACCGGGGAAGAGGACGGGTTCTTGGGCAACGAACGTGACGCGGTGCCGAAGGGCATTGGTGTTGACGTCGGCAATATTGATATTGTCTATCGTGATGCGACCAGATTCGGCGCGTACGACACTGAGAAGGGATAGGGCCAGCGTAGATTTACCGCTGCCGGTACGGCCAATGATAGCCGTGGAACATCCCCCAGGAATGCGAAGGGAGATGTTGCAAATTGATGGGTCAAGATGAGATGCGTAGCGTACCGTGACGTTTTCAAAGACGACATCCGAGCCAAAGCGAGGCCAAGCAGCTGGCGGGTCGATACTCCCAGGTGGCTCTTGCTCAACATGTAGGAGTTCTTCCACTCGCTCCACAGCAACAAAGTCCATCTGGAGCTGGCCATATTGTATGCACAGCCCGTGAGTGGATGTCACGAAGTTTTCTGCAGCAATCAAGATGAAGGCAATCAGGCCAGCAGAGACTCCAGTGTATAGCGCCAAAGCAGTCAGGCAAAATATAGATACTGCAGAAAGGCCTTCAAAACGATACATCAACCAGCTTTGCAGAGACCAGTAGAAGTGGTCCATGCCTTGGAACTTGTCGACGACGTCGATCACTCTGTTCTGGAAGCGTGTCTCTGCGTGGAATGCCCGGACAGTAGTCAAGCCATGAAGGAGTTCGCCAAAGTTTGAAAGCAGAGGGCTCAGTGAGACCATTTCCAATCGTCTTAGGCTCTGAGATGACGGGAGGAACTGTAGAAAAATATACAAAAATGCGCCGGTCAACGCAAGCGAGAAAACCAGGAAAACGGGTGTCACGGACGCGATAACCACTATGGAGGTAACCCAGGTGATGGCTAGAAACGATATATTCTGGAACTGCTGGCCGATGTTGCCGTCCACCACGCCGATATCCGAGGTAAGACGGTTCATTAAACGGCCTACAGGAGTAATGTCGAAGTATCGGAAAGCCGCATGGCTCACGCGCACCATGACCTGTTCAAACATTGTTTTGCTAGCATAATATACGATGACGGCCATAACTAGGGATGCCATCAAAAAATTGAAAACCTGAAAAGTAGTAATGGCGAAAAAAGCCCAAAGCCACGGTCGAACGTTCTCGAAGGGCGGCGGTAGATAAGCGTCAATACCAGTCGGCACAATGCTAGAAGTATACTGATTGACATTGACGGCGAGCTTGAAAAACGAAGGCGTCGGGTCCTTCTCATACATTTCGCCCCAGTCTTTGAGAAACCAAGCCAGAGCTACTACTGACAAGCGATAAACTGTTAGGATAGCAATAAGCACTGCCCACCATCTCAGTTTGCCGGCTTTGATATAGCTCCAGTACACTCTGCTTTGGACTCCCCACTCCGCCCGATACTCTTCCTCAATGAACTTGTCCGGCACCGCAGCGGAGGCTTCCTCAAGTAACTGTTCATCCTCAGTTTCTGTTCTATTCTGCTTGGATGGGCCTTTTTGGCCATCATTGGGCACAGCTTCCTCTCTTAAAGTCGCAGAGACACGATCCTTGTCATAAACTGTCGCCCGCCCCTCCCCAATTTCAATAACTTGCTGTGCAATATCTCGAACCAAAACTGTACGGTGCGTTGCAAGAATGACAGTTCGACCCCGCATCAAAGGGCCAGCGAGACATTTACGTACCACAGCTTCCGCAGTATTGAAATCAAGAGCAGATAACGGGTCATCAAGAAGTAGAATTTTCGCAGTGCTGTACACCGCTCTGGCTAACGCAACACGTGCCTTCTGCCCGCCAGAGAGACCGGTGCCATTTTCTCCGATAAATGTCAGGTCGCCGTGCTTAAAACTGGAAAGATCTTGGACAAGAGCGCAGGCAGCCAAGACTTGTTTATAACGTCGCTCGTCGTAGGCGGATGAGAAGAGAATGTTGTCTCTGATACTCATGCTTTGTAACCATGGAGTTTGTGCACAGTAACCAAGCATCTCATTGGGAATGTAGTCAGTACCTTTTAATTTGTCTAGTTCGCCTAGCAAAGACTGTAGGAATGCTGTCTTGCCTGCACCAACTTTTCCAGTAACAACTGTTAAACCCTTAGGGATAGCCAGGTTGATGTCAGTGAGAACAGGCGCCAGTGTTCCGGGCCAAGCGTAAGAACATGATTCAAATTGAATAGGAGCGGAAGCAGTAGCCACAAAAGATACAGCCGCCCCCTCCGTCACCTTGTCAGGTTCAGACATGAAGTCCTCAATTCTACTCATGGCAACGGAGGCATTGATGAAGACAGTAATAAGGTTCGTGATATCTCGAAGACGTGTCTCAAGCATCGTGAAGAGTTGCAAGGCCGGGAATATGACTTCAATACTCAAGGGGCGGCCGGCAAGAACCGTGTAGGAATAGAGAACTACTACGGGAAATAACCCGCTGGCAGAAGCGTTGACAACTCGGATCAAGATGGTCAAGACGCTCGTAATGATGCGACGACGTAGCTCTTGTTTTCTAGCATCCTTGACCTGGTTTAGCCAGTGGTTCTGCCATCCATACCAGCGTAGGTGACGGATGGCTTCGACAAATTGGGAGGTAATTTGAAGTCGAGTATCCGTTGCTGTTCGTCTCTTGCGCTCCTGGCGAAGCAATATGCTGGTGATGAGGGCGCTTAGAAGTTGAGCGGCCAATACCGCTGCAATCCCGAGCAAACAGGAAGGCCCAAAGAGGTTCCATACAAATACTACGGCGATGATTAACCCCAAGGGTTTATCAACTAGAGCATCAATCTCCCAAAATCGCTGGGAAACTTCATAAACATCACCACGAATAAGGTTCAACATTTTGCCCATCGATGTAGCTTCTTTCGTCTTGACATCGGCTTTCTTCGAGGTCCTCTGGTTCCAAGGAAGAGACCACCAATAGAACCTTGTTTTCTCGTTCCTCGATGGTTGACCCCCTTGACTTTCTTCTCGTTCTTCATTGAGAAGTCCATCAATTTCGCTTGCTGACTCGGAGATTTGAGAGGTAAAGTTTTGCCCAAAGACATTTTTCCTTGACAAAGCCTTCTCATGAACCATCAGGATCATCTCACCGCGGCTCCTCTCATAGCACCGTCTGCCGTACCAGATATTCAAGACCTGGGATTGCACCGCAATCAGACGCATTATGAGTGTTAACAAGGCGTACGTAAGCGGGATGCGTTTGGGAATGGTCGAATCTTTAGTGACCTGAAGAAGCTTCTGTAAGAGCACCGGAGTGGAGAAACCTGAGGAATCGTTAGCTGCGATCAAAAGACCATTAAGAGCAAGCAAGCATACTACAAATCAGCTGCACTATGCCAATCAAAGCGATTATTAGAATATCAATTCCATTGGCCTGCAGCAAGCGTCCAAGTACTGAGCCCTTGAGCTGACCGAATCGTTCGTCCAATCCTTTGTGCTGGAACTCGAATGGGAGGAACCAGACATCCGGCTCATTCAACTGTCGACGTTTACCAGTCGAGATCAGGGGCGCCATCCAAGATACAGTGAGGAACTGCCATAGGCGCAGACTATCTTCTGGGCTCCGAAATGCGCAATCTGGCTGTTGGCCAACTGCGCTTATATCAGGCGAGACAGAAGAAGGCTCGCGGAATGGCATGTGGAAAATGGTGCAGCAAGCCGCTCCAGCGGCGACCAGAGAGATGTAATCAGCAGCAGTTTGGAGGACAGGTTTGGAAGCCCTTTCGTCGCGGGTGGCGAGCAAGAGTTTGACAACGGCGACCGTCACAAAGTATGAAAGCAGTAAAAGAGGACAGGTCTTTGGACGTTTGACAACTATTAGAATAACCACGATGATCTGCTCGAGAGTCCACTTTATCAGTGATGCAAGCACTACAGGGACATGAGGATTAGGTCAGGTACTTACCCATGTGACTGGTTGGATTGCATCTATCAAAAGAGACGAGCTAGAAATCAAGTGGCTACAATCCGCAGCGCATCCCACGGCTGTTGGGATGAGCAGAGCAATTACCCAATGCAACGAGGGATTTTTCTCTTCTTCTTCTTCTCCTTCTTCTTCTAATGGCAGCTCACCGGGGATTTTAGAGGCGTGTTCCAAAACGAATGGTCGCGCCCACTTCGGCTGCCATTGCGGGAGGAAATAGTCCAACAGGTAGTAGACTGTAATGAGAGTGATCAAAATGGCTGGAAGGGATGTAATATATGGCACTGCGCATGGAGAGAACCTCGCATTGTCCGAATCCTGGGATGAGAATTAGTTGGCCAGTTTCCGGAGGTGAAGACAGAGCGCAGCGCAATAAGTACCCATATCGGACGGCAAGATAACAGGATGTTATTCTGTCCTAAAACAGCCAATGGCTCATTGGGGTCCAGAATAGCCGTCTGAAGACTGCGTCCGTCCATGCTGTCAGCAGAGGGTCATGGGCAACAATGCGGCTTCTTTGAATTGACTTTAGAAATAATAGCTAAAAGAGCTGCTTTCGGCATTCATAGCAATTGCTCCGTATACGTTCTTCCAGTTCCAGAACTGCTCCCAAAGGTATGCAGTTAAACAGGGATGTCACTTGAATCGCCTCCGTCGTGCGTGTCCTTTTTGCACGTTTTCGTGGCCCTTTTCACTTGATACTAATCCTCGGGTTATATTACTGGCTGCCAATTTTTTTTAATCACCAGCACCATGAGAGAAACTTGACTAGCATACAGCGTAGCATAGATCCGTATTCGATCTAAGAACAAAGAACAATCTCATTGCTAGACAAACATTGTTAATGATGAAAGACAAATTTAAAATGTTGATTCTGTTCCACCTACATCCCTTAGGTAGTTAGTAGTTGGCCAAGTCACGTGTATGCTTCAGGGGTTTTCGGAGCACGTGCCCACGCCAAGCCTTGTCACCCCACCTCACTCTAGCTGTTCTCTGCCACTCTCAGTATTGTCAACTTGCTCGTCTGTTTGTGCAGGCCTTAGAATGAGTCCTGCTTATCAAATTCAATTTGCCTATTTATTGAGTTTTTATCTTAGCATAAAACTCGCTGAGGCTTGAGTCCAAGTATTATTGTAATGCGTGTTACGGAGATATAGGGGGATCTAAGTGAGCCCTAAGCACTACTTAGGGCAAAAGGTTAGGGCTTGATGTCATCCTCAAGCACACCAGCTAGCAGCAGCAACATCAACTTCTTCATCTTATTACCATGACCTTGTCCATCTCCAAGACTACATGCCCTGGATTAGAGAATTGATGAGTTGTCAGATAAGATACACAAGACAAGCATGTAAGAGCGGCTATCACAGACCTCTGTCAGCATGAGCAGAGGGAGCGAGAAGGTGGATATCCTACTGAATATATAGGACGATCTAAACACATTATCGATGAGCGCCCAAGCATTTAGCGACCCTGGTGCATTCCTCGATCATCTCCTCGATGAGCTCGCGCCACGGCAAAATGCCACTGACCAGCCTGACGACGACAAGAAAGTGGTAGATACCATCCGCGAATTTCTTGCTCAAACACCTCCCCACGGCAGGCTTCAGTTTCTTCGCTACTGTGTGGTCTGGCTCTACAACAATCACAAACCGGATGCAGTTTGTCCAGAACTTCCTAGCGACCACGACTATCAGACTGCATGGAATGACCTTAGCGAGTATCGGACTAAACATGGTCAGACCAAGAAGAAAATACTCAGGTGTCTGAGAAGATTCAATGAGCACATCGTGCAGATGTGTATCTTTCCAAGTGGGTTCACTTACTTGTTGTCCATTATAATACCAAACTGACGTGGGTACATAGTGCTGGCACGACTAGACTCGACCCATAGCTCCACCGAGTCTGCTCACCCAAGGTCTGACACCCTTCGCGAGCAATGCCTCAGACGGGATGGTAATCGCTGCGTGGTTACTCGCGCATTTGACTACTTCGAAGCCTTAAAACGCGACCCTGACCCGCTTGATAATGGTGGCGTTCCGCTGGTTTCAGGCCAAGACCATTTGGACTCACTCGAAGTGGCCCATATTATTCTATACGCTCTTGGATGGAGAAACGATGCGAATTAAAACGATATTCGAGCACGAAAAAATATTCACCTCATACTCGACATGTTTCAACCTGGTACTATGGCAAGGTACGGAGGAGGGTAGATGGACCGACCGGAGAATGCTCTCACAATGGCGACATCCACCCATCATTTATTCGGAATTCTGCACATTTATTTCGAACCAGCTCAAGGCAACGACTACGTCGTCCGTCACATCACACCGGAAGCCTCTTTATACTCGGGGGGATACCCTAGAAATATTAATTTCAGAACAGTGGAATCGGACGTCGGCCTGCCAGATCCGGGCCTGCTTGTAATTCACAGATCTTGCTGTCGCGTGGCCCACGCGAGCGGAGCCGCTGAAGCAGCTGAGAAGTTATTTCGGTATTTTTAAGACGGAGCAGTCGAGGCAGATGGATCGACTTCCCTTGGCCGTATGGTGGCTTTTCGACTGGCCCTTGACCCGAAAATGACACCAGGCCGCGAGGGTACACGAAAGATTCGTTGAAGAAGGAGAAAAGCCTTCTTCACGGATCGTGCACAACACTCTGCGAGGGCTAGGGCAACAAGCCTTAATCCCGAGCAACCCCCGAGGTTCTAACCTTGAAACGACAGCAACTCAGAGACTCAATAAATGATTTGGCACATTCTGGAGCGGCTTAAGTATGACTGAGTGGATAGGAACCCCTGTTTCCCACTCCCTATAGTTATATGTGCTTATTTCTTATGGCACAGGGTATATATGCCAAGTTGCTACCTGTGAGTCGCTGCTTATCACATTATTTTGTGCCATTGAACCCTCTCTATGGTCACTCTACTCCGTCTTCCTAATCTCCAATCCCCGCCCCACCCCCAGCCCTTCAAGGCGTGATAAAGCAACGGCGTGTTAATTACGGGAAATCGATCTAGAAAACGCGCAGATGCTGTAGGACAGAGGGAAGTAGAAGGAAGCGGATGGAGGAGGAAAAGAAATGTGACCAAGAGGAAATTGAGAGGCAGGTCCATTGGGGACGCACTTCGAACTAGTCTCCAGGACTTGTTTAATGGAGAAAAGTAATAGTACCTGAACATAGCGAGGCTTTGGCTATATCTCGTTCGAGGCCCAGCCAGAATTAGGAAGAGTCCTGCCATAGCTGCGACCAGGCAGATTCGTGCATCGCGCAGCACTCATATTCCCTTCACATGGGCGGATAATGAGCATGCATATAGAAATACACCCCTATACATCTCTTCACATTCTCGACCCTTCACAACATAGTTCACAGAAATAATAAATGTTGTTCCTCAAGGTTCCTAACTGATGTAGGTTTAAAGTACAATTCCCAAGGGACATCAGAGTTGTATATCTATCAGAATCTAGAGCTTCTTCTGGGTTTGAGCTTTGAGCTTCTGTTAACAACATACTATCTAGATATGCTGACTTAAAAGAGCCCTTACATTGCCCAGCTTTTACACATGCTGAAAGAACGACCCCCAGTTCCGAATTGCGGCCTTTCTCGCTGACTGCAAAGCTTTTCCTTGGGAAGGTCGTCACATGGTTTTCTCCGTCGATATTGTGGTTCAAAAAACGAAATGGGTGAACGAAACAAGAGCAACAACCAAACAGCCAGCAGCTACACTATTATATTAGCAAAAGCGTTCATCATGAGCCAAACCCAATACCGTGACCTACCCAGAGTGACATTCATATAATAATATCCGATCGCTTCCGACAGATAACCCGCCAGCAACGGTCCCAACATCTGCCCGAGATTGAACCCGACCGAGTTCATAGCAAAAGCTCTCGAGCGTCCACCATGAGCGCCAAAGATATTCGGCCGTTTGCTCTCGATGTCTTGTACAACCGCTAGTTTTTCCACAACCCTCCGTGTAAGCATTTTGGAATGGCGGAAAACAAGGTGTGAGAGATACAGCAGCCTTTAACTTACCAATTGTATGCAAAAACCCCGAACCTTGGACCAACGTTGAAACAACCCCAATGCCAGCCATGCAGGAAATGAATATCGCTTTTCCATGGCTCTCGGCATCAGCCCAAGGAAAGGTAGGGTTGCCAGGAACACCCAAGCACCACATCAGGGGGACTAAGAGGACCCATCCAACCGTGGTGGGATATCGTAAGCCGACGCGGTCACGCAACCAGCCAGAGAGGGGCCCAAAGAAGATCGTCGGAACCTGCAGAATAAAAATGGTCATTCCCACGTTCAAGGACCCCCAGTTGAAGATCTGGCGAAGATGGACCGGTAAAGTAGTGTTGAACCCTGCGATTATCGCGGAGTACACGATGGAGTTTGCGAGGCTGGCTAAAACGCGGACATCGCGAAGCATTTCGAAGTAGAAACCATCCGATTGTCCCGCGGGACGGGTGGTGTCACTAGCCTGAGGTTCTGTCTCTGCAGTTTCAACTTGCGGTAGTGGTGGCAGGAGCGGAGAGGTCTCTGTGTTCTCAATATCCGCCTTTGCAACATCACGGGCGGTCGCGGATGATCCATCAGACCGGGGCTGTCTTGGTGGTTCGATCATAATCAACCGCGCGATGATGTCGAGGAGGAGAATCCCCAAGGGCACGCACCAGGCAGGCCAATACCCTAGCCATTCCAGCAGAGCTCCTCCAACTATCGGCCCTCCGATCGTGCCAGTCATTACAAAGGACATACTCAGTCCCATCATCCTCCCCACACTCCTCTCACCCGCATTTTCAGTCAACATGGCCACGCAGACTAGCCATGCTGCAGATCCCGCGAGCGCTTGCAGAATCCGGCCCAGGTACAGCAGCCAAACTGGGGGATCGGTTCGTTAGCAGGAACCTTCTAGTCTCAAGGAGATGGGGGTGGGGGGTGTGTGTCAGTACACGTTGGAGTGAACGCAACCAAAAGTGTTCCCGTCAGACACATGGCGAGGGACAGAAGAAGCGGAATCTTTCGATTTGCCGTCTTATCGAGCAAGGCGGCAGTAACAGGCGCCGAGATGAGCGTGACAAACCCATGGATGCTGAGGAGCCCGGTAGTCAGGCTCTGCGTTTCGCCCGGGTCTCTGTGCAAGCGAACCTCTAGCATATAAGGCAAGATCGGGACTACGAAGCCGTAGAGGAGGGTTTCTAGATAGGGGGATCGTTAGGAGGATATAAAATGGAACCATATCGTACCCACTACGACGGGACTAGGAGGAATACCGGTTAACAAGGCGATACACGCCGTCGCAATGATTAAGAACTTGGATGAGCGCCATGCGTATCCATACGCGTGTTGCACCGAAGCGGCCATCGTGTTGTGTGGAGAGACGGAAAAGAGAATTTGTATAGAGAAATCGCACAGGGGAGGTGCCTGGATGGACCAACTTGGAAGAACTATAGTCTGGAGATATCGCTATTAAACCATTTGATTTTCTTTCTGGTCGATGTGCTGCCCGACCTGCTATCGAGCGCAAAAGACTTGCTGCGACGAAACTTGTATGTACGTGTGGTTATCACCTCTCGGGAGGGGGAGTTACATACATGACTATCATTTTCCTTTCTCTCTCCAGCTCCTGTTTTCAGGCTTAGCTTACATCATCTGGCTGCAAGTAACTGGTCCACCGCTCAAGACTTGCATTGATTTAAGGCTTGTGATTCTTTCCCGCGTTAATTGGTGTCCTTTGGGCGAGTTGTGGCTTGCAGATCTGCCACCACTATCTGCATAGTGCAGCTCTCACAGGAGTAATCGAAAAAATTGCGCAGAAGGAACTTTTACAGGCCTAATTGATTCTCAGACCCCCAGGCCGGATAAAAATTTGCAGCTAACAATTGTCTTACGTGTTAGCTACTAATTTTCTTATATCGAGCACGAGGAATAAGCGAGTCCTTTGGCTGTGACAAATCTGAGCTTTGATATCAGTGATACGGCACAGATTCCACAGTACATACTAGCTGTTATGGGAAGATATACCGAGATCGCCAGCTCTAATAATAATCATCCCGTCGAGATGGGGACCTTATATCCGTTTCTACACCTCTCTTCCAAAAGAAAAACTTCCACGAAAAGCTCAAAAGGTCCGAAGAATCTGACTTTTCTAAACTTCCGCGGGGGGGCTGGCTGTGTTAAGAGGGACTATTTAGCCCGGATTCGAGGGAGCCAGACAGGTTTTGAATATTTTCCAATATGATGGGCTATCTCATTTTTCAGTCATCAAATGAGAATGCAAGTCTGATGGACGTCAGAGGGAAATCCGGTGTGACTGTGCTACCTCTTGCATGTTCATGCATACTCTATACTCTGTAATGTGGGGATAGTTACGCGAATGTTGGGGAGGCGAAATGAGGATGATCTAAAATAATAGGTCGTGGTAAAGCGGCTGGCTGAACGGTCCCTCCGCGACGGCGCTACCGAGATGTTCTGCAGGCAAATAACTCCTGAAGAATGTGGGATACGGTCATAGCAGATCGAAAATAAATAGCCGATGCAAGCTAATTGCAGATCATGGCAGGCACAGGCCACGCCACACGGCTGGCTGAAATGGGACCCACTCTATCTGATATTCTCCAGCCATCCCCTCAACATATATCATTTTACTCACAGAGATCAAACAGTCAACCACTGTTTTCTCCTGATTGGTCGCAGAAAGTACATTCTGCATATGTATGTGAATTCACTCCGAGCTGGTTCTTCTTGAAGCTAAACTGAGGTTATAGAGTGTACGAAGGTTTGGGGACTCCCCAAGCCACTGTCCATGGGCTTGGGAGGACAGACTTTTCATGAAACCAACCACGATGTTCTCGTTTCTACACACTCTGTCAATGACTGGTAAGACCACTTCAGGACCTACCAAGATATGTTAAGGGGGTTTTCATATGGACTAATTTGCGATGGTGGCTGGCTTCAAGAGCTGAATCATATAAGCTTGTTAGATCAGTAGCAATCCATAGACGTCACTGCGCAACGTTTGACCCAGTGGAGACTTCTCAAAGTTCCTGGTTCTCTAATCTGGCGCGGCAAATGCAGGGAAAGCTTTGCTATGCATACGATAGGGATGATCGGATTTAAAGCTCCCTTTACCGCTCGCTACACATCCTGTATGGAGTATAGATTTTCAGCATGGCTTTCCCATTCATTGATCGAAGGAACAAGACCCACTATGCATTGATCCACGGATTTGTCGCAAGCACAACGCGACTGATCGGATGAGCAGATATAATCAGAATCCTAACCGATGGAGCAGCTGGCAGATGTGGCTTGACCAGACTAGCATGGCCAGGCCAGCTATAAAGTCTCTCAAATCCGATGCATTGCTTTGGTGGTGGTGAGAACAACGCGACTTAGACGGAAAACGATGCTTGTTACTGGGAGCCAACTGGCAAAGATGGATTCACTGAACCTAGTCATCTTCGGGGACGGGACCAGTAATGTATCGACTTTGCTACAGAAGCTCTTGCTCCAAGCACCACAGAGTGCCTCCCAGAGCGAGTTCATTCGCCATGCTGGTATAGCTTTAGGGACACAAAGACAGCGCCTTTACCCGGAACAACGACAGTGTCTCCCACACTTCACGAATATCCACGACCTGGTCAGGATTTACCGGGAGAGTAATGGCGTATGCCACCCGGCTATCGGTAGCGTGCTGCTCTGTGTGGTGCAGCTCCTACAGCTCTTTCGGTACGGGACTCACCCCCTTTTCTGACGCCCTGACAGGCTGCTAACTTCTTGGTTTTAATGGTAGCTATTACGAAGCATCTGCTCGTAGCCGGGAAATCAACACGAACACAGTGGTGGCCGGGCTGTGTACAGGATCTCTGGCGGCGGCGGCGTATGCTGCGTCATCGACGTTACATGACCTCAAGCTGCTAGCGGTGCCAACGGCCGTGATGGCTTTGCAGATGGGTCTAGAAGCCTCCGCAGCTAGCAGTATCCTGCACGAACAGGGCGATCAGCTGAGAAGCTGGTCCCTCGTGGTCCCCAAAATGACAGAGGACGAGGCACTCTCCATGTTATTACACCTCGATGATGCGGCAGACCATTTGCCCCTCCGTCAGCAATGCTTTGTGAGTGCCGTTGGGCTCTCAAGCGTCACAATTAGTGGTCCTCCCCCGACATTAAGCCGCTTCGCAGAGAATCTCCGTCTGTCACAGCCATCCAGGAAGGTGATCTGGATTCCCATATTCGCCGGCTACCATGCACCCCATATCCACAAGACGCTAGAGTTCTCCAGCTTTTTGTCCCGGTGTGGGGTCGATGAAGACCTGTTAACTAGTTTCAAGCCAGCCAAGACGTTACTCTCCCCACTGACGGGAGAGCCCGTGGAATCGACAAGCGCCCTGAGCCTCTTTCAAGCCGTCGTCCTTGACACATTGCAGGCCCCGCTGCGCGTGGATCGGATCGTTGACTGCTGTGTGCAGCTGATTCACGAGTGCGAGACGCCCATCTCAACTGTGAATGTCGATGTCGTTGAGCCGACCTCCATTGTAGAAGGCCTAGCTACCGCGCTCCGTAGTCGCTCCACGGCTATCATTTCCACGCGGGAACTGATTACACTCGACCCGAATGCGGTTGGGTCTCGCCCATCTACCACATCTGACCAGGAACCGTTGGCTATTGTTGGTATTTCGGGTCGCTTTCCTGGAGCCGACAGCGTCGAGGCCCTTTGGGGCGTACTGGAGGCTGGTCTGGATCTGCATAGGGTGGTACGTGAATGATGACCCTCTTTTCGTGGGAAAACTGCATTCTCACTGTCAATAGATTCCAAAGGATAGGTTCGATGTCGATACACATGTTGATCCCACTGGGAAAGCAAAGAATACTAGCTGGACTCCATACGGCTGCTTCATCGATCGCCCTGGAGAGTTCGACCCTCGGTTCTTCAACATGTCTCCGCGAGAAGCGCTCCAGACCTGTCCCATGCAACGTCTAGCTCTCGTGACGGCGTACGAGGCGTTGGAAATGTCTGGGTTCGTTCCGAATCGCACTCGATCAACGACCCTTAGCCGCGTGGGCACCTTCTTCGGCCAAACCAGTGATGACTATCGGGATGTCAACGCTGCGCAGGATATCGGAACCTACTTTATCACTGGAGGGATCCGAGCATTCGGACCGGTAAGGATAATATGTTTAAAAGAAAAAGGAAGGACACTGCTAATATGGGTCAATTTGTAGGGACGCATCAACTACTTCTTCAAATTCGATGGACCGAGTTTTAACATCGACACGGCCTGCTCCTCCGGTCTGGCGGCCATCCAGATTGCCTGCACCTCCCTGTGGAGTGGTGACTGTGATACCGCTGTAGCAGGCGGGCTCAGTGTGTTGACCTCTCCGGATCTGTACTCGGGGCTTAGCCGGGGCCAATTTCTCTCGCGGACTGGCTCGTGCAAGACGTTTGACGAAAGCGCAGATGGCTACTGCCGTGCGGATGGTGTCGGGAGTATCGTTGTAAAGCGACTTAGTGATGCAATAGCAGACCGAGACAACATCCTAGGTGTCATCCGAGCTACCGCGACGAATCACTCCTCAAACGCAATCAGCCTCACACATCCCCACGCAGAGACTCAGTCGGTCCTGTATCGTGAAGTGCTGCGCCGGGCGGGAGCGGACCCGCTCGACGTGGGATATATCGAAATGCACGGAACTGGAACGCAAGCGGGCGATGGTATGGAGATGCGCTCGGTGATGGATGTCTTCGCTCCAGAAAATCCTGCTCGAGGAGGCGACAATCCATTACATGTGGGTGGACTCAAGGTATATTGAACTGTTCCAACACCCGCCTCTTTTTCTGCCATCGGCAAAAGAACCCTGGAACTGACGATCTCTAGGCAAACATTGGCCATGGCGAAGCGGTAGGACTATCTAATCTAAATAACCGATGAATCCAGAGCTCTGACAAATTATGATATCAGTCAGCCGGTGTGTCTTCCTTGATCAAAGCTCTTTTGGTCCTCCAAAAGGAATCCATTCCACTTCATGTGGGCATCAAGTCCAAGTTGAACCGCGGCTTTCCTGATCTGAAGGCGAGAAAGTAGGCATATCCGGTTCACACAAAGAAAGAACGAACTCTTAAGACTTACTTTCGTATAGCGTCCATATCCCTCTTGAAAACACACCGTTCCCGAAGAAGAAAGACAAGAAAAGAACCATCCTTGTGAATAACTTTGGCGCCGCGGTATGCTCTCTTTTGCTAACCTAAAATACTATCGACCTGAACTGATAAAATGTATTTCAGGGAGGCAACACAGCTCTATTGCTCGAAGAGGGACCCCCACTATCCATCCAACAGGATATTCCGCCCCGTCCAGCGTACCCAATAGCGGTCTCTGGGCACACCCAATCAGCCTTAAGGCACAATCTGGAGCGTTTGATTTCCTATCTGGCAAGTAACCCGCACATATCTCCCACTGACCTGTCGTACACAACGACTGCCCGGCGCAGACACCATCTCTTCCGGGCCACTGTGGCCGAGAGCTCCATCCAAGCCACTCGGACCGCTCTGGACCAGAAGCTTCGGATAGAACCCAATGATCCTAATTCCGGACCTCTTGTATTTGTATTCACCGGCCAAGGCGCGGCATACCCTGCCCTGGGTTGTGAACTGTACATGACCTCCACGCAATTTCGTGAAGACATAGACCGCTTCAACGAGACTGCGACGCAGCAGGGGTTCCCTGCGTTCCTATCACTTGTCGATGGAAGCACAGCGGACCTGGACCAGCTTTCTCCGGTCCAAATGCAGGTGGGTCTTGTCTGTGTCCAGATCGCGTTGGCGCGGCTCTGGATTTCCTGGGGCATCACACCCACCGCGGTTATCGGCCACAGCCTAGGCGAATATGCCGCCCTGCAGGTGGCTGGCGTGCTTTCGATCAGTGATACGATTTACTTGGTCGGATCCCGGGCTCAACAGCTGGAGAGTCGCTGCGAGATGCACTCCCACTCCATGCTCGCCGTGCGAGATTCGAGCAGCGTTCTTCAAATAATACCAGAAAACCTCACCGCACAGGTGGAAATTGCATGCATGAACGGTCCACAAGAGACGGTCATAGCCGGGCCGAATATGGAGATTGATGAGCTGGCAGCGTTTTTTGACTCGCGCAAGATCCGGTGCAAAAAACTGGCGGTCCCATACGCCTTCCATTCGGCGCAGGTGGATCCCATCCTGGACGATTTTGAGAGTCTAGCCAGCCGGGTCGACATGCAGGCACCACGCATTCCCATTCTGGGTCCTCTCAGGGGCAGGGTCCTAGGCGCTGCTGATCTTATCAACGCGCGATATCTACGCGAACACTGTCGACAGTCGGTACAGTTTGCGGATGCGCTGCGCCACGCTCAGCAGACGCAGGTCGTTCACGCCTCCACCATCTTCGTGGAGATTGGGCCCCACCCCATTTGCTCGGCGATGGTGCGGCGGGTACTTGGCAATCAAACGCAGACGCTGCCGACATTGACACAAAATGAAAGTCCATGGGTTACCATGGCCGGTAGTCTTGCCTCTTTGCATGACCTGGGTGTTGATATCAATTGGGCCGAATATCATCGCGACCTAGAACAAGGATGCCGTTTACTGACCCTCCCAGCTTATGCCTTTGACAACAAAAACTATTGGATCGACTATAGGAATGACTGGACGTTGCGTAAGGGTGATGCAGCGCCGGTAGTAGGCAATACAAAACCACCACCTGCTGCAAGGCTCTCCGCTTCGGTTCATCGTGTGGTAGAAGAGCGATACGACGGACCAAACCCGGTAGTCGTCTTGGAAACAGACCTTGGCACCCCAGAAGTTCATGCCGCAATTTGCGGCCATCGCGTGAACGATTCGGGACTCTGTCCCGCGGTAAGCATCTTTTTTAATGTTCGCCCCTGACCCACCCTTTTGCTAACATATGTAACGTGCAGTCTCTCTATGCGGACGTGGCTCTGACGATTGCTCGCTATGTCCAGCAGCATCCAGAATCTGGATTCTCCTTGTCAGGACACAATGTCACTGGCATGGAGGTACATCAAGGCCTTATAGTCAACGGTTCAGTGGAGGAAGAAACCCGGATATTACAGGTACATGCCTATCTGGATCGATACTCACAAACCATTAGACTGGAGTACGCGTCGATCGATCCCACCCAGAAGATCCCAACCAGCCACGCAAGCTGCACCATAGAGTTCGAGGACTCGGAGAAGTGGCTTCGGCGATGGAGACGCGATTTGTACCTGATCCAAGACCGTATCACGTCGTTGCAGGATATAGCCGACGCTGGGAAGATCAACAAGGTAACTACTGGACTAGCCTATCGACTCTTCAGCGCCTTGGTAGACTACGCGCCTGAGTACCAACGCATGGATCGCATCCTTTTTGATGCTCCTCGTCTTGAAGCCGCTGCCAACGTAAATCTGGACAGCCGCGGCACCGACTCGACCTTCCTCTATAGTCCCTACTGGATTGACTCGCTATTGCACATCTCTGGCTTCGTCATGAATAGCAACGACACTCTGAATTACCACGATGCGGTTTACATTGCCCACGGGTGGGAGGCGCTACGAATTGCTGGGCCGCTAGATCCGAACCGTAACTATCAGTCGTACGTGAGGATGCTCATCGACGAGAAGAATATGGCAGCCGGAAATGTTTGGATCCTCTGCGACGGGGAGGTTGTGGGCTTGGTAGAGAATCTACAGTTCCAGCGTGTCCCGAGGGCTGTTCTTGATCTACTTCTAGCTCCTGCTGGTGGAAAGCCTAAGAAGGCCCGAAAGTCCGTGGTTCAGACGCCCCCGAACCGACAGATGATCGCCACGAAGCCGGACCAGAGCTCAGAACGGGAAAATCGATCGGGAGCCGATTCGTCTAGACGAGGAGCGGTTCTCGACATCATCGCATGTGAACTCGGCGTCGCAGCATTGGAAATATCCCTGGGCGACCAGCTAGCAAACCTAGGCGTTGATTCGTTGATGTCCCTGACATTGGCGGGCAGACTTCTTGAGAGTTTGGACGTTGACATCTCCCACAGTCAGATCACAAATTGTGCCACGGTTGGAGAGCTTCTCGACCTTCTGGACCAGCGACTGGGCGGCCCTGAACCCCAGTCTGAACCCCAGATTCCTGCCTACTATGATTCTTCCGATTCTTCGCAAGGGGCAAGTGCGGATATTTTGACCCCGGCTAGTACCGACAGTGACACAGTAGATGTTGTGAAGTCCATAATTATCGAGGAAACCGGCATAGCGCCGGAAGACCTCTCGCCCTCTGCAGACCTGAGCAATCTCGGCGTTGATTCCTTGATGGGTCTCGTGATCCTTGGAAGGCTTCGCGACGAGGGGATCGAGTTACCTAGCAACTTCTTCCGCGACCATAGCACGATGAATGACGTGGTCAAAACGATATCCAGCGATCAATCCCAGCCTTTTCAGCAGCTAGTAGTGCACGAGGCGCCAAAGATTTCTGGTCCAACCCGTCAGGGATACTTTGCGAACCCGTTGATCATGTTGCAGAGACGAGCCAACCCCTCTGGCAACCGGACCCTCTTTCTCTTCCCTGTTGGCTCAGGATCTCCGGGTGTGTATTCGAAGTTGGAGCCGATTAGCCCCGACTTTGACGTCTATGGGTTGGTCTCTCCCTTTATGAACTCGCCAGACAGCTATACCTGTAGTTTTGAGGATATAGTTCAGCTCTGGGTGAGCGCGATTCGAAAGCATCAGCCGCACGGCCCATATCATTTCGGCGGACTCTCAATCGGTGGAATATTCGCGTACGAAGCAGCCAAACAAGTGATCGACACTGGTGAGGAAGTGGCATCGCTGCTGCTACTGGATTCCCCCTGCCCGGTTATCCTACCCCCCATGAGTTGTTCTCTAATCGATTACTGCGACGCTCTAGAGCTGCTGGGGCAAGAACGGAACGCGCCCAGGGAAAAGAAAGAGGCAGCCACGAAGCACCGCTATAAGAGCGTCGAGAAACTGGCTGCGTATAAGGCATTGCCCCTCTCATCGGCTGCAAAGGGGCCGCAGACTTTGATAATCTGGGCGGAAGAAGGGTCTCGGGATCCGGAGAAAGATCCCCAACCGGACTTCAGCTACTCGAAAGATGATCGGGGGAGTATTGAACGGTGGATCCTAGATGACCGGACCGAGTTCGGTCCATATGAATGGGACACGCTGCTTCCCGTTCACAAAATGGAGATCAAGCGTGTGGCTGGGAATCATTACAACTTCGAGCACGCCCCTTATGTAAGTGTCTCCCCCTCATGCCCACGATAAAAAGGATCATGAATCGAGATGGCTAATTGTTCTCTGTAGGGATCGATCTTATGTGGGTATCTGCGGGAGTTTTTGTCTCAGTTTAAGTCCCCTTAACGACAGGACCTTTGTATGTCCACTAAAAAGCATTTCCCTATTCTCTGTATTAGGTAGATTTCAGCACTAGACTTCTATTCCTTGTTGAAAATACTTGTCTTCTGAGAAGGACCCATGTAGGGTTCATAATGAGATATCTTGGCCATCTAATACCCGATTCCGAGAGATCATTCTCCCCAGTTGCATAGCTAGTAAGATGGAGACATCAATCTAAACCAAAAATTTAGAAACAAGTTAGATACCAGTTAGTCTACATGTTTCCCTATGACAAGGGGAGTAGAGAGGAGTAAACATAACACAGAGTTCACTAGCCCATCAAAGTGTCAATGCCAGTGATAGAGCAACAGCTTCCCAAACCCTTCCATCTTTTATAGAACATCCAATCACAGACCCTGATGGAGATCAGTGTTGGTCCTCAGGTCAGACAGGTCCATGTGTTCATGATCCCTTCATCCATTCAAAATGTCATTTTGAGATATTTCTCAGCAGTAATCATTCAGATAGTGAGTGACAAATGCATGTCCAGGATTTACACAAGTCAAGATGTCTGTATCAGTTATAATAATTTCTAAGTGGGACAGTATAAATAATGGACCGAGGGGGTCCATGAAACTGCCTCTCTGCTTTCATATCTAACCCCTTTTCTAAACCCAGACATGTCACCCAGTCCAACAGCCACTCTGTCCTCTTGATACATGCTTTACCTTCAACCATGAAAGGCGAACGTTAGATTGATAAATCCAGGAGGTTGCGATGGGGTCCAAAATCAGCGATTGGAGGATTTATCTCACGCCGCTCAAATGATCACGCACTTCTCTCACTCCTCTCTTTCAATACTGGCCAATAGTCGCAATTTGAGCCATTTTCAAAAGAGATTGGCTTTGGCAATTCCGCTGTAAGGGGAATGTGTCGGATATCACCGATGCCGCGTGTCGACGTCAACGGGTCACTGTGGCCACGCCCTGGTAGATCTTGCCGTTAGCGGGTTAGGTGTCGACTTTCTTGAGCGGACTCTTGGTCGTGGAGACTCGCGTTTTTCCACTTTGACAACGTAATGGTCGCCCTGATATCGACCACCTCCTTGACGCAGCCAAAAGCCCCCTCACCCAGCCGTTTCACTTCTTCGTAGATAATCCTCATCCTTAGATACACCTCGAGTAGGACTTTGGACTCTAGTTTCGTATGTTATGGCCAAACATGAGAACCCATCCAGCAGGCTTCGAGTTTCCGCAAAGTTAGGGGCTTGGGGGTTCTGTATGACAAAAGCAAGCTGTTGGGATGTATCGCCGATCGTTTAACGTATCTCGCCTATCGTTTATCGTGTCTCGCCTATCGCCTATATCTATCCTTGGCACACAAACCTTCCCTCGTCTACTCCATACTTTACTAGCATTTCCTTCCTTAGATAGATAAAACTACATTGACATCAATATGATCCTTGTTCATGCACTCTTTTATCCCTATACCTTGCTATGGTTGATACAAGACCTTGTTTGCAGAGGGCTGGAGAGCTCCTATAACAGGCTCTATAACAACTTACTTAGCACGAGCTAGTTCTAGCCTCAGGCTCATATTATGAAGAAGAACGACCCCTTGCCTGGGGATTGTTTTCCACTGCTGTCTGCCGGTGCCATCATCCAGCCTTGTGGTCTGTCTCGTGCTCATATCATGCAATAGAAGCTCTCCACTGGTCCCATGGAACACAAAATAGCAGTGTGTCTTCGCGTAGCGAGATCGGCCGGGGTTTCCAGGCTCTTCAAGAACCACGTCGTTGAGTTCAGGCATGCGACCAAGGCACAGCAGCCGACCAGGAATCTTTGAAGGCTAGACAAACCCGATGCAAAGATATGACAGAAACGGGTCCTCTGGGTGTTGACGCCAACGAGTCTCGTTAGAAGGATGGTGGACAATGTCCTGGGCCCCCCTTGTTCATTAGGACGACAAATAAGCAGGTCCCTTTCCTCTCTTTATTCATGGAACAAGCCTTGTGGTGTTTGTTTTTCTCAAACATAACACCACAATGAAACACCCCATCCAACATTCATTCTTTCAATGTTAACTGCTATATAACGACTATCGAGGTTGAGATTTCCATCTACATTATAAATTTACTCCTCAACTCTGCCTGACCATGACTTCTCCTCCTCCATCACCCATGTGGTCATACCGTGTGCAGCAGTCGCTCAACCGCGTAAGCCGGAAGCTTCTGATATTTGAGAACAACCTCCCAACGTTCGACCGATTTGAACGCTCTCCCAGTGTTCATTCCTATCCCAGCACCGCGTCCTATGACGATTCTGAACAACGGGCTGTTGAACAGATGCCTCCGAAGGAGCGGCGGGCATATTATAGAAAGAAGGACAAGGAGTTCTACCTGGAGCGCGACTGAAAGTGGCAGTCTCCACCGCCTACACCCCCTACACCGTCACCGCCCTCTAAAGAAGAAGCGGCGCTTAGGTCAGACATTGCGATTAACCGTCGGACCAACGTACATATAAAGTTGGAGGACCTCCCTCGAGGCCATCAGGGTGGGATCTTCGACATCAACCCAGATGCGCCCGAATCTGACGAGGAAAGGGTGAGATAGATTCTAGACCAATTTTACGAAGAGGGCAGCCGGAGTATGAATTTAAGCTTGGACTCCTCGCCATTCTGGCGCCTACAGCAGTGGTTGACCCACCACAAGGGAAAAAAACAAAACATTGAAGAGGAAATAGTTATTTATCTCTTATCTTAATATCTTCAAAGAGGAAGGAACTGGTGAGCAAAAGCTCTTTCTGGATTTCCAACATTTATGATGACATACTATTTGGATGATAGCTGGAGTAGAAGGAGCAATGGTATATTGATTTTTATCCATTTTTAAGTTGTTAAAAGTACTCTATGAACGGAAACAGTAATGCATCAACACATGAACTGGAGAAACATCCTCTCAGCCAAGGTATATATGATGTCATCTTTTTGATACATATATCTCAATATAAGTACATAGCAGTGAGTATAGGGAGGCTGAGAAATGGAATTCATCGGCAGTGTGTAGCAGTAGGTGATCAGGTGAGAAGGCAAATGGACTGACTGCAGCAGAAGCTTCTTGACAGGTCTAGATGCTGTGGGCCAGAGAAGGGAAAAGACAGCTGGAGATAAAAAAGGAACTCTGGTACTTCATTGTAAATCATCACTTTCCATCCCATGCACAACCACAATAGGTGTAGACGCCGCATTGCCAAACTCCGTTTTGCAGTCCCCTCCCGCAGCACGCGGGTCCCAGTCTAGTCCCTTGGTTCCTAACAGTGAAGTCGGGGTGACTTAAGCCGGCGTGCAGGTTAGTCAGGAATCCAACCCAGCTGCTGCATCGGCCACTGTATCCAATGCCTGAACTCGAGGGGTAACGCGTGGTAAGTTCCCGATATCAAATGATCAGCCCAGCCATCGATCAACCACATCGACCTCAAGTCGCGGACCAAGACAACATAATGCGCGTAGATGGCAAGAGCAGCAGGCTTTCGTTGCTTCAAGCAGACAAGAAACTCTTCGGAGAGCTGATAAAGCCATGCGCCGGTGAGAATGTAGGGAGCCGCTTTTCGCTTGGGATCATGGTCACCTGGCCTTGAGCGGAAACATTGAAGTATGGCCTCGAGTGCCTCGGTGTAAACTTGCAGGTCTGGATCATTCGCAAAGGTCGTTTCTAAGCGAAGCCGCAGTTCACCAAAGGGTTCTGCATCAGCTGCCTTTGGACCCGTGGACGTCTCATGGTATTGAATGGTAGCCTGGAGGTCAGGGCCAAGTGGGCCCTTGAGAAGTGCGTCGCGTCGTGTCTGATATATGGAGTTCTTACCACGAAAGAGCGCAAACCACTCGCCGCCACCATCGTCGTTGAAGAAAAGGAACTCGCCCTTTTTTGGACCACGTGCTAGACTGACGAAGAAGCACATGTCCGTAAACACAGGGAAAGCGTGACAATTAGTATCATCAAGAGTAGGGATGAAAGCCTGGGCCATTCGAAGGGCCTTGGCAAAGTGTCGGTCCGCCTGAGCTTGATAGTGAGCTCTGCGAATTTTATTAATGGACGCTAGGTGTAAGGCGGAAAGGGCTAGGATCCCATGCATCACGAAGTGATGAGAAAGTGCAATCTCGGGATAAGTGACTTGCAGGGTAGGGTGGAGTTCGAGGGCTGAGGTAATACTGTAACTCGTCCTTGTGGTATAGTGCAGAAGCAATTCAAGATCTACAGTGTTCAATTCGCCATGCGAAGGTGGACTGCGGAGGAGTGAGGCGCTATTATTCATTTGTCAGGTTCGCATTGAGGGGGTAGAAGCATATGGCTACTATACTGACCCTTCCAAGGCCGTAGATTCGCCCGAGGCTAAAAAGTCGCAAGAGACTGAACGGCCGGCACAGTTGGTGCATTGTGGCTTTCTCTCATCGCACTGGAATTGGTTAGCAAGGCATGGTTCCTTGGTGTTAGGTTCGATGTATGTATGTTGCACGGGAATATATGCTCGGGCTGTGCAGCAGGGTAAATGGGGACATCTGGGTGGAGTACGCCAATGCCAGGTCTCCTTGGCTATGGGGGCCAGGATTTTGAGAGTGTTGAACGTTTTCAAAGAAGTAGGTAACGCGAGAAAAGCCAGACTTTTGTGTGAACAGGCTTCCTACCTTTATCCGTCGGCGCTTGCAATTTCCGCATCCGAGTCTTGATTTCCTGCGTATTTTGCGCTGATTTGCTGGTGTGAAGTTGACGTGCTCGGTGGGTAGTATTGGGGGTTTGAAAACGCTCCAATGGTAAGACTTGGTGGACGACATGGCAGCTGTGGAGGTACAGCCAGCTGATGTAGAATTCGTAGGTGGATTGTAGCCAGGAGAGGCGAGGTTATGAGACTGACTGATGTTGGTGTGGAAGTTTAAAGGCGGGGAGGGGAGGATTTTATATTAGACTACAAAAAGGTCAAGCTTATTAGTAGTCTAGTAAACCAAGCTAATATTTATATTCTAATAAATGTGGATGCATGGGAAATGGGGCTGTATACTGCCCCGAGCACAGAGCTATTATTTAACCTTTTGCAGGAATGCAGACAGGGATTGCAACCAGGGTAAAGTTTAAACATTTCCTTCAAGCTGGCACAAGAACTGTGCTGCATTGTTGACTATTGTTGATTATTGTTAACTTGACCTCTATTAGCAGGCAGAGGTGTTGATGTGTTGTTGATAGAGCCAACCTTGCCTGGTGACCCAGCCCCACAGGCCCGGCCCGTGTGGGTATCTGGAGATGGATGTATTTGAACAAACTTCTAGTATTCTGTATATACTTGAGTATATCCAAGATTTATTTGCAGTCACATGGCAAGCTCAGCCTGGCTTTATAGCCAGGATGGGTTGACTGATGCACTGACTGCAGGTACATGTACATACTATGTAGTACAGATACTCCTTGATACTCTCTGTACAGCCCACAGCCTACTCTGGTACAAGAACCAGACCTGCTGCTATTAATAGCCTGTAAGTACCGTACGATGACTAAGCGAACCCAAACAAAGTCTTGGCAGCCATTCCCGATTAGGCCACGGAGTGGTTGGTTGAGCCCCAGCCAATCAGCATTGTCGCTGCAAGACATCACCTCTTCCTGTTTGGGCTGCCACTCCTTGCCAGTCACTTCAGTCACTTCAGGAATTTCAGTCTCTCCAGTCTGCAGTCTCTCGTCTCCCCTCACCCTAAGCATTCATCTCCTGCCGTTTGCTTGTACACTCTCTTCCACGTTCTCACTGCCACATTCCTCTAGCTTGGTCTCCTCGCTCGTCTGTTTGCTTTCTTGTCTCATTTCTGCATTCCATATCAGGCTAGAGCCCCCCTCGTTTCGCGCCACAACCAAGCCGTAGCCAAGTCAACTTCACGGCTTCGAAAACACAAACAGCAACAGTTCTCCCTTTTTGTCAATAACACCTGGCCTGGCACACAATCCTCATTCACTCACCTCTGTCGCTTGCATGGTACTGCGTATCGGGGCTGTGGAGACCATTGAGACGTAATCTCAGCCCCAAGCCCTGCTCCATCTCTCTCACAACTCCGCTGTGATCGTTCACCATGAAACGCTCTCGAGGACGGCCCTCGAGGCTGGTCCTTCTTCTGACTCTCGTCTTCTGCCTGCTCATGCTGGCCGGCCGAGTGGCTGCCCAGGATAACAAGTCAGACCTACCAGCAGTGTCTGATGACGAAAAAGACAGTCCCGCACCGACCCCGTCGCCCAAGGAAGAGGACAAACCTAAAAACACTCCCGCGCCGCAGACCGATAAAACGGATGAAAAGCCAACAAACGCCCCCCCCGCCCGCACGAGCGCTGCACCTACCCCTAAGCCTACAGACTCGGATGATGATGATGATGATGATGATGATGATGACGATGATGACAAAGATGACGATTCGACTCGTACTGAGGACCTACCGGGTCTTTCCACCGATTCCCCGACCACTACATCGTCTAAAAGTAGCACGTCAACCACGGACACTGAGGACATGCCCGATCTTTCGTCCCCGACCATATCCCTTCCACCTTTGCCAGGTGGAGTGAAGATTCCTACACACACCGTTCCCCCAACTGCCAATGCCCCGTATCTGCAAAAATCGAACCTGCCAGAAGGAACCATCTTCATAGCTGTGGGTGCAGCGCTGGGTTTCTTCGGCCTTGCTGTGATCTTATGGAGAATCCTCGTGGCGTGGTCCATCAACCGGTCTGTCCGCCGTGCCGCAGAACGCCAACATCAGCCCGACGCAGCTGCCCTCCTCAAACCTAAGGGCCGAAAGCAATCCGTATATAGACAACCAGGCTCATCTATGTCCATGGAGAAGATGAGCAATAGTGCACGCCATACAGCATTGCCGACTCACACGCCTAGAGGTAGTCTCTTTTTCTCTCCCACAGCCGGCGCTGCTGGCCTACATAATCCCGGAAATAGAGGCTCGGGATATCTCCCAGCGGGTTATTATGCGGCCGGAAGCGCGGCTCCCGGAAATGGACCGGGCCTTTCGCATCTCAGCACGTCATCAATCGGGTTATCGAATCTAGGTCCCCAGTCGCAAGGTTACTCACGCACAAGGTCAACAGGCCCAAGTCCTCCAGGCTCTCCGAGTCTTGGTCCCAGCAGCCGCGGCCATGAGCAGGGCTTCCAATCTACTAGCAGCCTGAATCTGAACTCTGCGCCCCAGGGAAGAGCACCAAGTGCGTACCTGGAAGATCTTTTTGAAAACCACCATCCTCCAGGGCGTCATCAATGATAGGATAATCCTTTTTGGACCAGACCACACAACACCTATCCTTGGCGTGCCACTTTTGACGGGCTCTATGATTGCTTTTGGCTTTTTTTTACAATTTTTTCTGGCCTAATGAACAGCGAAAGCTATTTACTACTTTTTTTTTTGTACAGAAGGACTTGTAATATTGAATCCCCTTTAAAATCTCTTGGGTTATAGGGTTTTTTTTTGCATCTATATCCATTTTTTGTCTGATACTGGCTTCTTTTCTCTCTTCGCATTTCTGACCTCCCCTCTTTCTTTCTGTGACTAGGTCAGGTTATATACTGGAGTTTGTTCTTGATTCTGGAGTTTTTTTAATCCCACAACTCTTTTGTTTGAATTTTCTTTGTTATTGGCAAAAATCTTTCTGCTGGACGCCGCTTCTTCTGCCTCCTTTTCTAGGTTCCCCTCCTCCCCCCTTTTTTTTCTTCCAACTTCCGTGACTTGCTTCTTATCAGCTCCTGAATTTCAGCGTTGCGGTTTTTCTCTATTCCAACATACTTATCTAACATAAGTTCTCCCCCTTTATATGGGGTTTCTTGTGACGAGTATCCCACTTTTTCTTGTTCAAACCAGCTCCTTTTTTCCTTTCTTTTTTCCTTATCGGATATTTTATACATACCCGTCTATTTTCACAATACTTAATCCACCACAGCACTCGAAAACAGGGGGAAATGGAGGATTTAGTTTCTTTTTCTTCTTCTTCTCTGTCTTTGAAAAGGCTCTCAAAGTAGTCCTGCGAAAAATAGAATTGATATATATATATTTTGGTCTTGCGTATGTAATGTAATGTAATATAGCAGTGTAATGAAAGAAGGGTGTAGAAAAGTTCTAGTTCCACAGGCGTTTGAAGAGGTGTGTGTGTGTGTGTCTATGAGATTCTGCCCCTTTCTTTGCGGTGTGTTGAATGAAACCATTGTAAAAAATGGATGACCTCCTTCCCCCCAAGAAAAGAATCTTCAGCGATGGAGTTTGAGTGATATAAGCTCGGGCTTTTGTTTATGCTTCAACAAAACCCTGCGTGTACATAGACGAAAAGGGGCATAGCAAAAGCCTAACTAAATCTGCCCCCCTGGCACATTACATTTTACTTTTCACTTTTTCTTTTATAGGGATAATAACCAAAATAAGTTAGAAAGCCGAAACGGATTAGAATGTATGTAGTATAGTTACAATATACAAGCGAAGGATGGAAGAGGGGGAAAGAAAATAGGTATAAAAGTACAAATTGAAGGAAAAAGAAAGCATGGTAGACGAAAGAAGAAGATTAAGGGGAGGGAAAGAAGAAGAAATAAATATGCTGCGGAGAACACTCGCAAATCTATCTAGAAGAGAAGACACCATCATCAGGCAAGGAAAGAAATGTTCGCTATATTCCCCCCATGCAGAGGGGCAAAAAAGCCAAGGAGATATATATTATTAGTCTTCGTCGTATTTGCCGTTATATTCGCCTAGGAGTATATCGTCTGGTGCTGGGCCGCGGTTGTTTCGGACTATAAATAAAAAGGGTGTTTTTTGTTAGCTCTTCGTGGCTTCTTCTTCTCTTCTCTCTCTTTTGATTCGTAGTTCGTCGGAAAAAGAAAGAAAAGAAAGAAAAACAAGCAAAGAATAGTAAAAATAAACCACACATACCACACTCCGTCTCGACTCTAAAGAAGATCCACATCCACCTCCTGGCCACCTCCAGCACCATAAGCACAAACACGCCGCTCTCTAAATCATTCACCCATGTTAGTCTTGTGGTGAGCCTGCTCAGCCACGTGAAGCGTAGCACTAGATCGATCGCGATGGCGCCGTAGTACATTTCCTTGGCGTTGAAGTAGCGGTGTTTGCGCAGGCCGAAGGGGTGATCTGGGTCGTTGCCGTGGATTAAGGAGGAGAAGAGAGAGAGGTCCCAGTCTTTGGTTACGTCCCAGTAGAAGGTGTAGAAGGAGTTGAGGATGGCGAAGAGGATCCTGTATGTCGTGGGTGTTTGGGTTAGGAGAATAAGAAGGGGAAGAAAAGGGAGGTGGGAGGGATGCGTACCATAATCTATGTAACCCCTCCTCGCTCATGCCAATGCTTTGTGGATCATAGTTCCGTTGCATAGCAGTTAAAATAATCACCGGAAACGCAGTGGAATATTTCAATGCGTTTGCTAAATGTTGTCCGCCCCAGCCATCACGCGATCCGGCCGTACGTTTGACTCGGAAATACTCGATCAGACACTGGCGGAGGCGAATGGCGCTTGGGATAGCGACAAGGAGCGGAATGGCAAGTTGGCCGCCGCATGCGCGGTTTGGGATGCCTGTGCTCGACGCGCCAGAGGAGAAGAACATGCAGCCGCTGACGAATAGATCGCCTAGTACTTTTGCGTAGCTGGTAAGCACGTCTGCGAGAATGATGTCGCCGAACTTGCCATCTTGCGTCTCTGCGATGCCGCCCAGACTAACGCGCTTTAGCGTGGTGACGAGGCGCTGTCTGCCGGATCTCGAAAGGCGGTGTAAGGGAAGGATGAGGAGGGCGAAGAAGAGGAAAAGGTAAGATTGCGGGAGGATTTCCCAGGCCATCACTTGCTCAGAGGAGCCATGGGTGACGGCCCAGAAGAAGAGGAGCGATATGGCGAGCGGGATTGTGAGGAGGATCGCGAGGTGGTAGGTCGAGCGGTAGATGGGGACTTGGACGAGGGAGGATCGCGATGGATAGCGGATGAGAGCGGGGACATCCTGACATGCGGATTAGAAAACTGTGCCAATGTATAAAGAGTCCAGCTATGTGTGTGTGTTATAGCCTGCTAGACGTTGTAGCTGAGGAAGATACATACGATCTTGACGAGCGATAGATAATGGAGGTTCAAGCCCCAACCCCAAACTCCTACAAAACAACAAATAGATTAGTTCAAGTTCTTCTGATTGAATATGGTATATATTTATATTTTTGCAAAGGTAAACACGCATACCTGCTACCAGAATTACGGCGACGCGGTATGGCAGCGGCAAGACCAGGCTGAACCCATCGAGTTGCGGATGGGCATTGTCAGGGTCCATGGTCCATTGGGACGGCCAGAGGTCACGGGCGAGTGGGCGAAGGAAAGAAATAGCTGCTGGGATGGCTTCGGAAGCCTAACGACGCGGGTATATAATAAAAGTGCCGCCGGAAGCATAAAATAACCCAATGCGCAGCTGCTCGTGTGCTTTTTGCTCCAGTCTCCAACTTTTTGATAGTATGGAGCATCAATCAGGGCATGCAAACATTGCGGTGGAACTGATGGCTGACTCAGCAGGGTGTATTACGTCGGGGCTAGCTATAAATAGCCTAGGGTCTTGGCAATACGTTTATATCACGTGAGCCGTATATGCCGAGGTCCAGAACATCCTTCATCCATCGTCAAGCTGGGGAAACATTAACCACCAACCATCACCATCAGCCGTATATATGGATATGCAACAACTCCCCAATGCTGTCAACATAGCATCCTCGTTCCAGTGACACCCAACCCCCACCACCATGGCTTCCGACGAGCAAGACGTGCCGCCCGTCCTTTCTCCCGCCCCTAAACCCTCCTCCCGCCCCAGTCCAACCTCCCACTTCTTCCCCTGGGCCACATCGCCCGATATAATCCGCTCTCACGAAAAAGACGCCTACATAACCAACACCCTCTCCAACCAAGCACTCTCCATAATCCGCTCCCTACGCGGCGCGCGCTTCGCACACGCCTATACCGACGCGATCAAGAACCTTACAGAGCTCCTGTATCTCTCGCTCACAACCCTCGTGGGCAATCGCACGCTCGGCGAAGAATATTGTGACGTTGTGCAGTTGGAAGATGACTCGTTGCGATTACCCGCGTTAGCGCGCAGAATTGGGTATATACTAAGTAGCATCTTGGTACCTTGGACGTTGCAACGGGTATTACCCGGATTCCGGCAGCGGGTGCGCACGAAGCTAGAGCGCAGCATCGCACGGCTCCAAGCCCGGTCTCTGTTACAAAAACAACAAGGCGATAATAAATCAGCTCCCGCCACGCCTTTCAAACTCCGCTTCCAAACGTATATCCTCAACCACCTCGATTCACTCACCTCGCTCTCCCCCATTTTCGCACTCAATATCGCTGCCTTCTACTTCTCCGGCGCATACTACCACATCTCCAAACGGCTCTGGGGCCTACGCTACGTATTCACAAAACGCATAGGTGAAAGCGAGCATCGCGTCGGGTACGAGGTTTTGGGCGTATTACTCGTTCTCCAAATCGCCGTGCAGTCTGTGTTACACGTTAAAGACACCATAGTCGCGAATCAAGCGGCAACGGCGGCCCCCGGCTCCGAAGAGACAGGTTATTCTTCTCCACGGCAGAGAAATGCGCTAAGCACAGTTTCCATGCCTCCCTCGATCCCTGCATTGCCCGCTGATACCCCCCGGTACGATCTCGCCGATGATGCGCAGAACACCGCGGGGGGGCTAGCTTGGATCCCTGAAGGCCAGCAGCGGAAATGCACGCTTTGTCTGGACCCGTTTAAAGATCCGAGCGTCTCGACGTGCGGTCATGTCTTTTGCTGGACGTGTATTCGCGACTGGGTACGGGAGAAGCCAGAGTGTCCGCTCTGTCGGCAGGAGGCGCTGGCGTCGAAGATTTTGCCGCTGAGGGGATGAGAAGAAATGGAGGAGAGAATTGGTTTTTATTATATTGACTGGGCTTATTTTGGGGGTTGGTGTTGTTGGGGAGTCGATGGTGGAGTTTGCATGTATGACTTTTCTTTTGTGTTATTGTTTTTTCTCCCCTTGGTAACTTCATTGTACATTATTTAATAGTTTAAAGCTTGATCTATGTGACATATATCTGTCCATCATCAAAGTAGCTTAGAAACAAGCATTTCAGTGAAAATCGCGGCCTCCTTGTGCTATTTCTTCCTGGCTTCTATGTAGACTAACATTTTCAATTCCAGGTTTCTAGCTGGCTTGCCTTGGGACAGAATACCAATATATAGCAGCGGATGGAAAGACAATGAATCAAACTCATTCAAGGATGCGAATATTAAAGCAGAGTAACACAATCAATTCTATCATTACCTCAAAACCAAGTCAGAAATACCTGAAAAAAAAAACCTTGTATGTATGGACATGTATCTGGGGGTATATATATATATATGCAAATGCAAGTCAAACCAATCCAAGCGCCTGAATAGATGTGTGTGTGTGCGCGAAAGAATATGATGACCAATTGAGTCCACGCACAGTAAGAAACCGGACAAAAAGGAAAAAACGCCGACTATTGTACAAGATATTTTCTTCGCTTCTATGCTGTTATTTTATCAAAACGGAAATTTCCAAACATGTGAGTCTATAGAAGTACAGGGTAGATGCCGAAAGAAATTGTGGAAGAGAGCCTTTTTTGGTGTTATTTCGATCACATGGCGTATGTGAATGGTAGAGGTGAGGAGGTAGATGTTCGTATCATGCTAGCGGGATCCGCTTGGATGAGTTAGAGCGAGCTGGACTTCGGCTGGGGGTTCATGCGCAAGAAGTCTGAAAGGATGAGGGGAGATATGTGTCCAGCGATTATCGGCGACGGCGGCAGCAGGTGATGATGACGATGGGAAAAGAGCGGGGCTTAAAGCCAGGCGCAACAGTAACCCGTTTAGTTAGAATGCAGGGAGTCTAACTATCCCGTGGCGTTAATGGACGATGCGGCAGTCTCAGACTCGAGCGACTTCGCGTCTGCGGAAGCCGCAGCCTCGGTAGCCACGACCTGACCCGAAAGGGCAGACTGCAAACTTAGGTGCTCAGCTTCGGCGGGCAAGGGGAGTTCCCCTTGGGGCGTCTCTGGGGCAAGCAAGCTTGATGCTTTTTGTATCGCCTGTCGCTCATTTTCCAATTTCGTGCGCTTGGCATCCATAACATCGAACAGCTGGATGCAAGCATACGCGTCAATCGCGGCGTCTGTAATGCGGTCAATTAGCATAAAGCCTGTAGAAACAATCCGACTAGGGAGGAAGGAGACCTGTGACATACAATGCACTTGTTTCAGATTCAGACGCTTCGTCCAATTGCCGCACCTGACATCGAGATCTTTGTCAAGCGGTAGCCCTAAATGTTCTTCCACCTGTAGAGCCAAGTTCGCAAGTCTTTTGCTGCTATGTTTTGCATGGCCTACAGGATATTTGAGCTTATTGTATAAATGGCTAAGCTCGAATAAATTATTGGCCGTGACGCCTAGGTGCTTTTCCAGACGCGTGCAATCTCCCTTGATGGCTACCCCAAGCTTCGTAATACTCTGCGATTCTAGTACCATCCGAAGCGTTGGGGGCATAAGCTGTTGTAGAGTCGAAGCTGGTTTAAACAGCGCGATGTGGAACACCGCTATGCGGCTTTTATTCGCTAGCTGAATCACTGAAACATTTTTCGTAGCACCATCTCGCATGGTTGCGCCTGCTATCCACTCCATGTCAAGTCCAACCGCAGTGTCAGACTTGAAGTATTGAGCAACTTTTTCGCTGGTTTGAAGAGAGGTACAGTAGTGAACAAGAATATCCTTTTTATCAGGGGCCTTGTGTAGATTGTAATGCCAGTATTTAGGTTTCAAGACAGCCCCGTGTGATACGGGGGCTGAATCAGGACCTTCAGACATACCAATCTGAGCAGCTTGATGTCCAGCCTGAGTGTGAAACCCTCTTGATGACTGTCCTACGAGAGGGTTGGATATCTTTTTCTTACGTCGAGGACGTCGGGACGCTTTTTGATTGGGAGCTTCGACGGCGCCTTTTGTGTGGGTGTCAGATCCACTTCGCATGCGTGGGACGTGTGGGGCGGGCAATTGACTGGGAGATTTGGTGGTACCGTTTGTCCGACGGGCGCTATATTTAATTTCCGTGTTTGAAGGGCGCTCCACCGACGTTTGATTTGTGGCTTTCGCAACCCTTCTCGTTCTTCTAGCGAAACGTTCTTGGCGAGCTGCGAAGGGGTAGTCGCCATCTTGATTCATTACGTGGATCCAGCGTTCAAGTCGCTCACAATCTGAACTCGAAATCTGCTGTCCAGACGTGCTGCCAGAGTGCCCAAGGAGTTCATCCATCTGCAACCTAACCCAATTTATCTCAATGAAGACATCATAGGCCTCGTTGAACTCTGCATGATAATTTTCGCGAAAATTAATATACCACCCACGTAAACTTTCCATCGTTGTAGTTTCGGCTTTACTTCGTTTCACAATTGCATGCAAGGAACGCCGATACATGTCAACCGCATGCACGAGTTGCAACATCCCCGCCATTGCTTTTGTGAAAGGTTCAATGACATCTAGCTGCTTCCAGTAAACACTTGACTTGGGCTTTGTTAAATAAAACCTTCGCAACACGATTGTTTGCGTGATACCCCGGCATTCACGGGTATGCCTAATCAAGGAAGTAAAGCCTGGTAACCTAGCCGTAGATTCTAGACCTTGCTCTCTGAAGTCATCGAGGTGGCGACTCAAGCTCATTAATGATTGCGAAAACTCCTCAGAAATTCTCCTTGCTTCGGCTTTTGAGGACTCGAACTCCCAAGCTTCAGGGTGTGCATAATGGCGCCAGTGGGTATACAGCAGCTCCCTGACTTTTTGCCTCCATTTGTGGCCAGATATCCGTATATCTACGAGTAACAGGTCCCAATGGTCTCGGTCAAACAGGTATTCATTTGGATGTCCCGCATAAATGCGACGAAGGAGCGGAAGATCTTGTAATATCAAGCTATATCCGGTAGTGACCTGAATGAATGGTTCCTTGAGGATTTCGCTAAGCTTCCGCCGCTCCGAAGCCAATTTTTCAATGTCAGGAAGGGATGTGACGAGCCATCTCATTGTCTCGCGTCTCTGTTCAAGTTCGTAGCAAACATCGCGATAGGGCACCAAACGTTCGTACAAGATTTGATATAAGTCTAGGAGGGGGCCAAGGAGCTCATAGCGTAGATTAAAAAGGTGGTTGTCAAGCCGGCGGATCTCTTGTAAAAGTGGCGTATCTACTAACTTGGGTTTCGGTGGCTTTCGAACAGGAGCTACCATCGGTGTAGGTACTAGCTTAGGTACGCGCTTCTCGACGAGTTTTTCCACTTTCCCGGGTTTGGAAATTTCGAGTGCCGCCTGAATTTCACTCGTTTCCTTCGTACTTGTGGGGGTCATTTGCGGCTCAATATTGAAGTCAAGTGACAGCGCCGCAACATCCTCGTCGATTTCCTTAGCTTTCTTTCTAACTGATTCATCCGCCTCTTCAACTTTCCTCTGTGAAAGAAGCGCCAGCTCGTGCATCGACGCAAGATGCACGTTGACTCGTTCAGTCAGTGATTTTATAGCTTGGGCTGTCGGTGGACGAGATTTAACGATCGGTCCAAAAGATTTTTGCATGAGGACGTCTAGGTCCATCGGTAAGGTTTTCTTCCGTAACACAGCATTTCTCCCGACAGCCGCGGTGGGTATTCGGATCACGCGCGATGGTGTTGACTTTGGCAGAGGAGGCGGAGAAAGCTTAGGAGCGGCGAGCCCGGTGGGTTTGCCGAGTACAGGTTTTGGTTTTGCCCGCACATGCAATGGCGACGCCTTTAGAGGTTTCAGAGGAGGTGGCTTCGGAGCAGCCGCAGCAGCGCGAGTACTCGAAAAAGATCGGCGGGCCGATTTTGGCCATCTTCTCAGATATCTGGTTCGCGGGCACCGACGTATTGATGCCGACGTGGGATTGGGACTGAAGTAGTGACTATCGAGGCTATAGAGAATGTCAGCGAATGCATGATAGGATCGGATATACATATATCAATTATGTCAAAAGGCCCACCTTGAAAGGACGTGAGGAGCACTAGCTCTGGAGAAACCGGCGAAGCTACAGGAGCAACGACGGAGAAGGTGGGCGACCCTGTTGTGCGACGAGCATTGCCTCAGCCCATACGGACGGAGGGGCCGAGACAGCATAGTCCGAAATGAAATGCATTCTATAGCACAAGATGCAGTGCTTATGGCTGTGTCGGCACTTTTCTTCTCTTCTCATGCTGAGAGACCCTTGAAAGGAAACTAAAAGTGACGATGCGCTTTCCCCAAAACAGTTAGTGTGGCTGCGCGTGACATTATTCAGCCGCGCGTTAATCTAGCATATTTAAACGATATAGACGCTCAGCACATGATCTTCTGGCACTCCACCATCTCGCGCCTCTAAAATCGCGGAGGATTTGCCTTATATGTTCAGAACATTGCCTAGCATAGCTAATCACGAATAAAGCCCTGTTCTGGAGAGCTTCTTAATTTATCTATTTGTCTAATATTCTACTCTACGTGCGGCAACATGGCATCCCAACTTCTTCCTCTTGGTGCGCCCATTCTAGTCTCTGCACTCTCCCAAGGAATAGTAGCAGCTGACTAACAGGTTTGAAGAACTGATCGATAAATGCGTCGGATCGAAGATCTGGGTTGTGATGAAAGGCGATAAGGGTATGATACCTGGCTATTTTTCTTTCGACATGGAGTGCCGCTGACCAGGCTTGCAGAATTCTGCGGAACCTTGCTTGGATTTGACGACTATGTCAGTATGTATGATCCTGCCTACTGACACCGTACCAACAATCTGGCCTGTATCTAACAGCTGGTATCAGATATGGTTCTCGACGATGTGACCGAATTGTATGCATGCCTATTCTTCAGGTTCCGCTGCGCCTCTCGCTCTCCTCCGTCATGTGACTAATTATTCTTTTGTGAGTAGTGACTATACTGGAGCTCAGACGAAACTGGCTAAAGTTCTATTGAATGGCAATAACGTCTGCATGGTAAGATAATCTTTGTCAAGTGCCAGCCGACTTTATCAAGTACTTCCGGGTGGTGCATTTTCGCGTGCCGAAGCGCTAACAAAAGGGGCACAGTTGATCCCTGGCGGCGAAGGGCCTGCTGCTCCCTCATCCTAACGAACTATCTAACCCACTTGATCTCGAATCCCTGGTACTTCATTTTAAATGGCCGTATTTTACAGCGATCATGACTGATATGTCTACGATGGAACCGGCAGTCCTGAATTCCGTTTGTGCCTTTTGTCAAATTGAAGGATCGCGGTATGGATGAACCGCCGTTTATGGGAATTTTAGAGAAGACATACTATAAAAGGCGTTAGTATTGTTTTACCGCCGAGATTGGAACTCAATGCCACTGCGGTCTTGGCGCTGAAGCGTGTCGGAACATCCTAGACAAAAGGACAATATTTCCAATTTTTGTTGTTTTTTTACCATGTCTGACACACAATAGATATCCTCGTTGAATCTTGTCAAACTGGAGTTAGAAACTCCTTGCGTCCTCCAAATCCAATGGATATTCTGACTGAACACCTACAAATTATCCACTTTCCCATCCCTGCCTAACTTGACAGATAATTGTTACAAACTAGGAAGCTACCAGTTACAATATCAGGATGCTACAGCTAAAATATAGATTCAGTTGCCGTAACTGCATGCCCTTACCCTTGCAAAAGTATTTGAAGAAGAACCACCCCAAGCTTCGATTCTACACGTCAGGACATATGACATCATGGCCCTCGCACTTGGCATTACGTAGTTCCTACTTCAAGGAACCAAAGAGACAGATCATGAGAGATGCTGCTAACGAAGATTCTATAGTTATCCAAGAAAACCGGCTTCTCGTCATTGTTTCGTCCACTCCCTGACGCAACTGCGGTTGAGTGTCGTGTGCCACAATTGGAGAAGCAGGGGACTAGTTATCCTAGAAGCTAACTTTCTCGACAACCTGATAGCTTACGGAGTATAAAACTAGTTTAGGACCAATATTTTTGACTTCGGGTTTTCCAGCCTACTGATTCATTTTTCATTTTACATCTTCGAACCGATATTTCAAGCTTATATACCAGCGAGAAACAGATACAATGGAAGAAGCTAAGAACGTTGTGAAAGAAGCATCGGGTGCGACGTCCAAATCGCAATTTGAACAAGGTACGTGAAATTAGGAAGATCATTCAAAATATACCACTTTTACTCCGTCAGATCCCCATGTCACGAGCAGCGGAACCTAAGATCTGACATACTTGCCAATGTACAGGCCACCAGGTCCCAATCCAACACCAAAAAACGCCAGGCCTACAAGCCAGCATGCGTGGTCAGCAGCCCGAGACCGCCCAGATCCCCACCGAAGAAGGTGGATACCAAACGTACAAGGCAGCGGGTAAACTTTTGGGCAAGCGCGCCGTCATCACGGGTGGAGACTCTGGTATCGGACGTGCGGTTGCGGTCTTATTCGCTATGGAAGGCGCAAGCAGCTTGATCACGTATCTTCCCGCGGAAGAGAAGGATGCACAGACTACGAAAGAAATGGTTCAGAAGTATGGTGGACATTGCTATTTGTTGCCGACGGATGTACGGAAGAGGGAAAATTGTAAGATTATTATTGATATGGCAACGGAGAAGTTGGGGGGCATTGATATTCTGGTGAATAATGCGGCGACGCAGAGGACTGTCAGTGATATTAGTGACCTGGATGAGTAAGTGGCATACTTTTTTCTCTTCTCTCCTGCAATACATTTCACCACGAATTGAATAGAAACTGACAATTGTTCCTCAGGGAGCAATGGGTTGAGACGTTCAACACAAATATCCATCCCTACTACTTCCTCGCAAAATATGCGCTTCCATATCTTAACAGTGGATCAACGATCATCAATTGTGCATCCGTCAATCCCTACATTGGTCGCGGTGACCTTTTAGACTACACGTCTACAAAAGGTGCCATAGTGGCGTTTACCCGCGCGTTGTCCAACCAGCAGGTCAGCAAGGGGATCAGAGTCAATTGCGTGTGTCCCGGCCCAGGTACGCCCACCACCCACAATATTCTATAGCTAAGGATGCGTTTAATGGTTAACAAAACTACTGTAGTTTGGACACCTCTGATCCCCTCTACTATGAGCAGAGAAGGCCAGGATCAATTCAGCTCATGTCCCATGGGCAGACCTGGACAGCTGAGCGAGATAGCTACGTGCTTTGTGTTTCTGGCGAGTCAGGATAGCAGCTTTATGTCTGGGCAGTGTCTGCATCCAAACGGTGGGACAATCGTGAACGGTTAGGATAAATCGAGCAAAGGAGTGGTCATACGAGTTGTGCGATTTATGTAAACACCAAACTATCTCCAATATCATTATATCATCCGGCCTTTATCTAATTTTAGTTCTTTAAATCACCCATGGTGGATATATATACCGGTTATTTCATGGCCAATTGCCCACTTCTCATCGGTAACCAAAACAACACAGTGACACAACTGATATACAATATCCCAAGGGCAAGGTACATGTACAAGTGAACAAAAGCAAAAAAAGAAAACACTCCAAAACTATTTCGTCTTCCGCCCCTTCTTCGGTGAGACCCTCTTACTCGCACCCTTATCCACCCCCTTTGTCACACCCACTTGATCCTCCGGATCAGCGGACGATGAAACATCAGGATTCGCACCACTTACTTCCAGCGGATTCGTTCTAGTCTCATCTTTCTTTCCCTTCTCTTTGCTCACTCTTGTAGATTCCTCTCTGGCCTCCTTGAGTTCCGACTCCGGAGACGTAGTCGAGGGGTCGAAGGCTGCTTCTTGCTCTGCGGCTTCTGCGTCTGTACCGGACTGCGTCTCCTCGCTTCTCCTTGGCTTGAGGGAGCTGCGGTCTTGAGAGTCTTTGGCGGGGAGGCGGAAATAGGGGGTTGTCGAGAATGGGGCGGAGGATGAGGTGTGTTGATGACTCCTGGATTGGGCTGTTATCCGCATCGGCGGGCTGGATAGGGGTCTGAAAAATTGTTTTGGCAGTATAGAGCCGGCATAGTGGGCGGTTCGGCGGAGAGGGACTCTGAATTGGGCGGCCATTCTTGCTAGAAATACATATACAATGGCAAGCCTGTGCCTTCTCGTAATAGTAGTGATCAATTATACTAATCAAATTAGAGAATGGGATAAAATGTATTAATCAGACATGAGACAGTGTGTACATCCTTGCCGTGCAATTATACTATTTTACCAATGAACACAACAAGGCAGCACCAAACAACCAGGATAGCTACATCATAGCAGAGGAGGATCTTGCTCCCAGGGGTATGACATCATGCGGCGTTAAGATAAGGTGTTGAGTGCCAAGACCGACTTACCCGAAACAGGAAGTGAGCGAAGATCAGTGAAAAGTCACATGACCTAGTCTTATTGAAGCTTCAAGCTTGCACGCACGTCTCTACAACGCGACGGTGATTTTTGCCCAGAATGGGCTCGAAAGATTATCCCTTATTGAAAAGGATATCAACAAGCGCTATCATCGATGGGCGTTCAATTTGCGCCTGGCATATTTCCTTTTTCTATTCTGTTTTGAATGTTGCCTACTATGTAGCATTGACCATCAGTTGTGGGTCAGGCAATCCAAGAATTTTCACGGGCGGAATGGGTCCGTGGATCCTCCATGTGTGGACTAGGAACGTCAGTGGAATACGTTACTACGGAACCAATGGTTCGTAATGCTGGCCCTGCAGAGCATAATGAACTGCAGAGTACTTTACACATGCGGTCGTGCATGTCTTACATACTTCTTTGTCTGTGTCAGAATCTGCGCTAGACTAGGCCCTGCATTACTAGCAAGGGAGTTAAGACTTGATCTGTTCTAATGTATACAGAGTTAGCTTCGGAGAAGGCTAAAGCTATATGCATAGTATTGTTGTCCTATGGGCTTGTCACCAAGTGCTAGATAACAGTTTTGAGGCAATACACAGCAGGTTGATGAACCCTTGCTATCTGATAGCCTTATTCAAGCCAAAACCCATGGCACACATGTCAAAACCTAAAGGTAATGATACTGGACAGGTTGAAAAACCCAAAGAGAATTTTCGAAACAACAAGATACACAAACCGGGTGATTTCTTTGCTAGCTGATTTGAGCTGCCAAGCGACATTCATCCTGGACAGGGTCATGCACTCCAAATAAACTGGCCAGTGCGGAGATCCTGCGTAATCATGCACTCTGCTGTTCTTTATCTTCTCTGGGGGTTTGACAGATCAACTCCAAGATCGGCGCCTCAAACCAGATCAAGGCTCTAGTCGTTTGCATGTCAACTTTCTACTATTCAGGCAACTCGCCCGTGGAGGGATGATCGACGGATCGGTTGCAGAGTCCGACGGAAGCTTCCACGCCTGCATCGGTGGGATTGTTCTGCTGTTGCCTCCTTTGAAGTTTGGACCCTGTTTAGCCCTATTCCTCCAGTAATATTACCATCGAGTCCTGGCGTTTGTCAGCTGATGTAGGATGGTCAACACCCCGCGCATCCTCAAATCGAAGATGAATACTCATCTAATTGTTCCAGTTTTCCAGTTACTTTTTGAATCAGGCACGTTGTTCGTCTCGCCAAAACATATGTGATGTTCTAGCAAACAGAATATGGCCACGGAAGCAGTGTCAACAGGATTAATTGCCGATATAAATATACATATGCCTCTGGAAGCAAGAAGTTCTAGCTGCCGCCAATCCCCCCAGTGCAAAGACCGCCATAAAGCACCACTACCCCGCCGATTTCTAGACAGCTTCAGACGTGATCCTAAAGCTTTCGTCGCGCATAGCAACAATGGGGCCCGAAAGCGATCAAAACTCTTCGACCTGGCAGAGGCAAATATCGCCTTAGCACAAACACCTCTGCGGCGCAAGTTGAATGCCCGACATCTACAGATGATTGCGATTGGGGGTTCCGTGGGTAGGAAATTCGCAATCACTACTCAAAAGTAGGGGGTAATGGAAGAAGAATAGCTACTGATAGAATGCGTTTTGTCTTGATATCTTAGGAACCGGCCTTTTTGTCTGCTCCGGCCACATCCTTCAATTTTCCGGTCCTGGCTCAATCCTGATCGGGTTCATTATCATCAGCATCATGCTATATTCGACTATTCATGCATTGGGTGAGATGGCGGTCCTGTTCCCTGTGGTTGGCTCCTTTTCCTCGTACTTTACCCGGTTTCTTGACCCTGCTTGGGGGTTTGCTATGGGCTGGAATTATGCCCTACAGATGACAATGATCCTACCTCTCGAGATTGTGTCAGCGGCTCTGACAGTGCAGTTTTGGCGATCCGACATATCTCATGCGGTTTGGGTTACTGTTGTCTACTTCATCATTGTAGGGATTAACTTGTTCGGTGTCCGCGCATATGGAGAGGCAGAATGTATCTTTTCCCTGATAAAGGTTAGCGCCATCGTTGGCTTCATGTAAGTTCCTTTTTCGATATTTCAAGCTAAACTAGAACAACTTGCCCTGGATGCTAATTCTAGTATTAGTGTTCTTGGAATTATTCTCAATGTCGCAGACGGGCCAAATGGCTCTTATATTGGTGGTAAATACTGGTATGACCCTGGAGCTTTCAACCACGGGTTCAAGGGGCTATGCAGCTTGTTCGTCATGGTCAGCTTTACTTTTACAGGCATAGAGATGGTAGGCCTAGCCGCCCCGAGGCAGTTAACCCATGCAAAACGATCCCTCTAGCGGTGAAGCAAGTATTTTGGCGCATCACACTCTTCTATATCATCGCCATATCGCTCGTGGGACTCTTAGTACCGTTTGATGATGCCCGGTTGACCGATGCCAAATCGCAGGCAGACGCAAATATCTCGCCGTTTGTCATCGCTATCAGGAATGCCGGGATCCAGGGCCTTGACTCGGTTATGAACACCGTTATGATGATCGCTATGATATCCGTCGGAAATTCAGCCATATACGGCTCGTCGCGGACGCTCGTGGCCCTTGCTGCACACGGCCAAGCACCACGGTTCCTCACATACATCGACCGCGAGGGCCGACCGCTCCTAGCAATCGCCACGACCGCCGCAATCGGTTTGCTCGCATACATGTCCGTCCTTAAAGACCGACATATAATAGTTTTCAACTGGCTAATCGCCATCTCAGGCCTCTCATCGATCCTCACATGGGCCTCCATCTGTCTCGCACATATCCGGTTTCGCCGTGGTTGGAAGGTCCAGGGCCACAGTCTGGATGAACTCGCGTTCCGCTCGCCGCTGGGTGTTGTCGGTTCGTGGATTGGCGCCTTTATTGTCGTGCTCATACTCGCCGCGCAGATCTGGATCGCTATCGCTCCCATCTCATACCAGGAGATGAGCGCGAGCGAGCGAATCATGTATGCCATTCAGGCCAGTACGTCGGCGCTGGTAGCGCTAGTTTTTTACGTTGTGTACAAGTATAGGCATAAGACTAGGATTGTGCGCGCGGCGGATATGGACCTTCATTCTGGCACGAGGGAGTCTAATATTGAAGAATTACTGGCTAAAGAGCGCGCGGAGAGGAAAGGATGGTCGTGGTTTAGGAAGATATATCGTTTCTTTTGCTAATGGAAATTTTGTTGCCGCGTTTCTTTTTGGGCTTTCTTTTTTCTTTTTTCTTTTTTTTTGCTTTCTTCTTGCCCTTTAGAAGTGTTTTCCCCTTTAATAAACCTTTTTATTTTTGACTATGACAAAATATATATATCTTCGTGTCCAGGACCCACCATCACACCTAATTTTATCACTTGTGTGAGATGCAGCCATGTTTAACCTCCCCAGCACATATATACCCATCAATAAAGCAGACAATTGCCCATCAGGCCCCCCACTGTTGCGAATGAATATATTTTCAAGTTTTTAAGGTTTACCACGTGGTATCCAAGCCCCCCCCTTCCCCCATGGTCCAAGGGGCGCGGGTGCAGGAAGTATAAGTTTGGTAGAATCATTCACATATGAGTAATAGATCTACTATCATTCTAGGTGAGGTGAAGGCTCTTATTTCTCAAAAGAGAGCAGCACATGATATTTAACTAGCCCCTAACACCTGGATAATATAAACCCCCAAGACTAACAAATCCATGGCATCACATTGACAAAAAAAACGAATTAACCCGACTAGAAGAATCTATTATCCCAATACAACCCAACATCACCTCCCCCTTCGCCCCTCCACGCCTTTCCAGCATCATTAGCCTCCGCAACGCTAGCGCGTAGATCATGACCTAGCTCCGGCGGTCCGCTGGCGACAACTTGTGTCTTTCCACCAGATGCGGCGGCCCTTTCCCCGATGAAACCCTGCACGATTTCACTTGTGGAAGGGTGGTGGTCGGTGAGGTAGGTGATGTGTACGTTTTCGCGCTTTGAGAGGGAATCAATTGATGTCATCGTCGTCGTCGTTGGGAGTTTCTCATCGGTAGGACTAATATTTTCGACGTCTTTGGTCGCGGAATCAGAGTCTGTGGACTCGCGGGTGATGAAGATTCGGATGCTGACACTAGAAGTAGGCGCAGTGGTGGTGGTGGTGGTGGTGGTGGTGGTGTTTGACGTTGATACCTCGGTGGCTAAGAGTAATTCATCCAGTTCCTCTTCAATCCAGCGGATATTGCAAGCGCGTTTTATGATCCAGACTAATTCTACAAGGCGACCTGGATGATCGAGGTCGCGGACGGCAGCAAGCGCGAGAGGCAGCGCAAATGAAATTCCAGTGCCGCCAGCGATAGCCAGAATATTTCGAGCACTCGGGTCGAGGACACCGCCACCAAAGGGTCCTGTGAGGATAACGGGGGTTGTGGTCTGGCTCGTCCTCGCAGCTAGCTCTGATAACCGGGCAGTTTCTCCGTTTAAGCATCGCACAATGTATGCATGGCGTTGTTCGGCCGAGTTCTTCATCGGTAGAGATACCGGGGTAAAGGGGTGGGATTGCCAGACGCTGAGCTCGGGAAAGCAAAGGAAGAAATGTTGGCCTGGTTTCCAGGCGGCGTGTCTGTGGGAGAAGTCGAGACGAACAACAGTTCCATTGTCACCATCGTCAAAAGAGACGATGCTGCTCTGGGCAGCCCTGAAGCCAACTCCTACCCAGGGTTAGTGGGTTTCATACCAGGAAGTAATTAGAGGAAGGAATCATACCGTTCTCAGCATCTTTAATCTTAAAGTGAATTATCAGCGTACGAAGCAATCGGAATCCCCGGTCCAGGAACAAGACTCCTATCGATGCAATCATCCAGCAAGCAAGTTTATCCCAATGCCCCCAGCAGGCGCCCAAGTAGAGGATCCCAGCAATATAATGGGATTTCCGGAAGAACTCATGGCCAGTCCAGTTTACCACTCGCTTGATACTGAACACGTAAAGGAAGGATATGAGAATCTGTGCAATAATACCGAAAACCATGTATACTTGCACAATCCATTCCACGTAGACCTTGGGCTGTGGCTGATAAAGTTTCCCTTCAATGATTGTCCAAACCAGGGTGTGCAGGCAAGATTGCACGAAGATGATACGACCCGTCCAGCGATGCAGAAAATTGAAATGTTGATAGGGTATCCCCGTGATGAGCGATAAGAGGTTTTCTCGAGTGCTCAATGCAACGGTTAGCGGTGTAAGAGCATAGGCCAGTGCCCCTACGCGATTAGCAAAACCAGCCATTCCAACTCGAGTGTTATACAGAGTAGAATCCTTGACTGGGGTAACCCAAGTCTTGTACACGATGCCAACGAGGCTTGCCATATGTTAGCGCCTCGAATTTCAATCCATCATGGTGCATGTACTAACGAAAATATTAGCAAATATGCTAGGATCCCGGCAAGCAGGACTACCTGCAGCCTTGTGACATGACCGAAAAATGAAACGAAGGACTCCGGAAGAAGCCAGCGACGGAAAAACGCAGAGACAGTGCTCCACGCCCTGGCGTAGGTACTCTGGCCTTTATTGACTTGTCCTTCGAGCTCCGGCTTCGATACGGATGGGCGGCGGGGCGTTAGCACTCTGAAAGCGACGATGATTAGGAGAATCCCCCCAATAACAGCCCACATAATAAACCTGTCGGGGCGGAATGTAAGTTAGTATCACAGTTGATTCAACGATATCGGCGTGGCATAGCACATACGTATAAAGCATAGTGACATCGTGCATCCAGTACACAGCGTCTAGATACTCGCAAGATCCCGGATCATTGACACAAGGGACGACTCGGCTTGCGTATCCCCAGTGCGGTTTCACGGATTCCGCAGCATCATGATCTTGGATATGACGTCGAAAGATGGTTAATGAAGGCTCCATCCTGCATAAATTTAGATAATGACAGAGAGCTATACATTAGCGACAGGGCTGGAAGGAAGTTTTTTTCTATTTTTTATTTCGTCATGTTTGACAGGGACTAGCAGCATATATAATAACAGGAAGGGTCTCTCTTCCTAAGCAGAGCTTCGAAAAGGACTTGCTGACAAGCACTTTAAGGATAGGTCAACATAGTGTATTAGTCGGTGTAAATCTGCTCATTTATGCGCGCCAAGCCGTGGAGAAACCCCAGTTGACAGATGATGGATCCTATCTGTGGGGATGATTTGCATTCAACCAGAGCTAACAGGGATTGTAGAATTGTAATATAACGAAGCCGAGAGGAGAAGGACCTTGTTAGGTGTCCCCGCCGGTAGAATGGGCCGAATACCCTTGACACTGCTCGGGGTTTTAGCATCAAGTGGAATAAAAACACGGAACTGCTAGGATATTCGCAAGGATATCGGAGCCTCACGCCCGAACACTGGCAAAAACCACGTGGGAACTTTTCAATATTGAGATTTTGATATCAGACTGGCAGGAGGGTTAGTATCTGGGGATCCCAGTTCGGTCGGAGCTTGTGTGCGGAGTACATGGTTCTGTGTACTCTGTGCAGGGAGCATGAAGCCGGGATCTCGTGAAAATCAGTCTCAGCGAACAGGAATCTGTCAATGTGCCTGTTAAATCCTCTTGAATATAGACTAGCTTCTATCCTCTGCAGAGACTCTCGAGACAAATTTCTGATTATAGTTGGAAAGGTCAAGGAACATTGAAGTGAACTGGGTGTGGCTATTTTATTGCGGTCCAGTCAATATTGCCAGGCAACAAACCAAATATTGTGAAAGCACAACATAAAGGTATGGTGAAATAGCTGGGCGACGGAAGAGCTGAGGGCCATAGTAGTCTGCCATGATCTGCAAGTTGAAAGTTGAAGCTGTTGGTACAGTCAAAGGACAAGTATGCGACGAGGTTGACGATGATGACGGTGGTGGTGGGGAGACCGAAAAGAGCCCTCGCTGAGACTTCAAGTTGCCTGCTGCCAGCTTACATAAGAAATCCCCGGGGAGGAGGTAATAGTTAACTACCATTATTGCTAGGGACACCACCTTTAAACCTATACAGATAGGCTTGTAATTGCTGTGCATATATTTTTACACTCAAAGCTATAACTGGTATATTACTATACTCACAGGTTTTTGTTTGTAGAATTTGTAGGGTTTTGTACAGAGTAGCAGAGGTAAGATTGATTCATGGGAGATAAAAGAAGCTATGCAATCCCCTGTCAGACTGATAGTATCTCTATGCAGCAACCTACCAATTTGCATGTGAAGTCACTGGCTACCCCTTTTTATGATGTCAGCTTCAAGATCTCTCTCTCCCACTCATTGTAGGAGCTTGCAGTGTGTTGCCAATGGTGGAGGAATGGAATCCTATAGGCGGGGAGTGGTAGTCTATTGGTAGTGCTAACATCATTTTTACCAGTCATAGGTTTTAGTATAAAAATATTTGTACAGCTATTATCTTCCAGACTACAGAGTAAACTAGGTTAGAGGATTAGTGGTGGTGTCTGTAGCAATTCCCTAATACCACCATTACAGGGGTAACCCAATTAATCCGGTATTGCACACCAGGGTTGTATGGGCAGCCCTACCACCTCTGGGATTTTTAGCGCGATGGTTGGCTTGGCACGGACTCAGCCCTGTCTGTTACGATACACGATACACGCTGTACCAGTCGCCGAAGTCAAATGCGCAGCCAATGGAAACTCAGGAACACCCTGAATTGTCCAAAATTAGGTAGGATTACCCACAGCTTAAGCCCCAATTGAGTTAGTCGCACGTGTACCGCTGTCACGGTGTAAGACAGACAAGCACCGCTTCGTGTCAGCCTCTTCTGATGAACATCATCCAACGACGACTGCTCACTCCATCTCTCTCTCTCTCTCTCTCCCTCTATTAACCTCAGCAGCTCTACTCTCTACTTACCATCTTCTATCTCTTGCTGCTGGTCTCTCTTTTCCCCTGGTTTGCTTGGCGCTGGTCAGGCCCGTTTGCTTCCATTTCTTAAGCGCCTTCTGTATCTCTCCTTCCCTGGTCTGTGATCGGTGGTATAGGTGTATAATAAATACGCTTTCGATTGCTGCCACCCCGAGTCGCATCCTTGTCTTGCCGCGTACTCGTCCTCGTTATTGCTCCGAAGATACCCCTTTCTCGATAGCTACCAGTTTCGAATTCGAATTGATACTTTTTTCCCTACTCTTCTGCAGCGGTACATGCTATTTCCACCATGGTGGGTTTCGCGGATTCGTTCTGGACTCCGGACTATGCCTCAGGCCTCAATGTAGTCTTCTCCAAGATGCAGCAGGGCGTGGTGGAGAATCAGCAGATTCTCTCCATTGCTAGGCTGCGCGCCGATGCGGAGGATCAGTACAGCGCAAAGATGGGTGATATAGCCCCCGCTGTCGATCGCATGTCCAACGGCTTTGCGAGAGATGACGGTGCCAGTGTGCGAAAGGTAAGTGCTTCCCGGGTTGTGGTTTTACGAGGAGAAGGGCTACTTTTAACGCTTTCTCTCTTCCTCACCTATTAGGCATACGAAGGTGTCCGTAGCGAAATGGTCGAAGCTTCGAAAAACCATGCAAAAATCGCCTCCAATATCCGAGATCTCGTCGTTACCCCGTTTGGTCGCTGGGCCGATCAACATGAGCTGCGCGTTCTCAACAGCCACGATGACGTTCAAGTGAAGATCAAGGAACATTTGAAACAAATGGAGGTCGTAAGGAAGCTACGGAGCCATTATTTCAACAAATGTCGACTAGTGGAGGACCTCGAGGAGGAAAATAAACTGGCGTTTCAGAGCCCCGAGCGGGATTCGGTGGGTAGCCCGAAGCAGCAACCGAGACCGCCCACCATTGTACTTCCGGAAATCGAGGAAGAGGAGCCAGAACCGGTGGAGCTGGGAGACCAGCTGTACATGCCAGAGCAGCTGAAGAAACTGCTTTCTCACATCCTGGAGACGATTAAACTGGGCGATTTTAAGGTTGCTATACTGGGAACCTATCAGAATACCTCTACTGGCGCAGATATTGTAGAATATATCCAGAAGCACTTGAATGCCTCGAGTATTAGCTATGCGGAGCGGATCGGCCAGGATTTAGTCGACACTGGTTTCCTTCGCCTGGTGGGAAATGTTGGCAATACCTTCGCAAATAGTTCGAGAATGAACTACCAATGGCGCCCAAAAGCTTTCCAAATGGCCGGTATTCCGGAAAAGCAGAAGCCACTCCTCCGAGTATCATCGATGGGCTCCGGCGGTGACGAGGCTGCGGACTCGCCTACCGCCGTCGTTATGGCCGACCTTATTTCACAATGGAACCCGCTCAACAACCAATATCCTAACGAAACGCCTGCGGATAGACTGCGACGTGAAGCTCGGGAAACCGATGAGCGTTACAAGGCCTCTGTGCAGAAATTAGATCGGCTTCGGTGCAGTTTGGAGGAGGAGATGGTTGACTACTTCAAGTTCATGGAGCGTTGTGAGCTTGACAGGTTAAAAGCTATCAAGGCTGTGGTGCTCGACTTCTCTGGCGCAGTTGGCAATGTGATCCCGTCATTGCAGAGCACTGTGGACAAAATGATGCTCTTCCAAGAAACTATCCACCCACTCAAGGATCTGCGGTACATATTGGAGAACTACCGGACAGGCGCATTCGTACCTCGTGTGCAACCTTATGAGAACTACTACGGCTCGGTCGACGGTATGTTTTTTATCACTGTCGGCAATTTTTATTAGTGTTACTAATGAATGGCTTAGAGCAATGCTTTGGCGTTGATCTAGAAGCTCGCGCAAGGGCGGATCGCAAACGAGTGCCCATAATTGTCACCAGCATATTAACCTTCTTGGATAATCGTGAGTAGTCCTTTGATCAATTTCAAGCCATCCCTGCTGAGTCTTCTAACACGATCGCAACAGATTATCCAGATCTCGAGGGTGACGAGGCTCGTCGTGGTATATGGCTGCACGAAGTGCCCCTCATTGTTTCACATCATTTACGGAATGCCCTGAATGAAGGCAAATCGCCTCCCCATGAGGTTCTTGCGCGCTATGAAATGCCTGCCATTGCCAGCGTTTTCAAACTTTACCTTCTTGAGCTTCCAGGTAAGTCTCTTTATGACCTTGCCTCTATTTCCCAGATCAAGGGACGCTAACAGCGCCAGATTCCATTGTCTCTTCCCAAGTCTACGAAATCGTCCGAACCATCTACACTACCGCCAACGAGGCCTCACGAGAAGGCCGTGTCAAAGTACTCCAAAGCACTCTGGGCCAGTTGCGCTTGAACAACATTGCCACTCTCGACGCGATCATCACACACTTCACACGCCTCATCGACCTCACCTCTGCCGACGAAACGTATATCACCTCCCTCACCCAGGCTCTTGCTCCTTGCGTCCTCCGACCTCGTCTAGAAAACAACCTTACCATGGACGAACGCCACAGCTATCGCCTAGTCCGCGACCTGTTCGAGTACAAGGACGAGATCTTCGACGAGATGAAACGCCAATCCAGCACGCTGGGCAACCTCGGACCCCCGGGCGGCCGCCCGCGTGCAATCAGCACTGATGAGAGCAACCGTCGTGCGAACATGGAGGCACGTAACCGCGCCATTGCCGACCGCTCTCGTGCCACAAGCCCAGCACCTTCTGCACGACATCGCCGCGACCGCTCAGTAGGCGGGTCAGGGGAATCCACCCGCTTCCCGATAAACGTAGGCACACCACCCACCACGGCCTCCAGACCAGGCCGTCTCAGTCTCGAGGTCCCCGGGTCCACAGACTCGTCGCCCGTAACAGATTATACCACAAAGCCACTACCACGCACAACACAGGAGCCGAACGGCAACCGCGACAGCACAGGCTCAACATCCACGAACGCGACGCAGCCTGATGCCGGAAGCGTCACGGGCGCTACTGTGACGGCTACACCGATCTTGATGGAGAAGAGTAATTCGCTCTCGCGCTCAAGTGGGCGGTATAGCCGCATAACGCGCGATAGTCTAGCAGAGAGCGATAAGGATGCGGGTGAAGCGGCAGCGAAACCGGCTGGTGTCACGTTGGAGGATAAACCCATGGATGACTGATTGATGAGTGAGCGAGGAATGGAAACGTCGATCAACGAAAAAAAAAACCCCAAAATGTTTCATGGTTGAAATGAGGGGGGGGGTTCCTTTGGGAAATGAGAAACCACGATGGGATGTGGATGGATGGAAGCCAGATGGTTGGATTTTTCCCCTGGAGCATTGGTGGATATTTGGATCCCTTTTTTTCTCCGCCTCTTATATCCCTTTTTGTTCTCCTTTTTCCTTTGAGCCTTTTTTTACTTATGTATTCACTATTCCCTTCTGAAGCCTGTGGTTTTTTGTCTTTATTGTTTTCCTGTGCTCTTGATTATTCTTTTTTTTTTTTTGGCTTTGTTGGCTTTGTTGGCTTTGTCACTTTTTTCACTCTTTGCTCTCTGTGAGTGTACCTTGCTTGTTTTTCTTGTTTTCTTTTCCTGTTTTGTAGCACCATGTGCTCTCTCTCTCTCTGCAGCTATTTGCTTCTCGATATTATATATCCATTCTATATGTTTTTTTCTCTCTTTATACGCCAATACCTCTCTCTCTCTCTCTCTCTATATATATATATATATATCTCCCCCGTTGTAACGCAAGCGAAAAAAAAAGGGAATTCTTTTTTTATATCTATTTATAAGACAGGGCGGGGAAATAAAGAAAGCCAGGGTTGATGAATTAAAAGAAAGGAAGGAAGGTGTTAGTATCTTCCTAGAAACACATATCTATCTATACCGTATATGTTTAATATTTTCAAACCCGTTTGGATAACGTTTCAGAAAATTGTGGGGGGGGGGGGTTCTTTCTTTGATCTTATCTATAACTATCAAGCAATGAAGGGGGGAACGAAGCAGATGTATATCAAATCAATCAACAAGCTCCTCGAAATTACACTATGTATACACTCGTAAACCATACTCTCTCAATCTCTAACCTCTAACCTCTAACCTCTCTATACAACAACTTCAAAAAGAGAGAAGGCAAATAATACAACAAAACAGAACTCAAAAGTAGGTATGTATGCAGGGCTGAAAAACAATAATACATCAATAATAACAATGCCATGCCCAAAAGTAATACAGTTTCCAACCTGAAACTCCATGCAACACTTTCTTGTATCAATAAACCTAGAAGAAATCTCGGAGAGAAAAAAAAACAAGAATCAACACCCTCAATCCTCCCCTCTCAGCAGCGCCTTCAAAATGCCCTCTCCCGCTCCCGAAATCTGAGCTTCAATCTCCTTCTCGCCAACATAGCACACAAGACCCTTCTCATCAAGCGCGCTTTGTGACTGCGACATTTTTGTCGGCGTGCGGAGCGAGGCTGAACTCGTCGCACCTGATCCTCCATTGCCCCTCCTCCCGTTTGCCTGGACTTCCCCGACAAGCCCCAATGTCTCCAGACTGCTAATCACGTCTCTGAATTCCGTAGATGTAAGCGGATGCAGCATATTATCCCTCCGGCACAGCGTGCAATAAGTTTCAAATAGCTGTTTGATGGTCGGTGCCATTGCCCGCGGGGACGATTTAGATGGTGTTTTGAATATCGCGCTTGAGCTTTGGTCGCGCTGTTTCCGGCCTAGGGCGATTAGCGAGCATAGGGCTGCCTTTTGCTGCAGATTCAAACCCTGTAGTCGCTGCGCTGTTCCATTGCCAAAGACTGCAGATGTCACGCGGGCAACGTGGGCAACAGTAGCGCGTGGTGCGGTTGCGGGTGTGTGCACGTGGACAGGGGTAGTTGGCGGAGACAAGGGCGACGAAAGATTCATGTTCTCGATGAGTGGTGTTTTGGATGAACTGCCAGCTGCGGCGTTGGCGGCATTAGCAGCCTTTTGCTGTGTTTCTCGCTCTATAAGGTCGATCGTGCGACGAATGATATCAAATGCTTTGCGGAGGTCACCTGTTTGGGAAGCGACTTTTCGAGAGCAGAGCTGAATCGCGGCGGGGTGGACAAATGGAACGAAATCAGCGGTAACATTATGGCCCTCTGGAAGCACGGAGCGGAGACGAGTTGTAATGATACTAGTAATTTGCGATGCGCTGTAGGGTAAGAATGGGAGCAACTGGGGCTTTAGATTCTTGGCCTTGAGTCGAGGGAGGAAGCGGTCGGTAAGATCAAGTGCATTGGCGATTCCAACTAGAATGAGCCGTGAATTAGGTTGTAGCGACCATTCGAAGAGGCTGTACAGGATTTCCACGTCCGTTGTGAGTAGATGGTCGATTTCATCTAGCGAGACTAGGTATAGATCGCCTGACCGGTTCTTCTGGAGAAACATGGCACGCAGCACTTCGACCTCGCTCTTCTTGAATACCTGAGAATTTTCGCAAAGCTCCTCGATGAGCTTGCCGTATATATCTCGTGAACTTGTCATGCTTGCGCAGTTGATTGACGCGACTTTTACTGCCTTGTCCAACTGCTTGTCCTGGCAAACTTCACCGACGAGCGCACTCTTGCCGGTTCCAGGAGGCCCACTGACATACAGGCAGCCACCATGATTGCCGTCCACAGCATTTTGAATAAACTGAGCCAACTCATCTCTCTCTGCATCGCGACCGACCAACTTGCCAGGATTCGCACTCCTCGCGAAAAGCTGTCTTGCCGGTGTGTACACCGTGTTCGTTGTTGTTGGTGTAGAAAGAATTCTAGGAGTGCGAGGGGTCAATGGCTTTCCCAGGACCTTCACACGGTGCCTAGGAGTAACAGGAACTGGAGTTGGAAGAGCATCTCTGAACCGTGAAGTGCGTGGAGTACTGAATTTCGCTGGCGCCGAGTTTTCGTCTGCATAATTGTCAGTCAGAGCGCATTGAGAATATGTAAAGAGTACACGCATACCTGTTACCAATTCAGTCGAAATATCATTCTCGCCTGATTCAACGGAAATGGCAGTTTCAACAGGAACGGTATGTTTTAAAGGGACGATGCGAGTAGATGAGCGTTTGGCGCCGGTGATGTTCTCCTGCTGTTGGCAGGCGACACCACGCGTGGACCTACGATAGCGTGTTGGCGATATAGAGGGTTCTTCATTATTACTATCGTCATGGTGTATCTGCGCCTCTCGTGCCTGGCGTTTGCGCGAAGAACGGAGCGAAGCAGGAGTACCTTTGAAAGTTGAATGTTAGCATGGTTGGGAAAGTTCGAACAGCGAGCAAAGTAATTAATTGTTTAATTTATTGGAGGATTGGCAATTACCAGAAGGCTCACAGGAGCATCTCTGACGTTTTCCCAATACTGAGGAAGCCATGGCTGTAAGAATGGGCGGGGGTGCGACTTGCTTTGGTGGTGAAAGCAGCGAGGTGGTGAGGGTGTGTGAGGAAGGTCGAGATGTACCTGCCAGAAAAAGGTACTTCGGGGGGAAGTCGCGTTGCCGCGCTCGCGCGTCTTTGCTTAAAGTGGCAGGAACGCGAACCACGCGACGGCGCCAGGAATGGAAAGTTTGCCGGACGCAGCCACGACACTGTAGCGTTGGCGGGCCATCTACACAGGACAACACCCTTTCTTATAAGGTTTAAATGTGTCTATATAAGCTGTGACGAGGATAAAGAATCATACATTGGCCATTATCTACATCTTCCATGCCTTTGAAAGTGTTTCCGTCGTGTTGTTTGTACCGCATGCATTAAACCTGCCTCTGCGGTAGCCCATACAGACCCAGATGACATATTTGGCACACAACTTTTATGCACAAAGACTGCATGTATGACATGTAGTGTCTACCGTACTGCACTAGCCACACCTCTATCACGTGCCTCTCTCTAATCGCTCATGATCTCTGGCATTCCGTCACTCGCTTTTGCCTGCCATCATCATCATCATCCCTCGTCAAGTGTTCATGTTGCTTGCCGCCTTGCATTTCCCTCTCCTTGCATATATCGCTCGATTTCTACCAGTGTTCACGCTCGACTGCTAGTCATGTCCATGATCTCTTCTTTGGCTCTTTTAAAGTTGCAGCATTTCGTGTTCTTCACTTGATTTACCCTCATACTTCCCTTCACCAGCTCCATAGAACGCTAGCTCCATACATACACTCTACTTGCAGCTCCACATCTCTCATCTGCGTTGAACATTTCTCAAGTCTACTTTCTTCGCTGCGCCCGTTTACCAATAGACGCATAGAACCTTCCGCTTCCTCGATTCCTTACCTGACGCCGTTTTTCTTTTCCTCTCCCCATCTCTCCGTTGACATTTTACACGTCATTCGGCCGCCGAAAAATACCCCACCATGGCCGACGCTGCTGTGGCCCATTTCACAGAGATCACTGGGTCGGGCCCTGAGACCGCCACCCAGTATCTGCAACTGGCAGACTACAATCTAGAGACTGCCATGCAGCTTTTTTACGAGAATGGAGGCGCCGAAATCCAAGCCGAAGCACCTGCAGTCCCCTCTGCATCGTCGAGACCCCGACCATCAACGAGCTCAAGACCATACGAGGACGAGGACGGAGTAGTGCATCTTGATTCAGACGCTGAGGGCTCAGATACTTCCGCTCCTATTCCTGTACGCACGGCCCCGCAACAGCAACCCCATGGGCCATCCTTTGAAGATGATTTGGCCATGGCTCGACGACTCCAGGAGGAACTATATGCTGGTGGTGATTCACACGCTACTCGCTCGGACGACGTTCGAGCTCCGATCGCCCGGACTACTGAGACCCTGGTTGGGCCAGGTGCGGATTACGGCTATGATGATGACGAGGAGCAGGGGCCCATGAATTCTGCAATCCTACAGCAACTCCGTGCCAGGCAGCAGGCCAGGAACAGTGAGTAGTATAATCTTTGGGTTGCCTGAGTGAGATATGTGGCTGACAAATCGGTCATTTCAGGTCGAGCAGGCATATTTAACCAACAAAATATCTGGACCGAAGACACCCCGTCGTCACACAGAGACCTCCTCGCCCGAGCAACCGGAGGTGCCTCAGAAACATCAACCAAGTCGAGTACACTAGCCGAGATGTACCGCCCTCCATTCGAGCTCATGTCGAGATTACCTTGGGACGTGGCTCGAGAGGAAGGGCGGAAAAACGAAAAGTGGCTTCTGGTAAACATCCAGGACCCTTCGGTCTTCGATTGCCAGTTGTTGAACAGGGACCTCTGGAAGAACCCAGGAATCGCGGAGACAGTGAAGGAGCATTTCATATTTCTTCAGTTCTCCAAGGATGATCCCCGAGGAACTCAGTATCTCCAATACTATTTCGCAGGCCACGACGTGCAAGACAACTACCCCCATATTGCGATAGTGGATCCTCGAACTGGTGAACAGATGAAGACATGGAGTGGACCGCCAGTCCCCAGTGCTCCTGATTTCCTCATCCAACTTCACGAGTTCCTAGACCGGTACAGCCTCAACCACAAGGCGCGGAACCCGGTAGCAAAGAGAAAGCCGGAAGTCAGAGCGGAACGAAAGATCGAGACTATGACTGAGGAGGAGATGCTGGAGATGGCGCTAAAGAATAGTCTAGAGGGTGAGCCGCAAGCCAGGTCCGTGGATCCTGACGATCTGACGCGGAGTGTCGAGGACGTCAAGGGCAAGGGCAAGGGCAAGGCAAGAGAGACAGGGGATGAGGACGTCGAGATGGAGCACCCCGCCGCCAATGGCCACGAAGAAGCGGAAGAAGAAGACGAATCGACTACGCGCAGCAACATATTTGCTTCTATTCCATCAGACCGATCCCACGTCGAGCCTGACCCGGACCCTGCCACGGTTACGCGAATCCAGTTCCGCCATCCGTCTGGTAGAGTTATTCGCAGATTCGCTCTTGCAGACCCTGTGCGGCGCATCTATGAATGGCTCAAAGCGTCGCCCTTGGAAGGTAAAGCTGGCGTCGAATTTGAGCTCGTGTCTCTGGGCCAGAATTTGATCAATTCGCTAGAGACTACTATTCAGGATGCGGGGTTGAAGAATGGAACTGTAATGGTTGGGTTCGTGGAGGAGGATTAGTTGTGATTTGGGCGTTTCTTTTACTGCTTTTCTTTTCCCTTTAATCAGCGATGACGATGTTGTTTTTGAAAAGGGGGGGGGGAAGATTATGGTCAGGATGAGGGCGGGGGGGATGGTGGTGGAAGAGATATTACAGGCTTGCGATTTATTATATCAAAGACCACATGGGCCGGCGGTGGGGGGGGAGGGATGGTTAATGCATTTATGAGGCGTTAAGAAAGGAATATCGTGTCTTTTCTAATATTTTTTTCCGGCTTGAGCTATATAGCTATCATAACTTCTCAGCTTTTTTTCTTTTCTGGTTAGAGCTTTTTTCTTTATTTGTTCCTTTTTTATTTTTCTTCCATGGATTTTGACTTGCTTGTGTCCTGATATTTCTGCTGATAAGGTGGCATAATAGACTCATCCCACGCTGATATATATGTCTTGTTTGACCCTACTAGGCAGATCTCGCAAGGGGGAAAGGAAGAAAATTGACTCCTCATTTGTTTTTTTTCTTACTGTGTGACAGGGGCCTTCACATGGTCAAGGAACCCCTCGGGTTTCCTTCAAATACACAATGCGTGTGAGTATTTCCCCCTATTTCTTCTGGTGTTAAGCTTCCCCCTTCCCCCTTCTAGTTTATATGTAAAATTATATACTTTTGTGGGGGGCAAGAAACAGGGAAAGTGTGTGCAACATGCTTTCTTTCTCTGGCTGAGATAATGGGTTGTTTCCCATAAATGTTGCTTCGAATGCAAAATGATGATGTCACGAGGTTGAATATGTTTCTCTCAAAATTTCTGCTCATATCTACTACCAAACTAAGCACACAGTATAAACCCCCGCCTCCCCCACCCCTTTTATAAATCACGCTGTTAACCATCCAAAGCTTAAAACCCCTCCTCTCCTTTCCTTTCCTTTCACTTTTTTTTTTTTACTTCCACCTCTCAGTGACAATCTCCGCCGCTCTCTCCGCAATCCCATACGCCGCCGTCTGCGTATGCGCAGATATCAAGTTCGGAATAACACTCGGAATTCTCCCCCAAACTATCCCATGCAGCCGGGTGAGTTTTGAGTTGCTGTCCGGATTGAGAGATTCCCTCTGAGTGTTTGAAAAAAAAAGAAAAGGAAAATGAAAGAGGGAGACATCGCATGATTTCCCAGCCCTGGGAGCTATGGGCATCTTCAGCTGCGATAGGATATCTCTTGCAGAAACGTCGTCCCCGCAGCTAGGGGGTGGAAAAATATATAGAGTGGTTTTTCCTCTGTGTGTGCCTGATCCAGGGGTGGAGTACTTAGTAAGTGATTGGGAGCTTTGCTCTCTCTCTTTCTCCCGCAATTTAACCCCCTCATTATGGGCGATATACAAGGGTTATCCCTGGCTATACAATGATTTCCCCAATTATATTACAACGAGTAGAGGATGTTCGTATATAGTAGGTGAGGGATAAGGAGGAAGAACCATGTAACATGCATAGCATAGGATCGCCTTATGCGCGTCACTGCGTTAGGGCTTATAGTAGTTAGCGCATGCAATCGAGTAGAGCCGAGACAAGCACAGTGCGAGAGGCCGTGAGCTGAAGCTTTGGGAGAAAAGACCCTGTAGATAAACTATACCTTGCAGCTAGGAGGGTTTGCTGCTGCCTTATGCTGCCGTCCTAGACTCTGCAAATTACGCGGATAGGTAGCCAAATAAGAAACATTTGCTAGGATCTTTCTCTCTTGTATACTAGCCATAAACTACAAAACCTCTGCAAGCGATGAGCTCCAATAGACAATACAGGACTGATACCACCCTTGTTTCAAGAACAACATACTACGCACCTGAAATATACTTGCTATTCCTGGACAACAGTTAATTATAAGAGCTTCTGCACCTTCTGCCCTCGATGCATACTGGCATAAAGGAGCTAGACATTTATGGTGATCACCATATGCCTTGTCCAGCGACCTCCAACCCGTCTCGCAAGCGTCAGTATCCTGAGCCCCATCCATACAACACGTCACGATATCGGAAAAGGCAGAAGCTCGACGAGTCAGCATCAGCAGCATATTGGGATAACCTGTCAAAGATTTGGTTAACCAAAGACACATTAAAGGAGCTGGACCGAAGAAATAGCTGCCTGGTACCACGCCAGACTCATCGACCTGCCCGGGAAGCGCTTGGCGATCTCATCTCATGACTCATCCTCCTCCTCCTTGAGTTCCTTCAGCAGCGTGTTGTCCTTCAAGGTAAACGGTACACGGGTTACCGGTTGCGAAGGACGGCTGCTTTTGGCAACTTGGACTCGGCAAAACCGTATAGCGGCCATAAGACAGCGCGAGGACGTTCGTCACCTTCCACCAAAGTCGGATGGGACATAGCGTTCAGTGTTGGGCTGGACAGATTCTAATCACTCGACTCTACAATCCAGATAAAAACATATCCTCAAGTTTAACTTTCCCCGAGAACTGTATCCGTAAACCACGGCCAATACTCGTCCCGGCCATATTTCACTATCTCTTGCAACGCCTTCAAGATTTGATACATCCCTTTCATGTCTATAGTCGAGCCGAGGTGCTGAGGTCCATAAAGCATCTGCGAACAAGCCAAATCAGCGCGTGTTGGAATGGGGTGACATTGAGGGTAAGAATTGTTGATGCAAGCATACAGTTTCCCCATTATCTCCTATATAACACCAATACATCTTCCAATCCAGGCCTTGGGCCTTCAAGCACGGCATCGGTTTTAACTGCGCTCCCCGCCCTTCTGGTTGTATCTCTTTTGGGCCCATGAGCCCTTCTAACCGCTTGCGCAAAGCGGCCATCCAGATACCCAGTTGCACCACGCCGTCTGTTCCAGGCACAGTCGTTTTGCACTCAACCGCTGCTAGTTGCGGAAGCCACTTGATGTAGTCGGACGAGCCAGCCTGATTGACACTATAATCGTGCGTATCTATATTACGCATCGAGAGTGTGTCTCGAGTGAGAGTCACTTGGCTCTCCGTCTGGGAAAGGTAGATACAGTAGTCTACTCTTTTAGATATGAATGGCAGGTCCTGTAGGCCAGTGGGCAGTAGCGAACGAGGGAATATCTGGGCCGTAGTCTTATGTGCGGAATGATGTTAAAAGCTCGCCATGGAAATAGGTCTGGTGTACACCGTGTTTGCAAAACATACACATTCTCAACTTGAACTTTTTGGAGATTACCCCTGTTTTCTAACTCTATAGCTAGGTTTAGCATGGGTCGGAATGCCTCCTCGCCCCATAACGGCTCCGGTTTCCTAAGTTCATGGCATCGCGATGCAGTATCTTGGAGAAACTGCAGTTTCCCAAGCAACTCCACGTCGTGCGGGGTGACAGGAGTGGTGGGATCATCAAAGAAGAGGTTGCGGTACTCACGATCAGCCGCCTTGAGCTGTGCCTGCAAAGTTTCCGTATATAAGTTTAGTGTTCCAGGAAAAATCTGAGAATGGCATATTACCTTCAGACCGTATGGAAGCACACCGATGCCATCACCAATATCAGTGAACTTATTTAAGATCACCTTGACAGCTTGTGGTGCTCCTTTCACCATCTCCACTTTGATGGGCGGCTTGGCAGCCCTCAAGTCACCAATCTTTTTTGTTGGGCTGCGGGAACGCGATCTAGACTCCTCGTGGCGAACGCTTGCAGTGAACGCGGTCGCATGAGATAGTGTTGAATTCAGAGGATACTGTGGAAAGGCTTTTCCCAAGGTGAAGCTGATTGACATTGTCATTATCTTCTAAACTCAGGACTCAATATTTTTCTCAGCTGCGTTGTTTCTGGATTTGAAGGAGATCGTCACATGATCTCAGTTTGGTCAAGATCTCCTGTGGCTGATTTGAATATATGTATATAAATATCAGTATCCTCCATAGGCTAACTGCTAGCATGAATATAATAAAGGGAACTTCTCCACAAAACCTTTCTACTCTCAATATTGAAGGTTACATTGTTATTGCACAGTGAAGTTTAATTCTTTTCCAGGCATAAGACTTACTATAGTATAGCTCGAGCTGGAAAGGAAGGATAGAATTCAAGCTCTATACTAACACTTTAACTTCACAAGAATCTCAATTAGGTCAAATAAGTCGTGGGTTTCAGTTAACTGCGCTTATTTTGGTCAGTTGAACTGTAGTCTCACGCGGACACCCTTGAACGGCCTGCGAATTTTCCTCATACTCGGCTGGAACCTGCTGTACCCTTCGCCCATCATAATTCTCTTGTTGGTTATTCCAAACCAGTTGTAGAACATCTGGCAGTGCCCCTTCAGCCGCCGATGTCGTGCCTGATATGACTGCGCCATCCACGCTGGGTCCTTCGGCGAACACAGCGAGCCGACATACCGAAAGACACGCACAGTAACGTACATCTGGAAGGTCTCGATTCTCACAGTTGTCGGGCAGTGCTTGCAGTTGTACGGCTGCATCTGCGGCCATCTGTTCCACTGGACCAACTCCCAATCCCCCAGTCGGAGGTGTGGACACAGCGGAACATTCACAGCACGGAGGTGCCGACAGAAGTCGTCAAATGATGACACATCGGTAGGCCGGCCGACTACAAAACTATACTCAAACTGCCCAGTTTCAGGGTCAAGCAATGAACAGCCCCGAGTAAAAGATTCGTGGTTGTCGCAAACATAGCTCCGACCGTTGAGCGGGTGGGCAACAGCATATCTGAGCTCGACCAAACTCATTTCGCGACAGAGACCGATCCAGATGTATCTCTTGCCCAGCACACAAGAACGGTGGGCTACTTTTCTAGGAAAGCAATCTTCCTTTGACTTCAACTCAACCTTCTTCTTAAATTCATTGCGCGAGAAGGCTTGTTGCTCATGTGGTTTCATGCATCCCCAGCAGCAGTACTTGCTTGGAGACCCCTGTTGGAGCAGGCCATCATACTCCAGCATTCTCAGAACATAGAAACGCGCTGTCATAATATTGCTCAACCCCTTGCCAGCTGGCGATGTTGTCATTTGCTGCCATATTTTGGCAAAAACGCCTGTTTCTATCCTACTATGCCAGAAATGCGTGCAGCTAAGCATCAGTGTGACGGCTTCGGCACAAGTCAGGTACTGGCAGACCATGAATAACAGATCCTCAGGGAGCAGGAATAGGGCTACATCTGAGGCAGCCACTTGATTGACGCTAGGTTTGCACCACCGCTTGAACCACTGCCGAGCCATCAATACTTCTTTTCGGAAATCGAAGAGGATTAGGAGAGGGTTAGGAGAGGGTTAAGAGAGTGTCAAGAGAGATGCTACGGTTTATATGTGGTCGATGGACGATCCGGCACAAGCGGAAATGACAAACTTTGTGTCATCCCAAGGATGAAAGAGGCTCTGTCAAAGTTTTCCAACCGAGCTATGTGAAAAGGATCAATCCTTGGAAGTCAGAGGCTACTTTGCATGTTATTGATGCTGATGGAAAGCCAGAAAAGAGGTAAAAAATCTACCTATAGTGTTGTGATCAATTGATGTAAAACTATTCTTCCTTCAACATACCATGGCCCAATCTCAAATATAGAAGAGCTTTGCAATATTAAACCCTCCAACTCCGACACTTTTTCATCCATAGACCTTGACTGATTAATCGTCAATGTCCAGTTAGCATCCAGTTAAGTAACTGGCCGGCAAAGTTCTAGCCACTCAGCCCCTAAGCGAGCCCTGAACCTTGGTATGTATGTATTCTACATCTGTACTCTGTAGTCTTTTTATCAGTATACTGAGAGTAAGTGCTTATAGCTTTTGCTGTAGTACATCAAGAATAGTGCATACTTACATACTATGTACATAACAGACAAAAAGTAATTCTTTGTTGATGGTTACTTGTATAAATAGAGACACCGAGTATAACTCCTGGCTATCAACCCCGCGTTGTTTCCCCAGCAGAGGCAGCTAGGAATGAAGTAGTAGTAAAACAAACAAGCAAAGTCGAGAAACAACCTAGGTATAGAGTAAACATCCACCGAATCAAAAGACCCCTTGCTGCGTGTGCTTGTTGTTGTTGTTGTTGTTGTTGTTGTCCAGCTAGCTCATCTTTCATGCATTCTTCTTGCATGAAAACAAATAAACATCGAACAACAACATCAACATCCTCACCCTCCACACACCACTCTGCTTGCTACTAACACATTTGTCCGCTGCTGCTTCTATCTCGCAGTGGTTCTCGCAATCTTTTGGTTTCTTTCTTACTTACTTACTTTCTTTCTTTCCCTCTCTCGCTCTGCCATTATCCTCTTCCCTCTCGCTCCATCCAACCCCTCCTCGAGTCGCCCTCCAGCTACGCCGCTCTCTCTTGCGACAACACCCACCACCAACAACAACAACAACGTACCGGCAACCCATTATTGGTCCACCTCATTCACATACTACAACAGCAGATAACTTACTCCATCAACTGTCGATACTGAGCTGTGCAAGATAGACTGAACCCACTCCTTCACAATGGACGGCGCCGTGGATCCGGAGACGCTATACACAAAGCAGAACTGCATTGGTATGTCGACGCTGGAAGATGCCATGATACCTACTGACTGCTATGGGCCTATTTTGACTGACTTTCCTGCCAGGAGGTGGAAGCTTTGGCAAGGTCTACAAAGGGTATGTCTGTTCTTCTACTTACGTCTTCGCAACTTGTCTAATTGTTTTCTTTCTCTTTACTAGAGTCGACAAACGAACAGGCCAATCCGTCGCAATCAAGATCATCGACGTCGAAAACGCTGACGACGAGGTCGAGGACATCATCCAAGAAATCTCCATCCTCTCAGAGCTCAGCTCGCCCTACGTCACAAAATACCATGGCTCCTTTCTCAAGGGCTCCGACCTATGGATTATAATGGAGTTTTGTGCGGGGGGTAGTTGCTGCGATCTCATGCGCGCCGGGCTTATCACCGAGGAATACATCATGATTATTCTCAGAGAGCTGCTGATGGGGTTGGATTATTTGCACAGTGATAAGAAGCTACACAGAGATATCAAAGGTAAGGTAACCTTAGCCGCTTTCTGTTCTCTCTACTTCTCGATGAGCTCGCTGCTAACAGGACCTATCTCTAGCTGCAAACGTACTCCTTGGTGCCAATGGACAGGTAAAATTGGCAGATTTTGGTGTCTCCGGCCAGCTTTCGGCAACCATGACAAAGAAAAACACCTTCGTCGGCACTCCCTTCTGGATGGCCCCAGAGGTCATAAAACAATCAGGTTACGATCATAAAGCAGATATCTGGTCCCTAGGCATTACCGCCATCGAGCTAGCACAGGGAGAGCCACCATATTCAGACATCCACCCGATGAAAGTCCTCTTTCTGATTCCCAAGAACCCACCTCCCACATTACAAGGAAATTTCAGCAGGCAATTCAAGGACTTTGTAGAGCTGTGCCTCAGAAGAGACCCGCGAGACCGACCTACCGCCAAAGAACTACTCAAACATCCGTTCATAAAACGCGCGAAGAAGACGACTTACTTGACAGAGCTGATTGAACGCTCTGAGCGATGGCAGGTAACCAATGGAAACCGGAACGCAGAGGAGGAAGATGACCGTGTTCAGCAGCCACCCCCAAAGCCGACTCCAGAGGAAGAAGACCTATGGGACTTTGGCACCATCAGGCCCGCTGGCAGGACGGCAGGTCTTCGCGCCATGAACGATGCGGCGGCAAACGCCAGAGCGCGGGGATTCGAGGACGCAAATCGCGCTTCACAACATGATGTATCGAGGGGAATTGGCCATCCGAATGTTCGAAGTAAGCCATCCAAGGAAACGCTAAAGGGCCCGGCATCTCCGCAAAGATCCCCTCAAAAGCGGAACTTCCCCCGAGATATACCACCCGCATCTCCCGTATCCGCTGCTAGAGTCCCCCCTCAGCCGTCTCCACAAGCCACACCAAAGACGCCGTCACACCTTCCAAGGCCACTACAGGCGGTTCCCCAAAAAGAGAGCCCAAGCTCGGCTGATTATGATAGAGCTCTACAGCAGGCCCTGGCGCATGACCTTGGATACCTTCGATTAGGCGATTCACCTGGCGGGATTGCCGCTACGGCCCAGCAAAAGGACCTCCCAGCGCCCTCACCACAGAATCAGATCGCGAGGAAACCTGCTCCAATGAGTATTCCAGAGATCCCGCCGTTCAAGGGAAAATCTCCTGGGGGGCCGCTACAAGATACATCAAACCAGTTTCATATGCAGCCCAGGCAGCATCCCCAGCAACCCCTCCCGCCTCTCTCCGCTCAACCGCCGCACACACCTACCCTACAACAACAACAGCGTCTTCCTTCAATCCCTCAACAGCGTCTACCGCAAGTCCCCAGCAACCAGGGCACTGATGCCCAACAAATCAAGACCAAACCGCGCAGATCCACCGACTCCGCAGGCTCCGCGTCTCGTGCGGCCTTCACACCATCTGAATATCACACCAACAACGACATCACCGCTCTCACCAGCGTGATCCTTCCCGCACTCGAAGCCTCCTTGCAACGACGAACTTATAACCTCAATTCCCTCCTACGCAGCAACTCCAACGGCCAGAACTACAAGCAGCATCAACGTCATGAGAGTCCCAACGAACCCCCCGTGACCACAGAACTCATGCAGCGCAAGCAATACGCGCACGAGAAGCTGAAGAGACTAGTCGTCAAAGCCGCGGGAATATTCAAGGAGATTGAGCGCTGGGACGAGGAGGCGCCGGTCGGTATGGGCGGAGATGTCAGTGCGTTCCTTGAGGGGTTTTTGGAAGAAGTGCTTGTTAGGATTGAGCCGGATGATGAGGCGAGTAGTTCGTCGGCTTCGGCTTCAGGTGGTGAGAATGCTGGCGGTGGAGAGAAGAAGGTTTTGGCGAATTGATTGATTGAATGAATGGATGGATTGAATGGGTTATGATATTGTTATGACTGTTTATGATTTTGTGTGTGTGGGGGCGGGAAGGTGTTATGTGTTTACGAATACCCGGGCAGGATTGGTCGGGGTGTTTTTTTCTTTCTTTTTTTTATGCGTGATGAGTGAGGGGTTTATGACAAACTTGATGATTCCGCCAAGGGGGGTTTTCTTCTTTTGTGAGAGTTGGGTATCGTGCGCTCTTTCTTCTCTCTCTCTCCTTTTTTTGCTTAGCCTGGTGTGGAAAACTTGCAACCGGAGTTTTTGAATGGAGTTTTTCGTTTTCTTTTTTAATACTGTTTTTCCTTTTTTGTCTTTTGAGAGGAATTGAAAAACATTCTTTTCTTTTTTAAAAAATTCTTGGAACTAAATCAATCAAATCCCCAGGGTTATTTTTGCTCGCTCGTATATTTTCTCTTTTTTGCTCTTTCTCCACTTCCTTACCTACAACCCCTTCTCACTGTTTTGAATATGATGTACAGGATATTCATCTCCGAACACGACAATGTCAACAAGAGCAGCGAAAATAAAATAAAAGCACGAGATCATTCCATTTCCATTTCGTGCCTTTTCTTTTCTCCTTTCTTTTAATGGACGTGTTTGATAACGATATATATACCTCGCGGTTAAACAGAACTATCTAGAGGCGGTGGAAGAACCAAAAACAAAAACAAAAACAAACGCCTTTTCCCCCTCATTCCCACTCCTCCCTACCTTTTTGTTGGGGACCCCCCTCTCTCTCTGTGTCTCTCCTGATCCGAATAGAGAAATTATATATAAAAGGGTTTAAAAAAAGAAAACCCTTCCCCATAAGGGGAAATAAGACCAGCACCCCAAGAACCATGACCTGGACAAAAAAGAAAAAGTGTAAGGGGGATATTACCTATCAAGAAGAAGCAGAAAATATATATATATATATAGAAAGATGAATAAATGTAAAATTAAAAAGAGAAAATAGAAAAAGTAAAAAGCAAATGAAGTTGAGATATTGATCGCTGAAGAGGGGTATATATGTAACTAAAAACATGAGCCGGGAGAGAGAATATATATAGCAAAAAAAAAAAAAACAGGAGGAGAAAAAAGAAAACAAAAAGAAAAGAAAAAAAAGGAAACAAAAATCATCAACTAGGATTCCTAAACAACCAATCCGACTCCGGAGTCGGGATTAAATAATTCGTAATATTAAATTCGTTCGTCATTTGTGCTACTGGAGTTGCTCCAGCAGCACCAGCTGTAGGGACTTCTGCGCCACTGGTCCCGCCGCCGGCACCGCTTATATCCGCGGAGACGCCGCCCATATTAACTGCGCCGTTATGATTCGCGTGTGCGGCGTGCGTCACATCTAATCCGTCCAAATGTTGTTGCTGTTGCTGTTGCTGTTCTTGCTGGGCATGAGAGGGTATGACAGGGACTCTGGGCATGTTGAAAAATCCAAATACGTCCAGGTACTCAAAGTCGCTGGGCCCGACATTCCGATGGGGCGCAGGTGTGCCCGGTGCGCGCGGCGTGTTTGTTACCGTGGTCAGACTATTGCGCGGTTGGCGCGAGATGAGGAAGTCGAGATCAAAGGCGCAGCGACGCATGTCGGCGAGGATCTTGACGGACGAAGGTGTTACGCGCTGCGTCTCGTCGCCGACCATTATCCCCGTAGCCGATGAGGCGACTTTGTATTCTGCATACTCGTCGAGGACGCGCTGTAGGATGGTACTGTAGCGTTCGGCCACGGGCCAGTGTTTGCCCATGCGCCGGAGTTTGTCGACGAAGAAGTCGACATTTGGGTTTAAGGTGTGCGACATGGTGGAACCGTGCACGAGGAGGAGGCGTGCGGATACCCAGAGCGTGAAGGCGAAGGGGGGGCCGAGCTTGTCGAGGAGCTTGTTGTCGACGACGAGGCGGGTGAGAGAGTGGATGTTGTCGGCGGCGAAGAGGCAGCGCTGGCTAGCGCCAAAGGAAGGGGTGAATACTGTGGAGCGTGTGGTTGGGTATGCGGCTGAGGAGTGGAGGCGGATTACGGTGCTGTACAATCGTGTTAGCAAAATAGGGAGGAACGCACTTTGGTTGCTGTCAGTTGGACTTACGTTTGATATGTGGCGTGAAGCATTACCCAGCCACAGCGTACACCTTCGGGAGTAGCCTTTGACATGAATAGGCGTGATGCGTTGTTGTATGCGTACTCCTTAGGAAGGTGGATTTCCCAGGTGCTTAGTTCGTTGTCTAGTTTCCTGTAGGTAGTTTGCCACCTCTCCACGTCCAATGGATCACTAATGTCCACGGGTCGCTTCAAAAACAGGTGGATCCGGGATAGTATTCCGATGATTTCCATATAAAACCCAAATGACCCGACGTTTTCCCTTTGGACATTATAATCCGTTCGTTCCTGCGCGTCAAACCATCTCGTTTCGACGGGTTGGTTTTTGATGAAGAAATCATCCTTACAAGGTAGTCTGCGATCAATGTCCGAGTCGTTGAGCGCAAAGTCAAAAGCTGTTGCGATGGTCGAGTATCGATCCAACAGGTAGACCATCCAGAATAGTCGCCTGCGGCTTTCATCTTCAATCCAAGTCTTTGCATCCGGAAGGACATTGGCCCGGAGTGTATATATGGACGGGAACATGGTAGCAGCAAGTGTTGAAGTCGACTCTCCCGCTAAGCCAAGTTGTACAACTGAACGAGCTATGAGAGCCAGGAGCTTCCATCCCGGCGGCCCATTCGAGCAGCCCACAAAATCCAAGGCCAATATGACGAGGGCTTGTAGCGCTTTGACAGACGAATTGTCTAGTCCATATAGCATGACCTTTTGCTTCGAGGAATTATAATAGTGTTTCCGGTTATCGTCGTTTAACCTATGATCTGTCGAAAATCGGAGAGTGGTTGCGACAATGGCGTATAGTAGCATGCGGTCCTCTTCCTCCGAAGGCGATGTTCCGAACAAGGTATCGAGTGTGGTTCCCCGATGCAGGATTGGGCACCAAGTATTAATATGGTCAAAGTATAAAAGAGCCAACGCATAAAGAAGATCATATGGCGGAAGATCTGGGTCTGAGATAGATTGTTGCTGTGTAGGGTATAGGGGTGCAGGCTGAACTTTGAACGACGGATCATTGTGCGAGTAGTCGCTGTGAGACGGCTCCACCACCCTTGGTAGTACTGATGCAGGCGGGAGGCCATTCTGCAAGTGGCGCTGGACTTCGTTGTTGACGGCTGCATTGACTGCATTGACTGGAGATGACAAAGATGCATCTTGACTCAGCGTGCTTGTTCCACCGTGAACTCGATGAGAGGCTGGCAAATTCGAGGAGTTTTCTTGCATGAACAATGCAGTCCGCGGACTAGGGCCGTGGACAGCTGATGGTTCTGATGGGGAGCTGTACGACGGGGCATCGCGAGGATAGTCGTGGTTTAGATGAGGCTGATTCTGTATGATATGCGTCTCAATCAGGAGCGCTTGCCTGTGGATGGAATCTTCCAACCGGTCTACCCACGGCGTAAGCATGGATTGACAAGGTATCATTCGCGAATAAGAGAATATACCTAGTCGTTGCTCTAACTCGCGCCCATAACCTGCGCGCAAGCCGGGTTTCTTCCGCTCCTTGTACTCGCAAGGCTGGTTGTTGCGCGCACACCAACCGCAGCTTGGTTGCGCACGATCTAAAAAGACAACACAAGATGAGCGGAGCAATTCCAAAGCAAATACGCAAGCACCAGGCATACACACCGCACTTGACCTTCCGCTGCTTGCAAAGTTCACACCTGTAACAATCAGTACCCGTATAGCGCGACGGAAGACGGCATAAGAGTTGCTGAAGAAGCGGCTAGGGTGCTGGAGTAGGGACATACGAGACGGTGATAGGGCGCTTCCTTTTGACGCCACGGGGTACGTTGGCACCGTTCTGGTCTATGCCATCATTGCCACTCTCAGGACCAGACCAGCCATCCTCGGGGCTTTCGATCTCGTCGCGATCGCCGGAGTGTCGGTGGGATCGCGACGGGTTCGTGGGGACGACATCGGCGGGGGAGTGATAGGGGTTTGCAGCTACGAAATGGTTATCCATGGGGGTCGGAAACATCAAACGCGCACGAGGAACCAGCTACGACGTGGAGAGCCTGGTGACAGCAGCAGCATCGGAGGATGATTGCAGCGGGACAACTGCGGAGACGTGCGTTGTGCGGAGGTAGGAGGTCAGACCGTGAGAGGGATGCTGCGTCCTCTGTAAACGGGGGAGCAATGCCAAGGCCGACCATCGCCCGTTCTGGCCAGGCGGTGGGCGGCGGCAGAATGAGGCGGGGGAGCCATGGTACCGTGACCCGACAGAACCCTAAACCTAATCGAGCCAAGCGGGCCTGCCATCCCCGCGTGCACTAGATTACTTTGGGAATAGCGTGGCCATGTCCCCGGATTTTCAGTTTTCCCCATCATTACTGTATGTACTGTATGTACCACTCCGTACATTAGTAATCATTAATGTTAAAGGCATATATGAGGGTGTCTATATGAGCTGAGGTATAGCTCGCAACCATAATAATAATAATAATAATACTTTTTCCTTGTGCATGGCCAGGACAATGGCGTCTCTGCACGGCTAATACTAATTGTACCGCCAATTTATCCAGCAGCCGTAGATCGCAGGAGAGCTACTGTAAGCCACTCGGCGAAACAACCCGCCAAACAACGCGTGAACATGACCAAGACCCTGACACTGAGAGCCATGGCTCCTTCAGCAGCTTGCTCGGCTTCTCCTCGCCGGGGCTATGTCCGTGCTCCTTCTGGGGGAGCTGCTCTCTTTCGGGATGCTGGAGCTGTGATGTTGCGGCGGATGTCACCTGACCTGCTGGCTGCTCGCTGCTCGGGCCATCACCGCCCGAGGCTCAAGCTCGTCCGTCTCCACCACCAACACTACCAACACCTCCACCACCGCCGTCTCCGCAGCAAACCTCGACCGGACCCCCATTTGCACGCCAACTCGGTGCATCCTCGTCAAGGAGCATGGTCATGGCCCTTCTGGCTGCCTGTCCCTCGCCACGTCGGTCTCAGACGGCTCTCTTTGGCGCAATTCCTACATGGGTACCACATGTATATAATGCAGGTGCATTTCTACCTTCATCGGCCGGTGCTTCCGCTGTGCCACTCACCATTTCCCGTTTCTCCCGGATAAACCTCTTCGCCCCTGCTATCTATCTTGTGCGTCATGCGCAACATTCATGCATACCAGATACAGGATCTTTAAATAAAACCCTGGACCGGCACTTGGGAGTTGTTGTTTTTGCTGGCGCCAATACTTCTTCGACTCGTCATCGAGCCAGCAGCTAACTTGGACACACCCCGTTGAAACCCTCTATTCCTCACTCAACAACTCGACTCAAGATGGCTTCCTCATTTCCTCGTATCAAGGCTATCAACACCTTTGTGATCGACGGCGTCGGCTCAGGAGGTGATTATCACAATGTATGTTGGCCCAGCTCCCAAAATGTCTCAGGAAGTCCTTCTTATGAGAAGAAATTGAAGGCGCAATTTTCACATATTTCCCCTCCACACTCTCTAACTGTGTAGACTTCAGGTCAAAGGAGGTCACTGGCTCGTTGACACGTCGATTGCTACCCCCATGGCACGATGGGAAGAGTACCGCGCCTCGAGAACAAGCTGGGGAATCAACGTCCTGGGATCTTTTTGCGTGGAAATCGAGGCCACTGATGGCACCAAGGGCTTCGCGACGGGCTTTGGAGGGCCGCCCGCTTGCTGGCTGGTTACACAACACTTTGAGCGTTTCCTAATAAGCGCCGGTATGTTGCCGTTGCTATGTTATACCGGAATATCTTCTTTGCTCGATTACTAACGACTGTGCCACGAAAATAGACCCCCGTGATACTAACAACCTCTTTGAGAAAATGTACCGCGCATCTATGTTCTACGGCCGCAAAGGTCTGGCCGTGGCGGTCATTTCGGTAATTGATCTCGCAATATGGGATCTACTCGGCAAAATCCGCAAGGAGCCAGTCTACAAACTCATCGGGGGTGCCACACGCTCGAGACTGGATTTCTACTGCACCGGCCCAGAGCCTGGTGTAGCCAAGGAAATGGGGTTCATAGGTGCCAAGGTACCTCTACCCTATGGGCCCGACGAAGGCATTGACGGTCTGCTCCGCAACGTGGAATTCCTGCGCAAGCACCGCGAGAGCGTGGGCCCGCACTTCCCCCTACGTGTAGACTGCTACATGTCCCTGAACGTCCCCTATACGATCCAGCTCGTCAAGGCCTGCATAGACGCCAACATCGACATCGATTGGTGGGAAGAGTGCCTAACGCCTGACGACTTTGACGGGCACGCGCTGCTGAAACGCGCGCATCCAACTGTCAAATTCACCACGGGCGAACACGAATACTCGCGGTACGGTTTCCGTAAGCTCGTCGAGGGCCGAAACCTCGACATCGTGCAGCCAGACGTCATGTGGGTCGGTGGCCTTACGGAGCTGCTCAAGATCTCCGCCATGGCAGCTGCATACGATATTCCTGTCGTGCCGCACGCCTCGGGCTCTTATTCCTACCACTTCGTCGTGTCGCAGCCCAACGCACCGTTCCAGGAGTACCTGGCAAACTCCCCCGATGGCAAAAGTGTGGAGCCCGTGTTTGGCAATTTATTCCTCGATGAACCGATTCCGGTAAATGGCTATTTGGATGTTAGTGTGTTGGATAAGCCGGGTTTTGGGCTAGAGCTTAATCCTGCTGCACCGCTTATTCCGGCGAATTTTATCCTTAGTCCGGCTCCACAGAAGAGTTTAACTTTACCGGAGGAGAAAGTTGTTGAGAAGGTTGTTGAGAATGGACATCCAGCCCCTGTGGAGGATGTGGAAGAGACAAAGGTCGAAGAACCAAAGGTCGTGCCTGTGGAGCCTGCTGAGCCTGTGGAGCCTACTGAGCCTGTGGAGCCTGTTGGGCCCGCTGAGCTCGTTAAGCCCGCTGAGTCCGATGAGTCCACTAGGTCCGATGAGTCCGCCGCTGGGCCTGTTAAGCCTGTTGATTCTACTGAACCTACCAAACTTGACAAGCTCATTGAGTCTGTTAAGTCTGTTAATCTTGTCGAGCTTACCAAACCTGATGAGCTCGTTACGCCTGTGAATGGTACATCCAATTAGCATCTTTCCTAAGTTCTTGCTTTTTTTTTCTTGTACTTATTTCTTTCTCCCTTACCCCCCTTTAACCATATGCAGTTAAACTTTTTTTGTCTTTTTAACACATTTTGCTGTTCAGTGATGTTTTATGAATGAGAAGATAGATGGGGTGGATATGTTTCAAATTCAATTCTTTTCATTCTTTACAGCCTTGTAGTGTCTCTCTTTTTGTGTACTTTGTGTGTTGGTGTCTATATATGGTATATCTTCTATTGTAGTTATGAAATCTAAATGAATGCATACCACAAAACTGTGTTTCCCCTGTCAGAGGCTAAATCTGGAAGCTGGTTGAATGCTGCCAATATTGCATGTATCAGTCAAAATATTTGAATATCAATTTGGGGTGTTAAGCACTGTTCCACACTGTCTGTTCATGGTTTGTGGCTTCGCGCAGTAACTATATCAAATGATAAACAAAGCAAATACCTTGTCATAACATTTTGTAGAATGCAAAAAGGAAGAATGATGGTTACTGTGCAGAACACCAATACTAGAAAACTGCGCTCGGGGTTCAAAAATGGAAAGGGAAAAAACAGGGGGTGGGGGGGGGCTCCAAGTTTTTGGCCATGTTTTTCGATTTAGAAAAAAGGAAGAAAAGTTCTCAAGTCTAAGGCAACATCTTGTATGTAGGTCTTTTCACACATGCAAGCAATGGTTTTTTTTTTTTTTTTTTGGTGGTGGCTGTTTTGAAGCAACAATCTTTGAACTTTCTTTCTCTGTTTGTTGGGGGAGGGCGCTTCTATCAATAATAGGGGCTATTATAATGCCCTATGACCCCAACAGGACTGATTTGAATTTTTTTCTTGGACACTTTGACACAAGCACTGAACTTCCCGGCCGGGGCAGCGGTGGTATCACCTAGTCTTAGGAATGTCGAAGGAGCGGTTTCAGTGCGCCAACACCGGAATATAGAATAAATTAGTAGCCTCAAAGTATTGTAGGAAAACTGCGATGGGCGAGATGCGCGAGATGCGCGAGATGCCCATGAGTAGCGCAGAATGCCTGGAAATAAAGCAATATGTGAGGTAGAGTGAGGTGGGCTTTTCCTCGACGTAATAGTTAGGGGCAATTACCGCGAACCGAAAGACCAAGATGGCAGGGCAAACTCCTCTTTTAGAGGAGTAAAAAACGACTCCCAAGAGGCCAGCTAAGTTGATCTCAAAGCTATCAATCCCCCCTCTTCCCAAATCACTATATTCTTCTTCCTAAAATTGTCGATTCACTGTGATAAGCAGATTTTTCTCAAACCCGTTGCTTCTCGAACACCCCCCAATATCAGTCCTCAAAGCGCACGCGCGTACCCCTAAGTCTCGAAAAGAAAAGAAAGCGAAAAAGAAAACGCATCAAAATTTAACCGCTTCGCATCTCACAGTCACTGCTTGTATAGCAAGACTACGTCGCTTTCCTCAGACGAGGTACCGATAGTCCAAAAACAAAAACTGGCGAGAGAAGATATGGCCCAAAACATGGCTTCTTTGCAGCCTGCTGGGGACGAAACAGGCGTCATAGATGTACCGCTGATAGAGCCGCGACTCACTCTGTTCAACCTCACCGTACGCGGCGTCAGAATGGAACAGCTCAATGGTTGGCCAGTAGTGGTTATTGCCTCGCCATACGCGGTCTTCACTACTAGCCCTCCAATGCCTGACGAACTAGGAGTAGCTGACAGCAACTTCCCTGCGATGCAAGAGGGTGCGACTACCCATTCATATGTTTGGAATTCATTATACACCCGAAACAAGCCCAGGTTCCCTGCCGGCTCCACTATCGCAAAGCTGGTATGTGGGGAGAATAAGGGAGGTATCAGTTTCTTAGACCTAGTGGACATCGTTGAGACAGGACTCGGCCGTATAGAGATGAAATTTTATGCAAATGAGCCAGACACGGCGTCTTTCAGTCAGCAGCACTTGGGCAGGTTACTCAGATTTCTAGCATAAAATTTCCCGAATTTTGACTGTAAAGGCATTTCAGAGGCTGTGTAAGCCCGCCCACACCCGTGCTCCTTCGACGGTTCCAACAGCAAAAAGCATGAATTTTCCCAAATAACAATGTATTTGAAATGGAATTTCTGGGATTTGAAGAGGCATTAGATCCTGTGCACAGTAACACATTCTGACATATCTCTTAGGATGAGGCCGCGATTGGGATATCCCGAAAATTTCACCCAGTCAAGTTGCTGACAACCAGGAATGTCCGCGAATAAATGTGTATAGAGGACAGAGGTATTTTCTTTAGCTAGCAAATAAGCGGAATGTAGAGCCAAACAGAGCGTGACTCAAAACAGACAACTGTCCTGGCTGGGTATAAAAGGGTTGTAAAGGGTGCTGGAGTTGCAACAACTTTTCCCTCTCTTGTTAATCATTCCAATGTGCTCTTTTTACCACGTTATCCAACCAGCCCTTTTTAAACCCATTTTTTGCCGTTCCTAAAGCGAGCCTACGAAAGAAAACGAACTAACTTGCCCCCGAGATTGACTTGCTCCACACCCAAGTGAATCGGGTTTTGGAAAGAAATACAGGTGGAGCAGACATGGAGACCGAAACCCCGTTTAAGAAGCTCTCAGAGGTAGAGTGGATGGTGAAGAGGATAGCGTGGGGAGGAATAGGATACTTGGGGCGCCATGGCGCGCCCTGGTCCAAGGAACTGCGCTGTATTGGAATCAGAGATCCGGAGAGGTCGCCAGTTATACTGGTAGCCTCAGCATGGGGAATACTTGCTTCCCTTCGTTTACGCTGGCCAGGGAACGAGGATCAGGTTCTATCCAAAACAGAGGACGACTGGAACGAGATGAAGAAAACTGCCAGGGAGGAAGTTAAGCGAGTGGCTGACAAATATAATGAACATAAGGAGTATTTTCTCTCTCCTGAAAACACTATGATATTGCTGATGTGTCACATCACTGACGAGATGGATCAGATAGTCAACACCATAACAGAGGAGATGAGAATGTGATTAGGTCCTGGTCATGTGTATGTGCACGATACCCCAATTGGAAGGGAAGAGATTCTGATTAATGGCAGAGCATTTGAGCCCACCATTCACATTGGAAAGGTGCAAGTTTATCCTCATCCAGACTTTAGTGCTGCATCACAGTTCAGAGTTATTGACTGGTCAGGGACAAATTTCTGACTTGGAAAAGGGATACATAGTATTTTACCAAGGTCCTACCAAGCAACTGATCTAATAAGTCCGAGGAGATGCCCAGCTAGCTGCTGCTGAATGCAGTGTTCTTCTGTTGAATTCTCATTGTTTTTCCTTGCTCTTTTCCTTTTGCAGTTGATGAAGTGTTGAGGTACAAGTGATGCCATTCCTTTATATCATCCTCACTACCTTTGAAGACAGTCATAGGTCCCAGATCAATCAGAAATCAAATTCTTCGATCTCTGGCACTTTCATTGTATGCTGTTTTTGTAAGAAAGTACTCCTAGTATGGAGGAAGTAATACAATGTAATTATTGAGATGATGAACTTGGAGGTCTTATATATCGGAATATCATTTCCCCGGAGTCCCTCTCTTCACTCTTTGCTCCATCTAACCACCATCTTCCTGCAACGTCTGGGAGAAGGCATTCAATACTACTACTATTTTGGTGGCTAGAGTCCTGAAACTCCTTCCCCTTTGAACCTACTACATGCTACTTCTACATATCTTTAATTTGCCACAATAGATCTCAAGTCCAACTCCTTCTAGGGAAAGCAGCTTTCACTCGGGGGGTTCTGTTTTAAATGAATCCTTGTATATATTTTCCATCTGCTGGTTCAGACTGTTTGAACCAGCTAATTCTTTGGAAACATGCATCCAACAATGGAATACATTGATGTTATCTGTTGGTGGCGGCCTGATAACACTGGAACCTTTCATGCTCAAGCATGAATAAATCTGCAGCTTTTTAATGCTGCCTAAGAATATGCAAACCTTGTAGCAGTCTTTATGACTGAATGTAATGTATGAAGAGAGGTCTATTTGATGCCAGAAAGTCTGAGGTTGGCAGTTGGAGGTGCTGGCTGCAGGTCGATTTGTGGACAGAGCAGAAATCTGACTCGCCCATTAGTGTGGCTACTGCAAGGGCGATGTCCAGCCATTGCATTCACCCGGTATAATGCACGGCTTATCGCGACCACGGGATCGCGTCTGCCAAATATAAAATGTGCAGTGAAAAAAAAACGCACGCTACCATCCCATTTATCAGGAGTGGCCATATCCAAACCCGCTCAGATTCGCCCCGCTTTCCCGTTTATTTCTAGAAATCAACGCGGAACTTCTCGCTTCTAGACACGCAGAATGGCAATACACCGGGACTCTCGTCTTCTTGTCAGAAACATCCTGCAAGTTACTTGGTTTGCTCACCAACAGTCTCGAGTTATGCCGACAAAATCATTGGGGTGGCTACAATGTAACTTCGCCCACTCCCCTCTTCCTTTGAGGGTCTCCAACAACAGCAGAGACACAAACTTTCCCAATAACAATCTATTTGAAATAGTCTTTCGAGAATCCGAGACGGCATTGACACTCCCATACAGGATAAAGCATCGTGGAACACTCCTAGATTCAAGATGACTCTGGAACATCGATAAGTTCAAGGGAATACGCCCCTGAATTGTGGAAGTCACCGTGCAAACCTCCACATGTGGAGCTATTGGCAACAGCGAGTGACGGGAATAAAGAACCATCTGAGGCAGAGAGATGCAATATGGATATCGTCGAACCGGGAACTTACACAGACAATCGCCCTAGGGGGCGGGGGTATAAAGGTGCCGTCAAGGACACCAAAGTCATGGGTATTTCTCCCACAACCCATCCCATTGTGTTTTCACGTTTCTTCCGATCGAAAGTTCTCCCACCCTTTTGAGATCAATCAGCCCCTTCGAGCGCTTAATTTTGCAGTTCTCAAAGCAACCAAATTGAATCCAGTCGCCGTTTTCGCCATTTTCGTTATTTAGCGCAGCGACGATAATACGACTTCACAGCAAATCACACCGGTATTACAATATGGATAGTGCTGGAGAACACATGAGTAGTGTGTCCGTTTTTCTGACACGCCGAAATGAACGATGGATGATCGAAGTTGTTGACCCCGGACAACGCTCAAGCTCCACTAACCAAGTGCCTACCGCAATACCCGAATCCAATATAACACAGCCAAGCTATGGCGACTATGGTCCTTCCGCGGGGATGATCCCCAATATGACTAGCCCAGGCTATAATAACCAAGACGGTTCTATGGGAACCATCTCCAATACACCACACCCAAGCCACGGTTATCAAGATACTCACATGGGAGCCATCTCCAATACACCACACCCAAACGACCGTTACCAAGATGAGTGCATGGGAAGTGATGGCGAAATAGCACACTTAACCTTCAATGAGACATACTCTAGCATGGGAATGGCCAAGCGGAATGGACCGCCCGTTTTCATAATCGCCTCGCCAAAGGGAGTAATTATGGCACCCTTTCAAATCGACTAGGTACAGGAACTAGAGGGCAAATATATAACAGAAGCTCAATAGGCGATTATCGAGGCACAAGCGCGCTAACGAGCGAAGTAGATTATTGCCAAATACCGATCCAAACGATTTCCCTCCTGAAAAAAACGCCAAGACCATGGTAGTGTCTGTGTTTGGAAATTTTGATAAAGTACCAAGATTGGGCACGTTACTGGATCACATGTGCGTGAATATCTGTAGGCCGTTGAAGCTCCCGTTTCTGCGTCGACGGATTGAGATTGTTGACTGGACTCAGTCTCAGCCTGTTGGAAAGGGAGAACTTGTTGTTGACAAAACCGGGTTGGGGGTAAATATCTATGTTGAAAACCGCGAGTCTATCCTAAAAAACCCTGGGCCAGTATAGCACAGGCAGCTACCCAGCGAGCTACTGCTGAATGAGGAGTTTTTCCTGTTGAATTCCATTGTTTTCCTTGCTCTTTTTTTCTCTTTTGCAGGTGATGGAGTTTTTGAGGTAGTGATGTCATTCCTTTATATCATTCTTACTACCAAGATAGTCATGGATCTCAGATCAATCAGAAATCATATTCTTTGAGTCATTTGAGGTCTTCTTATATATCATGTAACAAACAACATACTGTAAGAAAAAGGGGTCATTATTCAGATGGCAAATTTTGATATGACAGTGCCTCAGTAGGCTTCCAGGTGTCAGGATCTGTTTTAATAAAGACTCTCTCTTATTAAAGTAACCTAGTTAAAGAACACAAAGTTGAAGAAGAAAGGGAGAATAAAAAATTAAAGAAATAAGCAAAAGAGTTTTACAATCAAGCCCTGCCATGCTAAAACATATTAAAATAAGCAAGATAAAATAAACAATAAACAGAACAAAGAAAACTGCAGCAATCAGTAAGTCTAGTATAAATCAACAAAGCTACATATACAAGTACAGGATTTAGATTGTCACACCAGGGGCTTTTTTTAGAGTAAATCTTCAGTGCTGTTGTCTATAGTCTCTGAGTGTGGAGATACTCTGTTCTATTCTATTGATATCTCTAAAGAAGTACATTATCCTTGAACATTCCTAAATCTAAGCTGAGGTTGAAAGAAACATTGACATGAGTTCAAGTTCGTCTCGAGGGTTGTAGAAAATACTGCTTAAATCTCAGCGGGTGGAGTCTTCAGCAACCCGGAGTGACTAGCAAACTCATGATCTGAGGCAGAAATTATGGTTCCTCAGCTGGTTGAAAGGCACGGTATGGTTATCATGGGGGAACAAAACCAAATATTGATTTCCGCGCAGTTAGCGCCGTCGTCTATCGGGATGTCATTGCCCCGAGATCCCCGAGGGTCGAGAAGCTTTGGTTCCATTGCACCGACAAACATCGTCCAAACAACATGCCGAGAGTATTATTATTATTGCCTGTAGGCGCTTCTGCGGGTTAAGAGCAACTATTTATTAGAGTTTGGCGGGGGGGGGGGAAGTGGCACGTTTTAATCCCTGCAGCTTTGCGCAGAATGTTCTGATAAAGAGTGGTCGACAGAGGTATTATTATGAAGTTGGAGGATGCGCCCCACTATCTGGGGGGAGGGGCATACTCTCATCCTTCATCCTTCATATTCGATATTATCCAGAGCTTACTGCATATATAATTAACAGTTTGGGCTGGGATCCGCTGATCTCAGCATTGGCACATCGACGTTTACTGGTGGAGTACAATATCGTGTCGTATATCGACGTACACAACTACCGACCTGACTAACAGGACGAATATAAGAGATGTAAGTAGTACGGTAAGTGCTTTTATAACCCCACCTTCTATATCTATTATAGAGTATGAAGCTATATTTTATCACAGCTAACTAAGCAAAGCATAGTTTAGCCCGGAACACCAATACTGCTTGCATTGGTCACCAGCCTCAAATTGTCAAACCAGGTCTCCCATAAATCGGATACCAGTTTCCAATCTTAAGGAGAGCTGATCAGTGAATTGAAACCTGGGGACACTACCAAAATCGTTGGTTTTTTGAAGCTCAACCTTACAAAATAAGAGACAGAGAGAGAGAGAAACAAGGGATCTAGCTGAAATCATGACATTACCAAAGCTTCTCGTGGGCAAAGTTGCTGCGGTGACGGGTGGGCTTACAGGCATTGGACGGGTATGTCTTCGATTCCTTCTTATTTCCCAGACACGGCCCGATGTGTGTTGTCAGTGGAGGACAATGGGATGAATGTGGAATTGATTGAACCCTAATACCCGACCAAGGAGGGTCAAATAAGCCATGATCTAACTAACATCAACACCAGGCCATTGCCCTCGAATATCTCCGCCACGGCGCATCCGTAGCCATAAACCACCTCGGCACACCAGACGAATCAACGCAGCTCGAAGAACTGCACCGCGAAGCAGACGAGATCATCATCAACGCAGATGCTACAGAGCAGAAGACTAGATTCATCGCCGTGGCAGGCGACATATCGCAACCGGAGACGGGCACGAAATTCGTCGCAGAGATCGTTAGCGCATTTGGTAGATTGGATATCTTCGTCAGCAATGCAGGCGTGTGCCAATTCCGCGAGTTTCTAGAGCACGTCCTCCCCCCCCCCCCTTCTTATCATACTAACCCGCGGTAATCTAAACCTTTATATTCTAGAATTGACCTAGCTCTCCTCAACCAAACCATCTCAACCAACCTGTCCGGCGCCTTCTACGCCGTGCAATCCGCCGCCCGACAAATGTCCCTCTCCCAATCACCCCCCGGTGGCTCTATAATCGGCATATCCTCCATCTCCGCGCTCGTCGGCGGCGGGCTGCAAGCACACTACACGCCCACAAAGGCGGGTATAAGCTCCCTAATGCAGTCATGCGCCGTGGCGTTGGGGAAGTACGGCATTAGGTGTAATGCGTTATTGCCGGGGACGATTCGCACACAGTTGAATGAGGATGATTTGAAGGATGAAGAGAAACGGAGGTATATGGAGGGAAGGATACCGTTGGGGAGACTGGGGAAGACGGCGGATTTGGCGGGGCCGGCGGTGTTTTTGGCTTGTGAGGAGTTGAGTGGTTATGTGGTGAGTAACGTCCTTCTTTTCTTACCCTCCTCCCCTTGTTTCTTTTTTTGTTTGGTGTGGGGAGTTGTGCTGACCTTTGCGCTCCCCATTGGGGGACGTGAACTAGACTGGCGCCCAGATTCTTGTTGATGGGGGATTATTTGTAAATCTTCAGTGAGGCGAGGAGGGCCGGGGGGAAACGATATATGACCTATGTAAATAGGATGTACATGAAACCTCCTTCCTTGCCACTGTGATTATGGGGTCCAAGGCACTTCATGATTATACGTCTCATTTCGAGATGATGGTAATGACAGAAAGGAATTACTTTTTTTTATAGGAACCAATGTGCCTAGCGGGGCAAGGTTTCCCATATATACACGATTTTGTTTCTCTGAGAGGAATAGTATATGCCACAGTATGATAGTCTCCTTTAATCTGAATCCCCCCGCCGTCGAACAATGATAATTACATGCATTGATAGCTAGAGCACCGGATATTTCCCAAGCCAAAAAAGAAAAAAGAGAAATAAACACCATCCCCATACCAACAAAAACACACTCACAGTCCCCCTATACCCCGTCAACCCCATAAACCCTCCCCGCCACTCCGCCCCAAACACCCCCTTTCCCCTCCACACTCAACCCCCTCCTCTCCAACAACACCTCCACAACCTCCCTCCACCGTCTCCACGCCACCCTATTCCCTCCCCCACCAACATTGCACACCGGCCAATCGCTCCCAAACAACACACGCGCAGGCCCAAAGCAATCAAAAACCACATCCGTCCATGGCTGGATATGCGTGGCGGTGGATGATATAATTTCTTCTTCGGATGATGATGATGACTGAGTTGTTGTGGATTTTGGTACTGGGAGAGGAAAATAACGAGTGGGAAGTTCGGAGAATGCGCCGGAGAGTTTCATGTAGGTGTGTGGATGGCGGGAGAGGGATGTTATGTGGCGTTTCCAGGTGAGGAATATGGGATTGGTGATGATTAATGGGGTGCTGTAGGGGAGGCGGAGGTTTGGTTTGCAGAGGTGGTCTGTGACACTATTTTGTTAGATAGGTCCCATAGGGGGATGTGGATAGGATAAAGTTGGGACGGAATAAAATTATTTTCTTCAATGATATAAAAAGTCCAAGACAGAAAAGAGGAAGTGTATGAAACGTACTGATAACAACTCTAAGCTTCTTCCCATCATCCTCTATCCCATCATATACCCTTTCCAGCATCTCCGCCGCCTGCTCCAGCTGCCAAAGACCACCCTGTCTTGCATCGACGCCCAAATCAAACACCAATCGCTGCTGACCTAACCACCTTAGGCCCTCTATAAGCCCATTTTCCAACATCGTCCCCCACGGCTTGTCCTGAACCAGGTACCGCACGCCTCGAATCTTCGGCCACACATCATCTCCTGTGCGTTCACGCACCAGCTTTAAATATGACTGCAAAGCGGCTGGACCAGCGGGCACAGGCGCCCAGGGCACAATGGCAAGACATAAAGCGCTATCTGCTGCTTCATGGCCTTCTCCAGCCAGCGGCTCTCCTTTAGCAATGCGCGTCAGAAATGATACTTCATCGAGGGCATGTGACCAGTTCTCCGGGGAGAGGGATGAGATACGGTCCGTCTCGAGAAATATGAAGCCACGCAGATACGTCGAGGCGTTGGTGGAGCAGGATGTGTGCACAGATGAGGCGGCTTGGCGATATTCTGCGACAGAGTGCTGGGAACCTAGAGGGTTAGAAGGGGAGTGCCAGGCAAGAGTGTCCAGATGCGAGGCGGCGAAGAGATGGATGTGTGAGTCGATGATTGGAATGGACATTTTTGTGACTTTGTACTACTTGATCTGTGTGTGGTTGGTCAACGTATGGTAGATGGCTCTACAGACACAGATATTCTGTAGCATGCTGGAATTGATAGCGGGCGATATCATTTCCGCTACAACCAAGCGGGCAAATAGGGGTATCCGAGAAGGAAAAGCTTCAAAGAGCCAACTCTGTCATGAGCATGGGTGCCGAAAAGCATCTGCATCCTCGACACAGAGTCGAGCTTGCATATGGAGCACGCGTCTTCCGAGGTGGAGTGGTATTTGCCGGCGCTCGATGTATCTCATGCCGAGCTATGCTCCACTTCCCCCCACAAGGGGCCGTGCACTTGCAGGGAAGGATACCCCGCCTGCTTACTCACGTATTTGGGAACCAACCTGACTGGGAACTGATTGAAGCCATTATTATTTCGCTAGGCACTTGATAAGTATTTGAATGAGAGAGAGACCCGTCAATCAGCAAAGTCGTAGGTTCGAGGTGGGAGAAGAACCTTGAAGAGCGCCGAAATATATACAAATCACGTGATGACAATTAGTCATTCATTCGCAATTTAGGGCTCGTGAGGTCACATGCCCCTCTCGTGCCCCAATATCAGACACTGGACTGGACATTGGACACTGGCAGGGGCATGGCTTATTATAAGATACATGATCTCATACACGGGATTCCCTTTCTAGCACGTGTTATACCTAGGTGCCGCCCAAGCTCTCCATGGATAGGTGTGCCTAGGTATGTGCTTTGAATGAAAATTTTGCTCACTGTTTACCCCGCATTCCAGTTAGCAGCCCAGGCCTTATTCAAGTTGTTTGCACAACTACGCGATCCGCCCAGCCGGCCATTTTACTTTCATTATCTTGATATAGCAGAACAAAGCGGGCACTATTTATCAACTAAGTGGTTCAGCATGCTCGCGGATCCGAAACTAGTGGCCGGGGTTATATCCCTAAATAAAGTATCGAAAAGAAATGCTTCGAAACACAAGATGCCGCGGCTCCTGGCCAATTTCCCCGCATCCTACTAGGCACGTATTGGAAGAACATGATGGCGCGTCTCACCATGCAGCTCTTTGGGCGGTTACAGAACTTACACCACATTGGAAGCAGGATCACTCTGGCCTCGGGAACATTGACACACATTCTAGGTCCTACAGCTGGAAGGGAGTAACTCAGGCATACAGGGCGGCATCCTGAGATCTAATTGAATGGCTATCAGCTCTTTATGACCTTATTTATGCTCCGACCTGGAACACTCTAGTTGCCGCTGCCGTCTGCATTAAGGAGGGAGAAGTCATTGCTTCGAATTTCCGAGGAAGAGCTGACTCAGGGCTATTCTCTTTTCCACTTCATTTGAGCAGATCCCTATAAATTATATATCATTCCATCGCCGGTCATCTTACAAAGTGTACTAGATTCTTCAGTGAATACAACAAGCTTTGTCACTTGCGTAACAAAGAGCCCTCCTTCGTCCCAGCAATAACACCAACAAGAAGACAAGTAACAATCGTTCACCATGGCTGCCGTCGAGGTTCCCAAGCAGGCAAAGGCCGCTGTCTATGATAACCCCGGCACCATCTCAACCAAGGTGGTTGATGTCGATGTGCCAGAGCCCGGCCCAGGAGAAGTCCTGGTGAATCTGTAAGTATTGAACTCCCCTACAAAAAGAATTCTATCCTTGGCCTTGAAAATGAAAGAAACCGTTTATATGATGTATGAACAGTAACTAATTCCTCTATACTAGAACCCATACTGGAGTCTGTCACTCAGACCTTGGCATAATGACGAATTCCGTTCGTAACTCCCCTTTACCCCCAGTCGGCTTGTGTGTGCCTCTTCTTCATAATCTACGCGCCACTGACAACCCTTGAAGTGGAAAGGTCTTCCATACCCAACCCAGCCCGGCCAAGTTGGCGGTCATGAAGGAGTAGGCAAAGTGGTCAAGCTTGGTGCAGGGGCAGAGTCTTCTGGCGTGAAAATCGGTGATCGTGTCGGTATTAAATGGATCTCAAGCGTTTGTGGCAATTGCGGTATGTCTCCTTTTATTCTCCCCCCCTAAACACCCTTCTCAGCTGCTCTCCAAAGCACCCCATCCTCGACAGACTTATTCACCCACTATACTAATACTTCTAAATCACAGCCCCCTGCCAAGACGGTTCAGACGGCTGCTGCTCCAGCAGTAAAGTCTCCGGCTACTACACGCCAGGCACATTCCAACAATACGCAGTCGGGCCAGCACACTACGTGACGCCCATCCCTGACGGCGTTCCCTCCGAAGAAGCCGCCCCACTCCTCTGCGCAGGAGTAACCGTCTACTCAGCTCTAAAACGCAGTCACGCCCAACCAGGTCAATGGGTCGTAATTTCCGGCGCGGGCGGCGGGCTAGGCCATATCGCGTGTCAATTGAGCAGTCGCGGACTCGGCCATCGCGTCATCGGCATCGACCACGGTAGTAAAGCGGATATCATCAAGGAGTCGGGCGCAGAGCATTTTGTCGACATTACGCAGTTCCCCGCTGATGATAAGGGTGCTGCAATTGCGAAGCATGTACTAGGGCTCACGGGTGGTGGGCTAGGCGCGCACGCGGTGATTGTGTGTACGGCATCCAACGCCGCGTACGCGCAGGCCATTAGTTTCCTGCGTGTCAATGGGGTGTTAGTCTGTGTCGGTATGCCGGAGGGAGACCCGGTACCTGTTGCAGCTGCTATTCCAGCACTCATGGTCTCGAAGCAGCTTACGATTACGGGGTCGGCGGTGGGGAATCGCAAGGAGGCGATTGAGACGATGGAGTTCGCCGCGAGGGGCGTGATTAAGTCGCATGTTAGAGTGGAGAAGATGGATAAATTAACGGCTGTGTTTGAGGAGATGGAGAAGGGGGCGTTGAAGGGGCGAGTCGTGCTTGATTTGTCGTGAGTGGATTTGTTGTGGTTCTTTTGGTGTGTGCTGGTGTTAGTTTCTCCTTTCTTTTTCGTTTTTCGTGGGACGTGCTGATAGTGACATGTCCCGCCCTGTATATATTTATCGATTAGGCAACGGGCATACTATGCGGTCCTTGCTGTGCTACTAGTAGATCGATTGAAGCGCGCGTACGTAATAAAATACAGCGACGAGCTTTGATGAAAATACCAATTATCTGGAAGCCAAATATTATTTTCCAAAGGTGTATCCGAAATAGTATTAAAGTTAAAATGATAGACGAGGCCAGCCCGTTGTAGCAAGAAGGGATAACCAAAGCAGCGGAGCAGCAGTGGCTGCTCGAAAGAAATATCAAGGGTGGTGATTAAGTTCGAAGGGGGTAGAATGATAATATACAAAAAACGGAAACAAGTGTAAGAATCCCAAAAATGGAATGAAACCAAAAAGCAAAAGTCTGCTCAGCAGCGGTTCTAGGAGTGGCGTAATAAAATCCGCAATGTGAAGCCTACTTCGGCACTGCTTGCTTGCACCTAGCAAGTAGACGGGTGGAGAGGAATATTAAAGGCTACCTTAGGACGACGACTTTCGTATCTATTACCAAAGGTCAGTCGGTCAGCCCAATATCAATGAATAGCCGGTGAAATTCCCGTACCGTTGTTACCATAACTAGAAGCCCTATTTCCAATAATAATCATGGCTCACTTTAATCCTCATGATTATATAGCCCTTTATTTCGTTCGTTTCCGGCCACTGCCTGACGGCCCCGCTGCCGGACGTTTATGACCTCCAGATGAAGCGCTCGTGACCAAAGACTTGAGCTTGAGTGTGTATTGCACAGGCGCACCGACCAATTGAATTTTGTCATATGCCATCTTCAATTGCGGGGCCCATTGTCTCAAAGTCTCCTCTGGCAAACTTTCCAAGACGTCGAGGACGAAGAGCGAGTTTGGGCTTGCAGGCTGGTTGATCAGTCGAGCACATAAATTCCTGTCGTGTGAAGTCTCTCCACCGCCAGCAATGCGGCCCCAGCTAGCACCTTCGAAGGCATCAAAGTGACGGCTTGATATCTCCTGAAGTAAATCGATGAGAGCTTGCGCAGCGTCCTCCGCACCGTGGGGTGCTCGAGAATTGATGTTCTTCTGAATTTGCCGGGTGATCTGATATATTTCTCTAGCCGCAACCGGGACCTCCAATAGGGTACCATCAGGTCGAGGAGCTCCCGTTAGTCGGTAGTTATCAAAATCCGATAGCAACTTATGGATCTTTTTTTGGATCTTTTCGAAGAAGATTGCGGCTCGCGCACCAGCTGGCATCGCCTTTCGGAGACTGTTAAAGACCTCATCATCGTGAACCGCAAGACGGAACATGGTTGCCTCAAAATCGCCTTGAACCACACATCCCTCTGTTGTGCGTGGTAGGGCAATGGTCTCAACCAAGTCTGTGCGAAGCTCCTCCGGCATTGTGGTTTCGGTAAAAGCAGAGATTATATCCCTTACTTTCTCTTGACGACTCATTCTGCTTTCAGAATCCGCAGGGGAGCCAGGTCCAGCCACAAATGTCCATTTAGCCTTGTGTGCAATCTCCTCGATTTTAGCACCAATAAGAGTATGCATAGGAGGGAACTTTGGGCTCTCGCCGGTCTCTGACAATGGGACGCCAGGGGATGGTCTCCTCGATAATACTCCTCTGTGAAGCTGATCAACGAGCCACTATATCTTCATATTAGCTCCTGCATATACGACAGAGAAGTTCAATATTATTAACTATGACAATTACTCACGAAGATATGCCGGCAGGCGTGCCTTGTCTCCGAAAAATCCGAGCATGTACAGGTCATAGATCCATCTCCCAAGTGGACACGTCCATGGTCTGATACATGAAAGTTGTATCCGTCGTGAGTTGCGCGGCATTTATCCACTACAAACTCACCGGTAAGCCCAGCAATCGCCTTCCTTCTGGAAGCGTCTGGTAGCTGACGAAGGTCGTACGAGATCGTTGACTCTCCGCGAACAAATGGCGAATCTTCTTCTTCCTCGCTACTTGACTCCTCCTCCTCCTCCTCCTCCTCCTCCTCCTCCTCTGAGCTGGTAGAGTGTTCTTCTTCCTCGCGGGAGGGAGGGGCCTCACCATGTCCTTGGGTGCGTGTTGTAGGCATGTCACCTGCGATTGATAGCTTCCCGAGCTGTCTCGTTGGGGCGGACATGAGCAAGCACGTAGGCACTTGGAAATTGCAAAGACGGAGTGCAGGTAGATTTCGATCAGGGTACGTAGCCGAATATAAAGCGTTTGGCTGCTGTCGGTATGAGTGAGAAGAGACAGGTTTGGATACAGTTTAGAGGTGCTGGAAGGACCCTTTTTGTACCTTTTCAAGTACCCACGAATCGTCGAAGCACTCCTGCTTTGCCGTAGAAGTGAGGTAGATCCAGAGGCGTAGGGAAATGAGTACATCCATCCGATACGGTGCCGGGGCAGCGCCAATATTGGAGAGAGTGATACCAGTTTGATGCGATGAGCAACACAAGAGTATCGCTTGTATGGGACACAGACCCATTCTAGACGGCGCTTAAGGAGGAACGACAGCAAAAAAGTAGGTCGCAGCTGGCCGGCCGAAACAAAAAGAAAGGAAGGGCCAGGAAATTAATTCCAGGTATTCCGCGCACCAAAGCTAGACGGGGGTACAGAAGGAGCAGCCAACCGCATACCAGAGAAGCATAACGGCTCCAGAGCTCAGGGCATTACTCAAGCCATGGAGGAAAGTACGAGTCATGTCTAACGCATCCAGCACGGCACCTAGCTGCGGCACAGCGGATAGCACTGACGAGGGCACACCAGGACGACAGCAGAGACAGGCAAATGACTGATGGACGAGAGTAGTCGTCGACCACTGATAGGACATGCCCTGCATATGTGGACAAAGGTAGCTAGCAAGGTAGAACACCTGGATACCTAGGGATGTAGAACCCGTTAGGTATAACAGTCAACTCAGCCAAGATCCAATCCTCAGTTTTGTCTGTCTATAATGGCAAGGGCCGTAGAGAATAGGCTTCACTTGGAGAAGCAGACCTTCTCGACAACCAGCAGAAGTGTCAATCTGTAAAGTCAGAACCTTACTCTATACCCCATACTTATCATCAGTGCCTAAAAGACACCGTCGATGCAAAAATAACTAAGGCAGACAATTAGTGGGACAATGTCATTCATTGTACTGCACAGGGCAGTCCATTGTCCTGCCTCTCACGCGTCGAATTCAAGCGACCATGCTATGTATAGTGGGCGCCCTGCACACCGTGCATGGCCTGGCTGCACGGGGGCAGTTTGGTACCTGAACACACGAACCCGCGGTGAGCTTGACGGGCTTCTTCGAGGGTGCTCCATCTGGCTGTGGAGAAGACGCGCTTGAAGTCAGGAGAAATTGATGGATGAAGAGGGATGTTGTCGACCCCAAGTTACTCTTTTAGGAAACGACGGCAGCTAGCGTACGGCGTGACCTGTGCGGCTGCATCTCCCATTCGACATGCTCTCTCTCCCTCCTCATTTTCTGCTGCACCTCGTCCTGTCTGCCTTGCTACTCACCGTCTATTTGTGTGAATCGCCCGTGTACCCTGAAACGATGCGCTTGTTGTCTGGCTGGTGGCGCATCTTATTGGCTGCCAATTACCCGTGCTGGCGCTAACAGGGCTGTGCTGGATGTGCGATGCCTATGTTGCCCTCCTGGCTGGCAGCTCGCCTAAGCGCTGTGCCGCACATCGAAATTCACCGCTGCTCCAGCCAAGGTACGATGTACTCCAGAAACTATATTCTGTTTCAGTTCGGCTTCCCCTGGTACAGTGCCGTCGATTATCTCGGCAAACCACATCGCATACTCGTCACCTGAGCGCCCTGCGAGCAAATGATCGACTCTCTTGACTTGCCCGGGATCTCGTCATACATGGCATGATTGGCTGAGGAGATTAATCCGGGATGACCGTTGTTTGAACCATGGCATGCTCGAGGATGGTGCAGACTCATTTCAGCTCTGAACTGCCCTGGGAAAGGCCCTCTGGGCTCGTCGAATGACGATCCGTCTGCCGCCTCATTTCCTCATTTCGGCCAATCAGGACTTCAGATTAGACCGTGTCATAGTTCTTTAATGGAATACTCGAGGAGTCATTTACAAGCAGCTGGTATAGCTCTGCCGCGCTTAATATACTCGCGATTTGCATGTGAATACTGGACTGGGATGTGCATACCACGACATACAATATTTAGGAGACGTTATAACCCACCCTCTCAGAGACTCTTCAATCAGTCTAAGTCTCTAGATGTCACCCTCTAAGGCTACTTGGAGGGTTACCTTCATTGCCGCCGCATGTGCTACTCAGGGATTGACTGTTGGCTTCGCTCTCAACCATTACCACCTATCCAACCGACCGAAATCTGCCTTTGGTGGCCAATCGACATGCCCCAAAGCTGATGCTGAAACAGCTGAGTCACACATAGCTATGTAAATTCTATGAGTGCTACATACTCCTCTATTGTTCATTTCGTGGCGGCCGAACTTCACAGAAGCGCGTTTTGTATTTCTTCTCACTCTGATTTTCCTTAAACACATGTTCTTTCTGCCCCCCCGGAATATATTGATATGACTCGGTCATATATGACAAACTGCAAGTCTTGTTCGTACCGCATGCTTGGGAAAGGCAGCTGCAACAGTTCCGGAGCCCGGTGTTACTTCCAGGCAGAAGGACTTGTTCATGAGAACACCGAATAACACCTCGCACCGTCAATAGGTGTTATGTTATTTGTACAGCGAAGTCCTCCACATATTATCCTTGACAGTTTACACTACGACTTATTTCAGGCTCCCAATGATGCGCACCGGCCCGGCACTTTCTACACGTCATACATCCAATACTTGCATATACCAACTAATATGTCTCCAGTCTCGTTGGAATGTTCAGTGGAGCGAGCCACATATCAACTACACCATTCTCCACACGATATCCTAAGCCGGCGATCAAATGCTCCCAAAAATATGGTACCGAAACCAAGGCAGCTATCAGCTAGGGGCGCACATGCTTGATACGCCGCAAACCCGAGATTAGCGCCAAAAGAACCACTTCGATCCACCCAAGGAATCATGAAAACCTAATAAAACTATAAAATTCGAGAGTCATGAAGCTGATTGCTAAAAATAGCGACGATCTTCCACGTTTTGCGACTAGATATTCTATATTTGAAAAAAAAAAAAAGGAATTGCCAACTTTTTCCGGCGCTATTGCCATGATTGGGATCCGTTGCTAGTAACTACCCCAACTTGACTTTCCGCCTAATGCCTATGCCACCCGCTTCTTGTCTTAGACCGTCAGCTCAAAAGGGACAAAGTAACCCAACTTTCTTTTTTTGGGGAGGGGATATCAAAGACAGGTGATCATCATTTCCTGCGAAAACCCTTGTCCCGCAGTTGCAGGGTTAGCCCCTCTATACAATATAGTACTGCCTACGGAGTACAAAAAGTTCGATTGCCTGGATGAAAATCCAGGTATATTGTGAGCATAACACCCCAACGCCCTGCTACTAATTTTCTGCAAGCCAAAGAGGTGTTTGCGTGGCAAAGTTTTGGTCAAAGTGTGGGGGGAGGGGTTAAACTCCGTCTTCCCCGAGCAGCCCCTTTGTGTCTTAACTTTTAGGAGCACTCTTATAGATTTTGTTGGCGGAAAGGGGGATCGTCAGGAGTAGATGAGAAGGAAATTGGCAACCTCTGGGTCAATATAAGGATCAAAACCTGTTGTTGAGTCAAGAGGCTCTCAAAAGAATAGCTAAAAGCTTGATGATACTTAGTCTTCCCGGGGCCTCTTTTTTGGATTCTTAATTTTCGAAAACACAGTTCTAAGCATTTGTATTAGACTATTCGTGATCTTAATCGGCGAATTACGGTGTCAGGGGGGGGGGGTTGAGATAGGAGCTGCAATCGATATAAGGATTGAACGTGTTTGTTGAGTCTAGAGGTTTGCCAAGTGGTCTGCGAAAGCCGCAGATACAGGAGTTCATTGTTGCTTGTGTAACGTTGAGAAGCTGTGTATAATGGCTCTATGAATCTAAGCCATAAGTCATATTTAGAGAAGGCTGGGTCATTTGAATAGTAGTCACACACGCGCAGTCCAGTAGCAGAATAAAGCAAAATCCATTCATCTTATATCTCATAATAATACAAACTTCAATATACTCCAGCTATCAACCCAAAACAGAAACAGATCAAACAACAAGATAAGAAGAAAAAGAAACCAAGGAAACCAAGGGGGAGGGTTAAAATCAAACCTCAATCAAGAGCGCAGGAAGAATTACTCCAGCCCCTTTCCTCGTCCCCCACAACACCTAAGCCACATCCCCATCCTCACTTAGATCCTCGTCTCCATCTCCATCTTCATACCCGTTTATAAATAAATCTCCCCTCCTCCCCCTGGGGACAGGCGTGCTCTCATCCACCGGGCCCTCACTCAAAGATGCCGAATTCTGCTTCGGCCCCACCTCCCCTTCCCCTTCCCTCCCTTCCTCGCCCTCCTCGCCCCATTCACCACTAGCGTGAAGGTGGGTACTAGAACTGAGTTCATGAGACATCCGACCAGAAGGTGGAGAGAACGTAATGTGAGAGCGGGCATCAGTATTTCCGCTGAAACTACTTGTCCCATTGCGTTGGCGGGGCGGGGTGGTCGGGGGGGGTTGGATCGGTGGGTGGGCGTAGCCGTCGAGGGGTACGCCGGATTGGTTCATATACTCTAGTGCTGATTGGGAGAGCGAGATTAAGCTATTTGCTGCCTCTTCTGTGATTTCAACCTGTGATGATGTCTGGGAAGGTTGTTCTTGTTGTTCGGGGTTTAGGTTGGGGTAATGGGCTTGGCTATCGTAGTTGGCCCAGTTGCCGCCGTTGTTGCCGCTGGAGTCATCGCTATCGCTATCTTCATCATTGCTACCGTGGTCATCGCCGTCATCATCGCCATCATCTTCATCGTCGTCATCGCTGTGATCATAGTCAAGGCCGTCGTAGTAATAATCGCCGTCGTCGATATTATCTTCGTCATCATCATCACCATCATCATCACAGACCCCGCACCAGCAAGGCTGACCCAAAATCCTCCGAGCGGCGTCTTTAGCGAATTTATTAGGAGTGTAGCGAAGCACGACCTCTTCGCCGTCCTGGATCGACCTAACGGCCCAGACCACTACGCGATTGCGGATGTTTGGATGCCACTCCCACTCCGCGTTATGTGAGCCCTTGCACGAGTGGTTGAACATCGCAAGAGCAGGGAAGAGATACAGGGTTTGAAAGGTCGGGAGGTGGTCGTTGCGTACAGTGCCACCCAGACTATCCTTCAGCCCATCGCGATGGCGCTTGATGTCAAAGTCGTCGACGTTGTCTGCTACGCGACGATGCTCGTCCCACGGAATCACGCCCAAAAGGAGCTTCCGCAGCACCAGTTGGATGACCCACGTATCGAATGTGAGGTCGCGGAAGATGTTGACGCCAAGAGATTGGAGAATGTCAAAGGGGACTTGGATGTTTGCTGCGAAAGAGAAGGGGAAGAAGTGGTCGGGATTATCGCCGCGCATCAGGGGCATCAGCTCGTCAATTTCATGGGCGATCAGGTTCGGCCGCTTGTCCGTCTCTCGCCGTTGGAGGGTAATATCGAACACCTCTCTTAGTAGAAGACTAAGGACAGCACCATGAGCTTCCATGGAATACGGCTTCCCTTGGAAATTGTAATTGGGTCGAATGGTGTTGTGCAGCCATCTCCAGTCCTTCCCACAGGCCCGGAAATGATAAAGCTTTTTAGCGATTTCGAGACATGATCGCACCGGTTCTTCCTCTTCTTCATCTGCGGAGGCCGGTGGTGGAGGTGAAGGTGAAGGTGAAGGACTTCCATTGTCCGTTCTTGTCCTTTTGCTGGATCGGTCATCTTCGCTACCGTCATCTTCAGGATCGCGTGGCCGTTTGCGAGAAGCAGGTTTTCCACTACTAATGTCTTCTATCGGCAACGAAGTCTCCAATTTCATATCATCGCGACCCTTCGTTTTGCGATCTCGTGGTATCTGGCACCAGTACATAGGGTCCCCGTTAGCGCTGGAGCAAGGACATTCCACATAACCTAGGCCAAACCCTTCTCCGCTCTCTTCGATCTCCATCAGTTCCCGTCGATCGTATTGGGACAGCGGATGGGTGATGCGTTTGCAGTTTTCACAGGAGCGATTGATCCAGTGGTCGGGTCGTGGGCGAAGATGGCCTCGGATTGATGGCTCATCAACGTATATAGTCTCACCCTGCGCAATGTTATCCTCGGCAAAGACTGCCAAGTGATCATCTTCAAATATCTTCACACATAGTTTCAGGTTGCTCCCTCTCTTGGCTTCTGTTCCTGCAATAAAGTCCTCGTTAAGTCTCTCAACAAAAGGTATGATGTGCCGAGGGTGTTCATCTGCGTCTGTGAATGGATATGTCCGACCACGCACATAGCCGCTTCCACTCTCATAGTAATATTCACGATCGTCTTGTAATCTGCGCTCCTGTCTTGTTGCAGCCCAATCAGCTAACCGGGTATATCGGTCGTGGAGCTCATCCATCTCGTCAACGATCAGCTCGTCGACTATCATCCCCTCAAAATCGGCGAAGCTTTGCAACCCCAAAAGACATAGAGCGGTTATATGCTTGACTGTAACTCGGACGAATTGTGTAAAATTACAAACTCCACGTTCGTCTCGCAAAAGTTCGATTTCTTTGCTCCTTGTCCACTCATCGCCAGGAATTTGGACAATATGCTGTTCAACGGCATCCCAGACCCGAGCCTTTAGGCCTGGTTGGTGGTTTTGGTATCGCTCATTCTCCACGGCTTCGCAGAGAAGCTGAGCTCGGTACGCGTCCCCAATAGCAAGATCCAAGTAGCCCATTTGATAGTAAAGAAAAGCCCTGCTAGTCCAGTATGCTGGATTGAACGGACTCAGGGAGATGATTAATGTATATACTTCCAGTGGTGTGGTCCCCTGCACCATAAAATCGTCATCCGGGCGGTTAATTCCCCACTGTGGTATAGGCTCTCGGGGTAGTAGGCACCCTCTCCTTCTCTTTGCTAGTATCTTCTCGTGATCATATAACATCTGTCGCAATTCTGCCGCCGTCGCATCGCGAGGAATGTAGTCTACTCGATCCCGCAACTCGACTTTGAGCTTGGCGATAGTCCAATACTTAGATTCTTGTACATCGTGTCCGTTCACAAAGATGACTTCTTTTCCGTCCACCATAATGACCTCGTCGGAAGAGGGTGGTTCAGCTTCATCAATGTCTCGTTTTCTCAAATTTCCGTTAGGCCCTCTTTGGGCTTCTCTCCTCCACTCCTGCTTAGAAAGGGGAAATGGGGCCTTGCTCATCAAGACATCGTACACATTTTGTGAAAGGCATTTCTTCGCTCGAGTTATGTTCTCAGCTTCGGGCATCTGCTGTTGCTGCGTGAGATCGGGAGGGGCTGCCGTGGCCAGGCGGCCATCCTGCAGCTTCCATATTTTATACGCCCTGCGCGCCTGAGATGGCGTGGGGAGGGGACCCCATTGGACTTCGTTAAAGAGATTTGGCCGGTTGGGCAAATAAGGAGTTATCCCGGTCCCACCTGGGCCAACAGCTGGCTTTCCAGGAGCTGCAGGAGTTGGAAATTGAGCAGCCATAACAGGAGAGAGACTTTCCAAAAGAACTATAGGTACGAGTAGTGGTGGCTGTGAAGTGTAACGGCACCAACCGATGGATGTGTTGGGTGATAACGCTGGGTTTAAAGTAATTCTAGTTTTCTTTGATGGTATCTGTGATAAATCTTCGGAATGTTCAAGGCTGCGCAAGTAGATACTCTTGTAGATTCAGGAAAGTTGTAGATGGATAGAACTGGAGAGCGGCAAGTAAAGCATGGCGGGACAGTGCTTCTATAGTACTTGGAAGCCCAAGAAACCGCGAGGAGATGATTGGGATAAAGGAATGGATGAAAAGGAAGTTGTTCCTTTTCTCCAGCTGAATAGAAGGGCTCCCTCACAAGACAGAAAATGCTTTATCGCAGCACTAGATACAATCCGATGGTTAGACAATTATCCTTTGTCGCCAAAACGGCGACAAAAAAATGTGTCCATTCGAAGGTCATTGTTTTGCAGGATAATCCATATGAAAATGGGCTCCCATAACGAAGAAGCTGAGCGCAAACAATAGAAACCCACCATATATCCTTTGTAGAAAGGGGTAGATCTAGAGAAAGGCATTGTGTGGAAGTGGCGTGGCCATTCTTAAAAGCAGCAACCGAGCAGCAGCAGTCATGTCCGTTGTAACAGAGAGAAATTTCCGGCATTATCTTCGGCATTCTCCACAGTAGAAAGGAGTAAAGAGTAGGTTGATCTTTGAGACGGAGAATAAAATCGACAATGCGGAACAACCCGCTTTCTCGTCTGAGACAAAGACTCGAAGCTTCGGCTTAGGCTTGGGCTTTTTGCTGGCTTGCGGTCGGCCAAAAATAACACTCAAGACTGACGAAAGGTGATATATCCGAAGAGCATAAACTCACAAGCCACAGAAGAACCAAGAGACTCAAACACGAGAGGTTCTGGCTTAGTTGCAAGCTGGCTGGGCGAAGGTTAGTCGTAGACAACCTCGAGGGTGTGTTGGGCATCGACGATGCTGCTGCTCCAGCCCTTTGAACGACATCAGTCATCGGCCACACTGCAACCCGCAATATTTCATCATCACCCTCGTCTGCAAATCTCAAAAGCAATGAGATTGGCGCCTGAGCAATGAGCATCACGCCCAAAATGACCTTAGCGCATGGCTGAGCAGCATGACCCTGTCGCCATGTTCGTGTGCTGGAGGCTTTTCCCGCTTCTGCTGCAGCCAAAAGGAGAGAAGCTTTGCTAGTGTGCGAACAAGTGGATGTTTCGGGAGATATTCAGCTGTGATGGTTCATAATTCGAGTGTTGTTTCGTGATAGTGGAGAGCTTCCGCAGATGTTTCTGGCAAGTATTGAAGTTATACGAAGCACGCACCCAACATCCCTGTAACTACATAACTCAACTCCAACCTTAAGCGCAGCACATCCCGTCGTCATTTCTTTCTCCAAAGAACCCTCCATCCCCCTCCACCTCCATCACTCTTCCCCTCCCCATCGTCTTCTTTCTCTGCAGACTACCAGCAGGTGCATCTTCTGGTTTCTGCACGCGATTCTTATCACTTCCATGCGCCAACGTGGTTATCTCTTGGAACGGTTTTGCCAACCACTATCTACGGGTCGTTGAACCTTGATCCTATTAGTCCCGTGGACAGCCTTCTGCGCTTGTTTACATTTCACATGAGAGCATCTCAGTAAGCCTTTCTTCTATACCATTTAATACTGTCTCCCTTTTGCTTTCGCCATTCTTACGTACGCTGTCGTCTAGAAATGTACGGGTCCCAGCATCCACCGTCGGGCTACTATCAGTCGACCTCGCCTGCTCCTCCACCGCCACCAGAATGGCAGCAACCGCATCAGGGACCCCAACACCCTCACTGGCAGGCCGCAGAGCAGTCTTCATATCCTCCGTCATCGCAAGCCCAGTCACAGCCTGCTCAAACTCAGTATAACCCAATTATGTATGGCCCTATGCCCGGTGGTACTGCCCCACCTCCAGGCGGCCACAGCCCACAACCCGGCCTTCCTTCCCAAGGGGCAGATACTTCAACATGGGGAGTGCGATACAACCAGCAACATCACCCTAGCATTCATGGAGCGCAGTCAGCTCCTCCACCATTGCCCGTATGTTTAATTTGCATCGCTGCGTTTGCTGGCGCACACTAACATAGATGGTTTTGCAGCCTCGGCCAACAAGCGCTTTAGACCAGCAGCAAGTGCAGTCGCCGGCCGTACAGTCGCCCGGATGGGGGAATCCTCCTGCCCAAACAACTCAACAATTCTATCTTCCTGACCTCGGGGGTTCTGCAGCACCGCAACCGCAACCGCAAAACCCTCCTCCTCCGGCAGATCAACAACTGTGGCATTCGCAGACGTTTCATGAGCCCGGTTTTCCAGACAATCAACAAGTCCCGCCTCCTCCGCCCCCTCTTCCACCGAGTTATCAGGCAGAAATCCAGCAAAATACACAGAGTTGGTATGGTCAACCCACATACTCTGATAGGCCGCCTACCCACCACTATGACCCTCCTCAGCAACAACAACAACAACAACAACAACAACAACAACAACAACAACAGCCACAACAAGAACAAGTGCCCATGGCTGAGCCCTCCCACCCTGGTCAATTCAGTAATGTAGCTGGTACATACTATCCTCCTCCTGCAGGAGTCGCGCAGGTTCATCAAACTCCTCCACCCACCAATGTAACGCATCCACCCCCACCCGCGGCGGAGCAGACCGTCGCAGCAGCAAGTACGCCTCCGTATGTCTCGCCTCCTGCTCCTGCGCCCGTAGTTCCTGCAATGACCCAACCGTCCACAAGTTGGCCTGGAGCATCCGCTTTAGGAACCGGTGGACCTTCTGACTGGGAGCATTTTGGTGCCACTACTGATGAAGTCGATGATACGGCAGCGTTCCAATTCAAGGATGAAAAACCTGTGGCTCACACACAAAGCTTTGAGCTGCCTTCAGAACCTTCGCCTCCAGCTTCACGGATGGAAAATCGTCCATCACAGCCTCCAGCCCTCACATCACATAACAACGCGAGGACTCCCTCTCCGCGACCTGTGGCGCAATCCAACATTTACCAAGCGCAGGAACCTGCGAAGCCTCCACAGCCAACTCGCGAAGATACCCTCGATTCATACGCTACTATCGATAGTGGCTCAACCAAGATTGACAACCTGATTCAGGAATGGTCGCGACCAATATCCGCAGACGGCTCCGCAGTGAAGAGTGCTGACAAGTCCAAAGATAGTGTCCAGGTAAGCCCAATGGGCTCCCCAGGGCAATCGCGTGTCCATACCCCTGCTGTCTCGAGTGCTCAACCTCCACCACCTCTTGAGAGCCCAATGTCTTCGAGCTCGAAAGTGCAACCTCCTCCCCCTCAAACCATAGTCAAGGTTGTAGACCCTTACGAGGACTTTGACCCGTGGTATAAGTCTTCTTTAACAAGATACGTTACAATGCTACGAAAGGAAATGGAAGCTAAGTCAGATGAGGAGAGATTCAAGATTTTCTCTACATTCACATCTAAGGAGGCTAAACTTCGTGAAATACTCTACGGGATTGAGAATAACAATGAAGCCAACGTGAAGCCTTCAAATCAGGATTCGAGGAGAGAATCCGGGCCTCCAGCCGAAATTCAAACGGACCGAGAAGCCGCGTCATCTGACGTGGACGACGTCGTCACTTACAGCCCAGGGGGAAGGCCTATTCTGGCATCGGCATTACAGCATAATCAGGCTGATTGCAAAGCTGCTGGAGAAGGGTTACACCGATCAGCTTCTCACCCAACACCGCCCCGCCAAATCAGCCGGGACGGCCATCGAACGTCTATGGCTTCTTCTCTTGCTGCAAATATTGCAGATAATGCGGGGAGATCAACGTCTGTTCCCCCAGGAGCTAACATCCCGCGGATCCAAACAGCAGCACCATCCTTCAACGATTCGCCCCGCCCGGCGTATACGCCCTTCCGGTATTCTGAGGCCCCTCCAAAGGGCTCGGATAACCACTCATCTTTAGACCGCCCAGCATATCAAGCCTACTCTGCCCTTCGACAGGCATCCGCCGATAGTGGACGGACACTTTCATCACAGCCAACCCCTGCGGCTCCATCACGGGGCCCACTTTCTAAGGACGCAACGGCTGTTGCAAAGAAGGAACATAATGAAACCTTCCTGGGGTTGATCAGGGAAAAGAGCGTAGCTTACAGGGGCAAAAGTCCTAGCCTTATCTCGTCTCCTCCACCCATTCCTGTAAATGCATTGAAAGTCGGCAATAGCAGCGTGGTCTTTAATGAATTGCGGACGCTGATACCATCTCCTTTGCCAAACCCGTCTGGAAATTCCGAATCAACAGAATTCCGCAAAGAGCTAGAAAAGATCGCGGATAATTTTGAATTTATCAATCAAAATACTTCTGCGTGGGAAGCAGACATCCGGGTCAGGCGCGCCCAAATAGAGAATCAGCGACGAGTTCGCCAAGAAGAATCAGAAACGAATATTGATAGCCTTTTTAACAGCAAAGAGATAGGTTATGCGGACATCAATACTCTGGAAACTGAATTCAAACAAACAGAAGCACAAAGACAGCTTGCCGAGGAGAGAAAAGAGTTGGAGGACTATAACGAGAAAGTGTTTAACCCCATTGACGAAAGGCTGAAGAACGAAATTTCCCAACTGGGGGGTCAGTACGATCGTTCCCTTGGCCTGCTCAATGCAGAGACGAACTCTAGCGACCTGCGGCCAGGGCAACCGAAGATGGCGAAATACCAGCTTTCGTACACCATGAAAACTACACTAGACATATTTAAGAAACTCGAGCTGCGGCATACTAAACGACTTGATGTTACGCTAGAAAGGGAGCGCCGACGCAGGAAAGCCGAGCGCCGATACTACGTGTTCCTTGGGGATACGCCAGCGCTGAAGCAGCTTGAGAAGGATTTCGATACAATGGAGAAGCGGAATATCCTAGATGCAGCGAAGGATAGGGATGATCGAGCAAATCACCTAATGGACGCATTTGATGACGCCAGCATGCGTGGCCTAGGCGAGAACCAGAAGCTCATAGATGACATATCAAGCAAGATGAAGAAGTTGGACAGCAACATGATTAAGAGTCTGAGCAGTCTAGCCCCTGACGCAGAACAGACAATGCGCTCAGCGCTCGCGTTTGCAAAGTTCCTTGGGGCGGATTCTGAGTCTATTCTCTCCAGCTTTGGTACTGCCGACCGCCTCCTGAACGATGCGGATTATGAAGTATCGGTATCGGAAGCGAAACAGGCGAATGCCAGCGCAGAAGTACTCCGACGTCTCGAAGAAGAAAAGAAAAAAGAAGACAAGAAGATCGAGGTCGATCTCAACTCAAGATTAGACAGCGTGAAAAGTGGATGCCAAGCCGTGTTGGGCAGTATCCAGGACTCTCTAAACGCCATGCAACAGGCGGGCTTGCTCTCTGGATCTAATAATAATAACAATAACAATAATAACCTTCCTCTCCCGTCGTCGCCTACGCCCCAACCACCATCTGATGAGGGGGCCTCGCCGTCTCCGCCGCCAAAATCCACGCATGTTTCTCGGCCAAGCATGGATGAACAGCAACAAGAACGACTCCGGCGCGCGCTAGAGGAGGCTAAGAGACGAAATGCAGCAAAATCATTCTCCTAAGTGTGGCTTTTATTTTTATTTTCCCGCAAACACACTATTTTCCTTATATCCGTCTCGGCGACACGACGCCATCGCGTTGGGCGCTGGCGCTGTCAAACATGGAACATTTACATATCTAATCCCTGATTTAACTATGGCGTTAGCCTTTTTAAATGAGGCGCTGGTTTATTGCCTTGTTTTTTGTTGTTTTTTGAGCGTTGGTTCTCTCAAATTTTACTTTACTTGCGCGATTGAATGGTTTATCTTGTCCCATCGTTTTGATTTCTATGTACCGTGTTTAGATATACCCCTGGCTATTATTGTCCTTGTTTACTACTTTTATTCATCCGCAACTTTGATTTTCGCCCTCGAATACGAAGCTTTCTTGGAAGAGCTCCTTCTTTTCTCTTGGCTCTGGGCGGTTTTCTGCTGACGCTACTTTGCTTCTTTTACAAATGTACCCCGCAATATGTAACTGGATGTGGGCTGTCCTATTTCTTTCTTTCTTGAATTGGAAAATGACACTTGAATTGGCATATCGAATCCACATCAAATAACGGTGTATATATTCCACATTGCGGCAAAGACATATCGGTGTGTGCTGTGGCTATGTATATAAAAGACAGTGGCTCGCATGCATCTGCCAGACCAAGGCAAGCAAAAAGGCGAGCAAGCGAGCGAGCGCAGTAGCAGCGCCTCAACTTGATATTGATGTGTATATATCTCTCTCTCTCTCTTATTAATCCCCGTTGAACCGTAAATATCCTTATATTTATAAATAGCAACAACACGGATAGCCAAGCGTTTCAAGGCAGCCCCATTTATCAATGGAATGTGTCAGGTTCCTGGGTTTGAACTTTGAAGCGGGGGCTGTGGTTTTTTTTTTTTTTTTTCTTTTTTGGTTTGTGTCACCTTGGATAAAGCCTTGGGAGTCTGTTTTTTTTTTTTGTTTCTATATATTTTCCTTGTAGTTAGGCTATCTACACAGCAACTTATTTTCTACTCAATTGAATTCGTCCGTTGTTACATCTGTAGTTAGGTTTTATTTATTTATTTTATTTTTCTGTTTCCCTTTTGTGGGTTTGTTTCTTGACTTGATTTTTTCTTGCTTTCAATGTTTGTTTGTTTATTTGTTTCTCCTATGCATAGAAAGCATTTTGAGGGAAAAAGCACAGCCTCTCTTTCTTGTGGGTAGACAACGTCGCAGAGAGCCGGGGAGGGGGGTTCCGCAACTGTATACGGGTATATGCATAATTAGGTATTTAGATGGGTGTATCCCTGGTGTCCCAGGAACAAAAAAGGGGAAGAACTGAGATATTGTTGGACATATAGATATATAGTATCAAGGTATCAACCTATTTGTCCCTAGCCAGGCCTGTCAAAAACTCGTAATTTGACGTTTTTCTTGTTTCTTTTCTTTTGGGGGGGGCTTTGCATTTCTGTAGCGTGCGGGAAGTTGTCGATCCCATGTGGCTTACATAGTTGGAGAGTTCGGGATGGATGTAGCTGTGCTGTTTGCATCCTTGATAGGTGTCTGTCTATATAGAAAGGGCAGAGATGATCGAAGGGAAGAGGGCAAGATTCCCGACATGCATCCATATATAGCTGCACTGTGATGTTCGCAGAGACATGAATGGAATGGCGTGTATGCCATGGCACGGCTTACATGTGTGACCGGTGGGCATTGGGCATTGCATCTTCCAAAATGTCAAAGAATTGCTGTCTGTCTGTCTGATCTGATCCGATCTGATATCCCCAACATCCGATGGTGAGATGAGATGAGGCTCTTTTCGTTCCTAATACAAAACAACGTGTGTAATGAGACGTATCCGTTCATACGATACGCGGGTTGACAGGGATAAATTACGCCGTGCACTGCCTCCCCCGCCCACCAGCACCAAACTAGATCGGGCTAGACCAGGTGGGGAATGCGGCGAAAGTAAAGTTTCCGCGCTGAGCCTCAAGTGCGGCAAGGGAGACTGGGGCGGGACGGCGTATCGGTAAGCGTATGGTAAGGACGGTAAATATCGTCTTTTTGATGATTCTTGCTGCAAAGAGAAGTGCCGTTTTATTCGATTCATCGTCTGAGAGTCTGGCCTGTGTCTGTGCTGTTCCTTGTTCTCTCTCTCTTTCTCTCTCTCTCTCTGTCCTCGATCAATCATCAATCATCAATCCCTCGATATAAAGACTCTCAGCCTCGAATATCTCATCTCCCTGTCCTCTCGCTGCCTGAGGTCTTCAATTCCCACTTCCTCTTTACAGATCACTTAACGCAGTACCCGCTCGAGTTGTACAGCAACATCACACACACACACACTGCCTCTCCCGTGACCGCCTGACATCCATCCCATCCCATCCCAATCCACCAGCTCAGCTCAGCCTCTCTTCGCTCTCTCTCCGTCGCCCTCCCTCTCTCCTCCCCGTCCATCCATTCCCCTCAAGCAAGCAACCAAGCAGTCAAGCAGTCAAGCAATCAAGCAATCCACGCCTCGGTTCCCCTTCTTCGCCATTTTACTTTTTAAATTTTAGCTCTGGCGGCCTGTCCACCGCTCCATCTCCCACAACTTCCATGGGAAAACCTCCTTAGGGCTGCCTCGCCATCCCTGCTGCTCTCCGTTGTTGTCGCGACTCTGGCTGCCCTCCTCACCGGCCCTTACACCAAAACAAAGCCACCCTAGCTAGACTAAAAAAGCAAAAAGGGAATTTATATTTTCTCTCTTCAGTTTTCGCGGTTACGCTACGGCTCAGTTTCACCCAACTTTCCCTCCCCTCCCTCTCTCCCTCCCTCCATCCCTCCTTACCCAACAAGGCTCGACTACTTTTCGCCCTACTCCATTCACGAGGTTGCCGCCATCCTTAAACAAGCAAACAGACCCAAGTGTGCCTGCCACCCGCCTCCCGTCCCCACCAGTGCCTCAGAAAAAGCTCCAGTGGAATTTGGGATCTCGCCCAAAGCAGCTCGGAAACTCTTCAGCTTGCGCCACACTGGAGGTCTCAGGCGCAGTCAGTCCACTTGCTCAACCCGCTCGTGCTCGTCCCAAGCAGGGGAGACAATCGGTATGTCCAGCTGCTTGCCTTCCACGTAATTGATTGCCTTTTTTTTTTCCCGCCTCGAGTCTGCCCTTGCTGCTGCTGCCGCTGCTGCTAAGCCCGAGTCAAGAATGTCTTTCCGCTCTTTTCCTCCTTTCCTTCCTTCCTCCACTTTGCCCTCATCATAGATGCACACACATTCTCTACTCTCGCATATACCTCATCGTTCCCGTCCTTCACTTTGCTTGTATTTGTCTCTCTGTTATTGTACTTCTACCTCTGTAGCCTTGCCTTCGTCTACTGTACAAGTCGCTTAGCGTAGACGAGTCGGGCGCAACCATCCCCTTTGGCTCTCCCGCATCCACCGAGTCTTGTCCGCACTGGCCCGTCGTTGGACCTCCCGTTCATCTTCCCGACTGACATGATCTCCTCCATAGTACATGGTCATTTGCACTCACAGCCCGTAAACACCCGAGAATCGTCTGTTTGCTTTCACGACCCTGGCCCAAGCATCCGTATCTTCATGGCCGGACCTGTGAATCCAGGTTCTGAGCCAGTGTCCCTCGCAAGTCCACTGTCCCAGGCAACTCCATCTCCGCTTTTCTCGCCCTCATCCGCAATCGCGCCTTCTTCGAGTTCCCTACTCAAGTCTACCGACTCGAGGCCCGGACCGAGTCTGAGCTCGATCGCGAGCGCCGGATTGCGCACGTCACCTTCGCCAGTCTCTGCGAAAGCAAGATTGTCACCGCCTTCCATGGCAACCACTGCCCCTGCGGACCGTCCGCGTCAAGAACCCGAGAGGGACGCCGTCTCTACCCATAATTCCAACCTGCAGACTGCAAGGGACGCCCTTGGCGCTGTCATGGACGTGTCGAGCGAGCGCAAGGATGCGACTGAACCCACCGCTCCACCTACTGTGGCGGAGCCAGCAGAGAAATCGGCGAATGTACCAAGTGGCGGAGTTCGTTCTCCAAATCATCATCAACGCGCTAGTTCCATGGTTATTGCTGAAGGCTTCACAATAGGTGATAACGCAGGAACTACTACGCTTATGAATAGGGCCACTGTCGCAAGCCCAGGTCCAATGGAGGAAAACAACCCAATGGAAGGCGAACGGCCACATCGAAGGGAGGATGAGATAATGTTAGAAGAAGGAAACAAGTCTTTCTCTTATCCTGTCCCGATGGGCGCAACAAACGTGAATGATCCGCGGAGGGGCATGAGCCTTCCGCATACGGGCTATAACAAAGGAAGCCCTCGCTCGCCTTCCGCAAAGAAACACCGTTGTCCCTATTGCTCCACTGAATTCACACGCCACCATAACCTCAAAAGCCATCTTCTCACTCACAGTCAAGAAAAACCCTATGTTTGCCAGACATGCCAGTCGCGATTCCGACGCCTGCACGACTTGAAGCGTCATGCGAAACTGCATACAGGTGAAAGGCCGCATATTTGCCCTAAATGCGGCAGGAGGTTTGCTAGAGGAGATGCGCTCGCCCGGCATAACAAAGGAGCGGGTGGCTGCGCAGGGCGGCGGTCAAGCATGGGCAGCTTCCTTGGCGAGGATGAATATGGCGATGGAGGTGGCACCGGCGGTCCTGATGATGGAATGGAGGGCCTCATGTACACAGAGCCTGAGCGCATGGATGAGGAGGAAGAGAAACGGCTCAATATGCCTAGGATTGCGAGACATGACCCCCCACCATCCGAACTCCCACACAAAACTCCGCACGGCCATATCTATCAACCTCACCAGTCAAGCACCTATCCCCCGCTCGCAGCCAACCGATCGTCTCAGGGAGGCTTGTTCCCTCCCGTCCGAAGCCATCCGAGTTCTAATTCTTCGACCTCCCCTATCTCTCAAACGGGCAACCTGCCGTTCCCAACGACTGGTGGGAGTGGTTCGTCAAGCCTCAATCCACCAAGCCAACAACAGCGTGGCTCATCCCCATCTGTGTTTGCACAGGCAAATATGACAGAGAGCCCCAAGCCACTGTCGCCTAACGTGATTCCGTCGCATCAGCTCAACAGCCATGGTCCCGAAGGAAATGCACAACATTCCTCTCGCGGCCACTCGCCCGGGGTGAAGCCGCTCCAGCCACAACCATATGGTCGCGATAGCCATGCGGGGCCGCCGGGAAGTGCGGTTGCACCCGTATCCAGTGGCGCAAGCCACACCTCCTTACCTGCGCAAGGTACGTTGGGCCTTCCACCTCCTCATCAGATTGGTGCGCCGCAACTCCCACTTCCTCACGGGCTCAATTCGCCCGATGCACGATTCACACTGCACAGTCAGGGGGCGGCGGGTGGCCAGTCACAACAGCATCATCATCAACCACATCCTTCTACTTCTTCATCATCATCTCCCTCAATACAACCTGGTAGCGCATCTCGTCATCACACCAGCACCATGACTCTCACCCTCTCCCCTCCTATTCTAGCGCATCATGCTCACAGAACACCGCCTGCAGACATTACCATCAACGCGAACAGCAAAAGTAATAGTAATAATAATAATAAGCTGTACGCGCACCAACGCCAGCTCTCGACTACTTCCAATGGCAACAATAATCCTCCCGCGCCTAACGCGATTCCCATGGATGGCATCTGGAGACACGTCCGCGCCCTCGAAGACAGAGTCAATGGTCTAGAAGACGAGGTCCTGCGGTTGCGCAGCCAGCTAGCGGCGTCTTCTGCTGTTCCTGGTCCTGGTGGAGCTGGCGGTAACAGCGGTTCAACGGTCAGGACTGAGAACGTGCCCAATGGGTCATAACAAAAATCTGTTGCTGTTTGTCAATGTCCTGCGAGTCCTTTATTTTTTGCCTTTATTTACTCTTTTTTTTTTCACATGTCACAAATTGATGATAAGAAGATACCAGAGCGGTTTTTATTTTATTTCTACATTATTATATTCACTTTTTTCAACAGGCAGGCAGGTTGGGAGTTTTATTCCATATTTTCTTTTTGTTTTTATTTTTTATTTTTTATCGTGGTCTTTGGTATTTGTGACCACAATTGTATGTATCTGGGATGTGAGATGGTTTTTTTTTATCAGCTGCTTTTTATTGGGTTAGCCTTGTGTTTTTTCTTTTCTCCCCTCTTGAGCAAATATGTTTTGATGTCCTTTTTTTATATATTTGATAATGAATCTTCTTTTTTTGTTTCCTTTTGGTTTCTTTTCCTGTGGTCATGTTTTTTTTATATGTTTCTTTTTTTCTTTTATGTTTTGGGGGGGAATCTTTGGTAGGGCTTTTTTTTTTTTTTTTGAATAAGGCGGCATCTTCACCAGCTCAAATTATTTGATTTTTCTTCTACCTTTTTACTTCCTTTTTCTTTCTTCTTCTTCTTGTGTGATAAATATAGGGACACAAATATAAGGAGTGAAGGAGGCAAATATCTTCTCTTTTTTTGGCTTTGTTTTCTATTCATCTTATCTTTGTGTGGTTTCCTTATTATTTTTCTTCCTCTTCTTATTTCTCTCATGCTCAATTGGTTGTTTTGAATTGGAGGGGGAATGTAGAGGGTAGGATATCTGAAAGTGCTGTATATACTATAGCACAGCCCCCCTTTTCTTTTCCATGTTTATATTAAGGGAATTTATTTATACATACATTACTATTTTTCTTCTATTGTTTTAACTAGGTTTCTTTGCTTGTGAGCGTGAGTGGATAGAGGGAAAGGGAGAAGAGAGAAGGAGAGAGAGAAAGATGTATTTGTACTGTTTTCTTAACACTCTCTCCTTAATTGTTTTTTTTAGAGTTACTTTTTGCCTGCCTCACATCATATCACATATAGTGAGAAATAAAAGATTATATGTCCCATTAGTTCCTAGATATACATAAGCAGGTTCCTTTTTTTGATTCCAGGAAACCTCCCTTTTCCTCCCCCGAAGTTTCCCTATTACCTACCTACACTACACCATCCATTACCCCAATTTTTGCATGATTACTTTTGATATGAAACCATTACAAATTTCATAGCTTTGCTTGTTTGCCCTAATTCAACAATCCCACCTTCAGGTTCCTCCTCCTTCTCTTCCTCTTGCTGCTCCCCGCTTTCCACTCATTTTTCTCCTCCTCCGCGCCACACTCCCTCGTAGTAAGCACACAGCCATTTTTAGGATGCTCTCTTTTCCCATGAACCCAATCCAAGAAAAGCCCAACATCAGCAGTGATGGTGCGCGGCATTTCGAGACGGGCTAGGTACTGTGGGATCCAGCCACGCGCATCACTGCTTGTAGCCATTGTCCATTCTATGGTGCCCACTGACTCAGGGGTTAAGGAGGGTTGGTTGGGGGTTTTGGAAGGGGGAGATGATGATGGGGAAGAAAGGGGAGTGGATGTGGAAGGAGGAAGAGGAGGAAGAGGAGACACGAGACGCACGTGCTCGACAGAAAGGTACCGGCCCAAAATACTGTCAGTGCGGTGGTGTGTGTGCATGGATTTAGGAAGGGAGACGGGGATCTGGATGGTGAAGAATTCGGTGCGTTTGGAGTGAGATGCTCCGGATGTAGAGGAGAATGTGGAAACGGAGTTGTATGAGGTGTTGGAGGTGGCGGAGCCGAAACTGGAGATTCGACTCAGGGGCGAGGAGTCGGCATAGTTTGGTAGGGGCGCGGCAGCGGTTATTAGGAGAATGTAAAATGTGCGTGGCTTGATGAGGTAGGTTGGTGGTGGGCAGTGGGTTATTCCGTAGACTGGGAGAGGAGAGTAAGGTTGGTTAGCTGGATGATTTGACTATGCGTAAAAAGAAAAGAAAGGGGTGTATGTTATACAGAGAATACATAGTAGTAGAGATATGAAGCACAGATGTGATATTCAGGCTTTAACGGTATAATCAGCTAATAAGGGCTCACGAAGGAGACCTTTGACATATCAAGGAGTAGGACTTACTTGCACAATTCACCACATCCCAATCCTCCTGAAGCTGTACGTCAACACAATGCCACTCAAGCAGTCTATCCGCATCGACCAAGCTGGGTGTGTATTGCATCTCATGCTCGGTATGATCTTTGCATAATCCGTCATAGAATTCATTCCAACAAGCAGTCCCCTCAGAAGGAATATCCTCATGCTCGCTGTTCCGACAGACCCAATACTCAGGCCCCTGATTCATATCCTGTTCCTCATCCCCAGCCGCCGCCCCTGACCAAGCGCCAGCGACGTTTCCTGGAAGGCTCTTCTTGCGCAACTTCCCAGACCCAGTCTGTGGCATCGTTACCTCCCTGGCAGGCAGGAAGCCACTTGAGACTTTGACCATCGAGTTTGACCCTCGCGGTGTACGCAACTTAGCCTCTTTCTGCAAGGTATGCGGGATTGTGAAGGTGATTAGCTCCACGGCTTCGGATAGAGCTGTGGAGAGAAAGTCCGCCAGCTTGGGCCGCGGGTCCGGGGCATTGTTGCTTGGTGGTTTGTAGCGGAGATCAGGGTGAGCGGGGAGGGAGGAGATGGTTAAGGGGTGGAGGTGCAGGAGTCGGCGGGTCGGAGGAATGCGGGGCATGTCGGCACCGGGCATTTTTAAGCACTTTCTCTACTCTTTTCTCTGGAGTATTGGAGCATAGAACTCTAGTGCTGGAGGGGTTAGCTGAAGGGGATATTGTCAAATACCACCCAACCGCAAAGCGTAGGTTAACGTCAGTGGTGTCGTCAGTAGAAGGCCATGATCTGGCAGATGTCGTGGACGGTATGGACTGTATACAGCATCTATACTTGTGTTAGGTGGGTTGCAACAGGTCCACATCCAGCAGTGGGAAGCTCACATGAATATTAGGCATTAGTAGTACATATTGTAAGCACAGATAGAGCCCCGGGAAGGCTTTATAATAGAAGACGAAGAGAGAGAAGGGGAGAGATCTCTCAGCCAGAGCTGTGTACTACTCAACACAGCCGGAAGGAAGTTGACCAGAGGATGAACGAATGATTGAATGAATGGTATTTATGGGAAAGGTTTCCCCATAGAGCTCTCACAGCCCGTTAAACAAGCTCCCGCTAAGCTTTCTGGGAATCTGTGGGACAGATTGTAGCCGCGAGATGCCACCGAACCGTCTGGGCTTTCGTTTATAGTTGACGTTGCATGCTCGCGTTTCGGAGATGCAGGGGGACTTCCTTTGGTTATTCATCGCCAGTGGCCCTTGTCAATTGGCTTCGAGATGTACCGGGATGAGAGGGTGAACTCTGGATGGCTAGAGGATAATATAGGAAGTTAAAAAAAAGATCTACTCTGGAAAGGTTCTCAATTCTAGATTGTTGAATATTGCTCTGGTATATTTTACGTCATAGTAGCCTCGATCAAAGTTTTAAAAGTCTGCTATGTAATCGCTTCAAATTGCCAATTGACCCATGCGGGGACCAGCTAGGCTAGCAGGATGGTTTTCTAATTGACGCAAGAAGCGGCGCCTTGCAGATGGTATTTCGAAAAGACCTAGTCTTCCTTCTAAGGGGCGTGGAACGGGTTCTAGTTGGGGATGAACAGCAGCCCTCGGGGAATCGCATCTGTGCATTTCGGATTCGGCTGGCTTCTCGTGGCTGCGGGTAGTTTTACCCACGTCCGAACCAAGCAGATGTGAAGCCCAAAGATCGGATTGAGCCGGCGTCCACTATGCGTATGTACGGAATAGAAAACATCGTTTCCTTTCAGCGAACTTGGTGTGCATTTAATGCTACGGCTATTTTGCACTGGGCTCGACTGGCATAAAGAATATCTATACTCATTCTCCGTAGAGACGATCATCCTCACACTTGTCGCACGCCAGGGCCCACACTGCCGGTGTTGAAGAGCTCTATGAGACCAGCCCCCAGAGCTTCTTCCAACGCCCATCGAAAATTCATTCCATACAGCTCCTTCCATTTCTTCGTCCTGCCTGGAAGTACGCCGAAGTTTTCGCCTCGTGCGCGCTTAGCCAACTGGAACTGAGAATCCATCGACTCCACTGCTCCATCCCAACGGTCTCGAATAAGAGATAACGGTGCTTCTCCGTGGCTTGACTTCTTCAAGAGATTGAGAATTTGTGACCGTGCGGCACCCAATAACCGTAGGTAAGGTCCCAGATTTGGAACGGAAAGTAACATTGTACCATCCCTAGCGGGGTGTGTATTTGCTGTAGTGCCGGACTGTCCCCGGTTCGTCGGAGTATATTCGCCGGATTGTATCGATGGTATAGAGGATGTAATAGGAGACTGCTTGATTAGGGAAGAAGAAGAAACCAAAAAGCCAGCTCGTACTAAGGCAGATGATTCATCTACAGAGAAGAACCCGGTTGGTACTGCAGTAGTCTTGGTGTTCGTGCGCAGGGATCGAAGGAATTTATCTATTAAGGAATTAGCACTGTTGCAAAGTAGATCAAGCCCCTGATTCCCATTCTTCGTACCTTTTACGGAATCCTCTAGCGACGCGCTATTCCGCACCATATCTTCCCAGTCTTCTACCAAGATGACACAATCTCCTAGGCCTGCTGCAGCGTTTCCCCGTCCTGGAATAAAAAGCCGTCGCACCACAGCAGCGTCCACGAGCTCGACGATTTCTCTCTCAACTTTTGTCGGCGCATTGAGGAGCATGTGGACATGGGCAACCGAAACGATAGGCGGCAATGAGCGGCGGAAGTTTAGCACTTCTGCGATTCGCGTACTGTTCATTCCCGCCCTTGTTTCTGGCAGGTCGCTGAACATGGTATTGCGCACATATTGGATGGCCTGGATAACGCTGCTTACGACTGTCGTGTCTGCGATGTACGCTGACGGCCCAGTATCAGGTAGCGAATCGCCATGGAAGCAGCCTTCTTGGTCCTTCTCTTTATCGTTCCATGCGCTACTAAGAGGTGGCTCCGCCGCCTTACCCCGCTGGTGCGAGAAGGGCTTGACGCGAGCCTGGCGGGCAAACGGCGAGGCTCGTCTAGAAGACTGAGTGCTGGATGACTTTCTTATGCGGGATGATGGCGAAGCAGTGAACTGTAGAGGCATCACGACCGTGGAAACATGCCCTTTATCCGCCCTTTGTCCGCCCTTTATTGAGCGTTGTATTTCGCAGAGAAGACCAGCCATAAGAGTTGTAGGCACAAATTTGCTCCAATCAGCGCCTGCCTTGAGAGCAGCAGATGATGTCAGATCACGTGGTGGCAGAATGAGGAAAAACAGTTCTGCCGACTTGGCGTGCACGTGCCCACCCAACAGCGCCAAGCCCAATTAGGCTGTTCCCCACCAGAGCTTCGAACATCTGAAGAACATCTTAAAAGAACTGACAAGCCTTGTATCAACCTCAAGGAACGTCAGACAGAGTGAAACAAGCAAGGGTCATAGAAACCCGGAGGACTCCATCGATGTCTCGCGAAATTGCTGGTTTCCTGTTTGTATAGCCATGCTCCCCGCTGCTCTTTGATTGTTGCGTAATACAGTCACTGCTGTGGCGCACGTTGGGCCGTTTCTGGACCCTGGCTTGGCTTGGAATTATTCCTGGGTTTTCGCCATCGAATAGGTCTCCCTGCTTGACCGAGTCCAGACTGCAAATCCCAATGACGTATTCGGTTAATTTGACCGCACCACAGAAGCCTTCAGGCCCAACACAGTGTGACGCGACCGCGAGGGTCTGTCCAAGGTTTGCGCAAGTCCAAGGCATCTAAGAAATCCCTAGAAGACGAAAACAGCTTGATTTACGAGACTTATCTCTTCAATATTGCTATCAATTTCCTGGTCCTGCAGGCCCATTTATATACCCCACCGGGATATTTCCTTATATTTTCCCCTACTTCGTTGGGTTAGCAATATCAATCAGAACAGGACACTGGTTTTCTCTTCTCTTTTTTTCAGACACCTTGTATATTATTTATTAACTTTCTCTTACCAAAACGCTCCTTCATTGTTGTTCATTCTTCAATTTCGCATCTTAGCATTGAATCAAGACGAAAAACTCATCCCGGCCTTTAAACTTCCAAGCGCTCCGTATCCGGGAGTAAAGGCTAAATCTCGTCTTTCGCAGAAATGACTATCTTCATCGCCTCACTGTATGTTATCTACCAAATAGACCCCTCGCTGAAGTAGTGACTTGAGCTTTTCTCTGACTTTTCGAACGCTATTTCTTTCTAGATTCCTTCCCTATACCGTCAACTTTAACCTCCCGGAGAATAAGCTGCGTAGGAGATCATCGAGCCCCAGACGAAGACATAATCGCCATGGCTCATCTGAATTGAGCAAGAAGACACTGAGCCTCTTCCACCAAAGGAGGCCAAGTGGTCCCTCGTCTAGGCCGAGCCTAAAAGACCATTCTCGTATATTTGCGCCTCCCGAAAGCCAAGCAGGAAAATCACAAGGCGAACACGGGTTTCCATTCCCTTCGGACATAAGCCTCCATCGACTGGCACCCAGCGATCCGCACTCGCCAGCATGGGGTACGCGTGGTACTTTCAACCAGCCAACAGCGCAGACACCTGCTCCACCATCATCGTCCATTCTCAAACATGGAGTTACTGCGGAGAAAGCGCCGCCCATGTTGAAGAAGATGCAGTCGCACATTACAAGGGCGGAGCCTGTTGTCGAGGAAGCACCATCCTTTACAGAGGCAAGCTGGGACATTGTACCTTCGGAGCAGGGCAATGGTGGACTGCGCAATGCAGTTCTGTCTGCAATTGATGCCAACCACCTTACGGACATGTTTTGGGTAGGCACCCTAGGCATGCCAACTGATGCACTAGATGAGCACACCAGAAACGAGATTGCAGAAAAACTAGAAGTTGACCACGAATCTTTGACCGTGTATGTGGATGACAATGACTTGGACGCACATTATCTTCATTTCTGCAAGACCATTCTTTGGCCAGTGTTTCACTATCAGATCCCAGATAACCCCAAGAGCAAGGCCTATGAGGACCATTCCTGGGTCTACTACGTAACGGTCAACCAAGCCTTTGCGGATCGGATCATTCGTAACTGGAAACGCGGAGACGTGATCTGGATCCATGACTATCATCTTCTTCTAGTTCCTGGCATGATTCGGAAGGCGCTTCCAGACGCGCAGATCGGATTCTTCCTGCATGTTGCGTTCCCGTCTTCTGAGGTGTTTCGATGCTTGGCCGTTCGCGAGGAGCTGATCTATGGCATACTGGGAGCGAACCTCATTGGCTTCCAGGCCAACGAATATTGCCATCACTTCCTTCAAACATGCAGTCGCATTCTCTCGGTTGAAGCTACAAACAAAGGAGTACAACTCGAAGACCGTTTTGTGGACGTGGGCACTTTCCCCATTGGCATCAATCCGAAGTTCTTGGATCTGAGGCGACGAGGACCAGATGTTGCGGAATGGATTCGTATCATCAAGGCCAGGTATCAGGGAAAATATTTGATCGTTGCCCGAGACAAATTGGATAATATACGCGGTGTGAGGCAGAAGTTGCTTGCATACGAATTATTTTTGAACAAATACCCTCAATGGCGTGATAAGGTAATGCGATTATTCCGAACTTTGTCTGCTTGGCCGAGTAGCTAACCATTGCACTCTAGGTGGTTTTGATTCAAGTTGCTTCATCAACTACCTCTGAACAATCCGAGCTGGACGCAACAGTGTCGGATATAGCAACACGAGTCAACTCGATTCATTCGAGCTTGGCCCACCAACCTTTAATTTTCCTGAAACAAGATATCATGTTCTCCCAGTACCTTGCACTAATCACAGTGGCAAATGTCCTTATGGTAACGAGCCTCCGCGAGGGCATGAACCTTACCAGCCATGAGTTCATCCATTGCCAGGATGGTAAATATTCTGACACTAAGCATGGATCTCTCATTCTTAGCGAGTTTACGGGAAGCGCATCTTTGTTCGATGGCCATCCGTTCCTTGTTAATCCGTGGGACTATCAACAATGTGCAGAGGCCTTGAATACCGCTCTCGAACTAAGTCCGGAGCAGCGAGAGCGAAACTGGGTAAAGCTGAACAACGCAGTCAATGAGCACACGACTGCAATTTGGTTCAAATCGTTCACCGAAGCGTTGTCAAAAGTATGGAATGAACAGGCATGCCGAGATTCCATAGCCATTCCACGCTTATCTGTGAGCAACCTCACCGCAAAATACCGGGAGTCATCAAGACGATTATTCATCCTCGACTACGAGGGCACTTTAGCATCTTGGGGCTCGCCTACTAGTATTGTCTTGATAACACCGCAGCGAGCGATTGATACTCTTAATGAATTGGTTGAGGATCCAAAAAACATTGTGTATCTGATGAGTTCAAGAATGCCAGAGGAAATGGAACGGCTTTTCCGCCGCGTGTCAGGTCTTGGTCTGATCGCCGAAAATGGATGCTTCGTTCGAGAGAATCAAGCAGAGGGGTGGGTTAAACTTGTCAACAGCGACGAAACCAAGGCATGGAAGGACGGAGTATCTGATATGATGAAGTATTTCTGTGAGCGCACAGAGGGCAGCTGGATCGAGGAGCGCCATGCCTCACTGGTGTTCCATTATGCGAACTGCGAAGACCAGGTTACTGCTGAAAGACATGCGGCTGAATGCGCTAACCATATCAACGACACATGTGAGGGCAGTCAGATTCGAGCTATTCCTATCGATGGCGCCGTGATTGTCGAGCCATTTAGTCCCAATAAAGCAACTGCTGCGAATGTCGTGTTCGAAGGCATCCAAAAGCGAATGAATAATGGTGATGTTAACCTAGATTTCCTACTCGTCATTGGCGATGGTCGCGAGGACGAGGTTGTCCTCCGTTGGGCGAATAAGTTACACGAGAATAATACGATAAAGAACGTTGAGACCGTCACTCTGGGTTCGAAGAATACGGAAGCAATGGCGACACTAACTCAGGGTGTCACCGGTATGTAATGAACTATTTCATCTTAATGTCCTTTGTGTGACTTTTACTGACAACTTGATTATAGGTGTGTTGTCTTGTCTTCAGAAGCTCGCACACAGTTCCCAAGCACTATGATGATGATGATATATTGAAGTAGGTTGGAATCCGAGTTACACGTTATCCCATAGTTGGACAATTTTGATACCCATAGAGGTGCTCACTATTGTACAGTAGACTTGGATGATTTGGCATTACCTTGTGTGCTGCGACTGGCTTTTGGGGGCGGGGTGGTTGTTGTTGTTGTTACGCAGCCACATTGTCGAAAGCCCAGGCGTTGGGGACGCTCTCTTTTATATGTAGGGATATATATCTCGCCCATGATAGGATAATTATGGTAAGGAATTAACATTAAAATAGGTTTAGCCTTCTCCTACTTAGATTGATACTCTTTTTAATGAATGGATTATCATTATCTTCTCTCAAATAGTGGCAGACTTCTTGCGGGGAAAGGCGTCTAACATACTCTAGAGATTTGTCTATTGCCGTGCTGTATATTCTTTGCACATCCAGCCAAAAAGAAAGGAAAGGAAAGATGGACTATATACACCAAAAATGAATGGAAGTTAGAAATTAAAAAAAAAAAACACAATAGCTCATATCTTGCTACTCTTCCCATTGCCATTCCCATTCCCATTCTTATTCCTCGCGCTGAAATTTCTCTCCGCGTCCACAACCAACGAGACATGGTTACTCAGCGCGACAATATCGCCCGTGACGTCAAGAATGACAATATCCAAATCCATACGACCATTCCTAAGCATACGCGTCTGCACACGCGAGTATAACCACTCCACACCTCCCGCGGGGAGCCCCTTTTTGATTTCCGCATTTAGTAGAACGGTCGGATACCAATATTTTGCTCTACTCGCCTGCTGCTCCTGCTGCGCCTTTTGGTTATTGTCCTTATTATCCCAGGGCTCATCATCCAACCCCTCCAGATACATAGGAAACATATCCAGCAAAAACCCCAACGCATTATCCGTCCACCGACCTAACTTCCCATATGGTTGAAACCTGACCCATTGCTCCACGAACCCACTCTGTCGCGGCGCGGTAGGTGTGTAGAATTCCACATGTTGCGTTGCGCGACGCATGGATTGGAAGGGGATGGTGTAGGATGTCCAGGCGCCGTCGCGGCTGGTTAGAGCGAGTTTGGATAAGTCGACGGCAGGGAAAGTAGAAGATGTGGTTAGGTTGGCGTTGGGGAAGGAAGAGCCTGGTGTAGCTGGTGGGAGGAGGGAGAAACCAGTAGTCATGCTAGGCCCCTTTTCGTCCGCGAGGTTTGAGACTGTGATGTACCCGCTTACTTCCTCCCGTTGGTTATCTGCATCATTGCCTTGGCTGAGCGCGATGTGCAGCGTCGAGGTGCGTGCGCCAAGCTTGGTGTCTTGCACCGTGAATCGCGCGGGCCCGGCTTCTGTGCGTCGTAGGAATGTCAGGTGTAGAGTTATTGGGTGTGGGTTGCCGTTGTGTTGGGTTGGATGCGTGCTGCGTAGGTGTGTGCGTGCGGCGTTTTGGAATAGGGAGGTTATGTAGCCACCATTGGGGACTTATTGATGAAATTTAGTTTAGAAGAAAAAATAGGGAATTTTAAGAGATTTGAGGATTTTTTTTCTTCTTCGTTTCTTTTCTTACCGGTTCCAATACACCATGCTTGTTGCAGGTTTGCGGCATATGTATGCGATGTGATGGGCGTGACAGAAATCGCCTCCTCGAAAGTCGTTGCGGCAGCCATGTTTTTTTTCAGTGGGTATATATATCCTGGGTATCTCTGAGCTCCTTATATTCCCATACGCATAAATGTTCTTCTTGTAAATAGGTACGTCTCTCTCTGTCTCGCAGATTCGGATCTGGAGTAGGGATAATAAGATAGGCAGCTTCTGTGCTGCTTGCTGTCTATCGAGACCCGGGCGGCCGGCACCAAACGATGAATGAATGATATCTATACCTCAGTAAGCATGCGCTATATAAAATCCGCTGTAAAATCCAGTGCCATTTCGCTGCTTATCATACATACTGTAGAGTCGTCGACCACGTTTCGCAAACACGCGTCTTTCCCTGCAAAAACTGGTCGGGGTCGCACGCGATGGGATCAAAATAACGAAAGGATCGAGGAAGGAGAAGAACAAGATTGTTTTCACTTCAGCGATTGGCTAGATAGAGATATATATATATGCATGATTCATCAATAATGGTTAGAGAGTGGTGTACAGAGTATATATATGAACGGATGTCTGTCTGGGGAAGAAGTTGACCCGACCAGGAGCCTAGGTACCTCGGCATCCCGAGTCCACCACGAAAACAAAGAGTGAGGAGCTGGAGTGGAGCTGAATATCTCAGGAACAATTGGGCAATGAAAATATTTAGATTTCGTGAATACGGAAGACTTGAAGAGAAGTTTTGATTTTTCATGTTTGCGCCAGGCTGTCAAATATTTACATTCAACGGTCGCATCAGTAGTAAAAGGTCCCCAAATCGACGAGTCTATATAGCAGCGCATCTATCAAAGAAGTATCTATGTCCAAAGGTGTATGTAAAAAGTAGACACGGCCGACAGGAAAAAACCCGCCGTAAAAACTCCAGCCCCAACATTTGGGAGGCAGATTGCTCACAGCTTCACGACGAAATAATAATAATAATAATAATAATAATAATATAAAAAAGAAAACAATCACAGCTTCGCCGGCCTCGCCAGTATCCACACGCCAAACGCCTCCGCACACACGATCTTGCGCTTCACCCACTCCAACTGACCACCACCATCCCCTTCTTCCTCCTGCACCAACTGACCCCTCATCCAAAACTTCCTACCCTGTTGCGCAACACACCATGTTTTAACGACAGTGAGCGCCGGCGCAGCGACGGGCTTCAAATACCTCACGTCCAATTGCACGGTGAATACGCGACCGCGCTGTTCGACCTCGTTGTCATTGTAGCCTGGTATATGCCGCGCGACGGTGAGGGACATGACTTCATCCAGCACGGTAGCGATAACCCCGCCGTGCGCGACGAGCGGGTGTCCACATATCCCCGGAGCGGAGAAGTCGAAGAGCGAAATGACATGCGCGGGCGTCTTGGGTGTGGGTTGTGGTTTCGCCGATACGGGCGGGGGGAAGATTTGCGGGGGTTGTGCAGCTAGGGTGTCGATATGGCGCTTGTGAAGCGTCACGCAATGTGGGATTGTGGTTGGGGTTGCGATGGTTGCCCCGAAGTATGTGTCTTCGCTGGTCTCTTTGGCTTCACGCGAGTAGGTTTTTACGGCGTGGTAGTGAGGGGAGGAGAGGAGGGATGCGGTCCATGGGTTGGATTGGAAGCGCGCGAGGGCGGCGGCGGGGATTTCGTAGGTTGTCGACGAGGTCGAAGAGGGTGAAGATGAAGAGGATGACATTCTTTTTGTTGCCCGATTGGTAAAATTATGAAGTAGCCAAAGTGGGAGGAGAGTGAGTGGTCCTGTCGAGGGCTAGGCTGCTCAAAAGGTTCAATTTCGGCCAAATAACCCTTATGTCGGTCTGACTGCGCAGGTAGCAAACTGGGTAGTTCTCAGTGCTTGTTAACCCAGCCGGAAAGTAGAGACAGGAACGAGGGACAGACGTGGAGCTCAAGAGCATATCGAAGTTTATTTTTTTGGTATTTTCTTGAAGCTCCATCTGCATCTCCATCGATGATCTCGGTGGGTTCAGCGGACAACAGTCAACGGCCAACGGTCAACCTCGGCATCTTCTCCGATAAGCGCATGGCTGCTTAACGCACATATCAGCACGTGCACAGGGCTTGGCAAACAATTGCCATCGGCTAGTCTATATTAGGTTAGTATCCGTTGATGATCAGATTAGGAAAGCATTTTACCTGCAACAGCAGAATTCACGAAGAATAGAAGCTGAGAGAAGGGGAAAATGTAATATATAAACGGGAGATAGAGAGTAGAATATATAGATTGGTAATGTTAGCGAAGTTGTTTTAAGGTTGGGATTTGTTCTGCTAATCCACAGTGTGACTGGCCGATCAATGGAGACGGGAGATATCAATTACGGATCAGAGTGGAATCCGCATCGTCAACGGACCCTTACGTAGCTGACGGGAAAGCATGGCATGTATGATAGATGCGAAGAAGTAGCAGTTCTCTAGCGACGCTGAGCAATCTAGTCTCGCATGGTCAAGCTATTGCTGGGGAAACAGTGCAAGTTGTGGACTCTACATATCTTGTCTGTGGAAAACAGGTTTTCAGCAAGCGCAGTGATCCCTGGCTCTCAAGAGCAAGAGAAGACAGCAAAGTACCTGGATTCTGTGACTCTATGCTGGTCAAACGATATTAAATCATGAGAGAAATTAATCTGTCCAGGAATAGGGTAACACTGATTGATGCCCAAGGAGAGTCAGGAAAGTGAGCGATTTTTCTTGAGCTGAGAAGAGCCCGTTGCGACATTTCGCGTGTGAGCTCCTTGGCTGCCCAGACCCTGCTGAAATGATCTCATTTTACAGTGGGACACCCCATGCTAGTTTTTGGCGCAAATAGTTCCTCCCTTAAAAAAAATAAAAAATAGAACCCACTATTCCTGCTCTCTCCCCTTCGCTTCAATTGTGTTGGTCTGAAAAAGGAACGTGCGGGAGGAAAAAAAAGCAAATGGCAGGTTCTGTGGAGCTGGCAAGTTCAACATGCAGCGACCACAGAGAGACGCGAGAAAGAGAAAATCGAAGATCTTGGCGGGGGAAGCAGGTCACAAACTCACTTCGCAGGCTAAAATTTTGGTGAAGCAGTCACCAATCAAGCCATTTCATCACCGACAAGGGCTGGGGTTCTCTCATCTATCCCAGACGGTCATGGGCAGTCGCGAAACAGGGAATGAGCAGTCGAATAAATAATAATGAGATTGGGTAGAATAATATTATTCGTAGAGGGTCAGTCTGTTACTACCACTGACTATTTCTTAGCCGTGGGGACTCAGAGAGGAGCCCGTCCAGCAGCCTTTCCCAATCGGGCTGTTTGCGATTTCCTGGGCAAATATTTCCGGGGGAGCTGCCAGTCTGCCAGTCTGCCACTGCTCATCCTTTTTCTTCTTCTTCTCTCTTCAATTGTTCTCCCATCCCCACGTTATCTGTGTTTCTCTTAGCCTGGCGCATCTCATACTAGCTTTTTACTGCTTGTTCTTGTTCTTCACCGCATCACACTGCTTCTACCGTCCATTGGCCAGCTGGAGCTCTCCCGGACAACCTGTACCTGCGTGGCTGCTTCCTGGTGGCTGGTCCGTTGCAATCCAAAGAGCTGATCACCACTCCCCCCAAGCCCCGGCACAGCGCATCATAAAATAACTATTGGAACTTTGTCTGCTGCTCGTACAGAGGACGGGCCTTTCGTTGTCCTGCCTACCCCCCACTTACATATAAACAACGCATATCTGCAGCTAGCTAGCTACCTGCCTCCTGCAACTGCTTGCTTCTTTTCATCACTCATCGATCGAACGTGTTAATTCTCAATCACAACCTTCCTGTTCTATCCCGCCATCTAAACACCTCAACCATGCATTCCATGCTCGCTTTCCTCGCTGCTTCATTCCTGGTGTCGGGTGTTGCGGCCCAGACTTTCCCTGCTGGCTTCAACCCCGGGAACATTGAACCTGACCAGAAGTGTAAGTCTCTGTCTGGCTTGACTTTGTGTGACTCAGTGTTCGCATAGGCCTATCTATCTCCCTCTCTTCTAATGATTGCACCTCTACTGCCAACATGCGTTTACTGACACCGTGCACAGCTTCTTGGTGCCAGGCTCAATTGGACACCTGCCCAAAGATCTGCGGAGGATTTTACAAGCAAAACAGATGCGATTCGGTAAGCATGACTTGCTAGATACCTCGCGCGCCTCTTTTTGGGGGGGGGGATTATTCCCCACGATGATTCAGCCAAACTGACGTGTCCTGGTTGGCATTTTGGTAGAGCGCTTTGACTTGGGAGTGTACCTGCTCCAACGGCACCGTTCCTGATGTCGCCTCCTATAAGAACACCCTGCCATTCTTCATCTGCGAAGCCGCATATGGCCAGTGCATTGAGGCACACCCCAATGACGCTGCCGGACAGAAGGAGTGCAAGGACGAGCAAAAGAAGTGCGGTTCTCTAGAGGCTGAGAGCGTCGAGGAGCCAACAACAACCGCGTCCACCACCAGTGAGCCAACCGAAACCAAAGCCGCTCAAACAAGCGGAACTGAAGCAGCAACCACCACGACTGAGGCTGCGGCTGCTACCAGCAACCCGGCCGTGGCACTCCGCGTGGCCGAGGACTACTCCACAGGTATCATGGCCGCGGCTTTCTTAGCTGCGTTCAGACTGCTTCTGTAGGACGGTCTAAACCCTGTCTCTCATCGGTGGTTTCTTTCTTTTATGTTTGTTATGCGTATAACAGAGTCGATGTCTGCGATGACGGTTGATGTGGTAGGCACTTGATGTGCAATGTTTTTCTGACTCTTTTGTTCTTGTCTGTCCCTGGCATGTGCGTTGAGCGGATATCCACAGCGAGCGCGATGTAACTTAGCAACTCAGCAATTCAATGAATAATTAATAACAGCAGCATCAGATCCTGGTCATCGCACGCCGCGAGCGACCAGCCATCCCCGCCTATCCCACCTTACTTAGGGTCGAGATTGCAGATGGCAGTCGATAGAGAATAGCACATTATGCACAAATCGATTGCAATACTAACAAAGTATACTAATATTTAGACAGTATTATAATATAGTTTGTGTAGAGATTGAGTATGTAATAGTAGTACTCTGCAGTCTTTGACATATGCTTGTGGCCGCTGAGCCTTTGCCAAGACTTTGCTCCCCACAGAAACAAATCAAAACTTTTCGACGAGAACAAGAATAGAAGAACAGCTGCAACTGCATCCAACCCGCAATCTCACCTCCCTGCCCACCCACACCCTATCCTCCTCCTCTTCTTCTTCGATCCCCTGGGACCAGACAGTAACAAGCATACTCACCATGTCGCTCCCTTCAAACACCCTCCTCATCGAGGGCACCTTCTCTGAGCTCGCCGACGAATTCGCCCAGTACATCGATTCGCTCCGCAAGAGCAACGAGCCCACCACCCCCTCGCCCGCCTCCGTGCATGCTGATGTCTCGCCCGGACTGCAGAAACTGCGCGAAAAGGAAGCAGACGAAGAGGAGCCCAGCGATGCAGAGAAAGAGCAGATTTTCAAGCAGAGAGATGAGGTGTTGAAGAAGTTGGTGCTCTCGGCGCCGGCGTTGAACAGTGCTCCCGAAAAGGGTATGTGTGGGAAATTCTCTTTTCTACAACTCGCATATGTTGTGATTTTTTAAGGACCGGTAGCTAACATAATGACGGGAATGATTGTAGAAATTACTGCGGCATACAGCCTGCTCATCCACCTTATCCGCCAGTCGTCGTCGGTCGACATGTTCCTCCCCCGAATCTGCACGTACCTGAGCAAACCCTTCGTCTCGTCCCCCCAGCACGGTGCCGCTCTCGCTCTCTCCATCCTCTCCACAGTCTTCAACAGTCTTGCCCCCTCCAACTCCGTCCGATACCACGTCTTCCTCGCCATCCTCGCCGTCATCCGCACCTCCTCGTCAAATCTCGCCTGGGACGCCCTCAAGACCCAATTGGCCAACCAACTCGTGGGCTGGATCTTAGAATGGGACTTGGATGAAGAGGAGACGCAGAAATTGCATCTGGCCATCTCTGACGCGGCCAAGGACGCTGGTGACAAGGAATTTTCCTACACGCACCTCCTTGCGGCGCTCCAGGCGATCCCACCCGCCGACGCTTCGGCGCAGGAGGCCCGCGAAATCGCGCAGCGCGCTCTCACCGCCGCCCTCGTTCTGCCCTCCGTCTTCGACTTCACCCCGCTCACCGCTAGTGATGCGATCCAGGCCCTGCGGTCCAGCGACGCCACTCTGTTCGAGTTGCTCGAGGTCTTTGCTGCCGACACCCTCGACGCATACGAGGACTTCATCGCAACCACCCCGCTCTCCTCGATCCACGACCTGTCCTCGTCCGCGGACATCCTCAAGACTAAAATGCGTCTTCTCACGCTCGCTAGTCTCGCAGCGTCCACACCGTCGCGCTCGCTGTCCTACTCCTCCATCGTCAACGCGCTGCGCATCGAGTCCGCCGACGTGGAGAAGTGGGTCATTGACACCATCCGCGCCGGCCTAATCGAGGGCAAGCTCTCGCAGCTCAAGGGCGAGTTCCTCGTGCACCGCGCCACGTATCGCGTCTTTGGCGAGAAGCAATGGGCTGAAGTCCAGGGCCGTCTGATGGTGTGGCGTCAGAGCTTGGAAAACGTGCTGGATGTTGTGCGTGCTGAGCGGGAAAAGTTTGTGCGCGAGGGGATTTCTGGCGCTCAGGCTACGGCGCATGGAAATGCAGGAGCTTTTGAAGGCGGACAGGGAAGAGGTGGTGATCGAAGGAGGGGTGGTGGCCGCGGCCAGCAGCGCGAGATGGAGCTTGTTAGTGCTGATTAGTCTGCCACGGTACTCTCGGTCTTTTTTATTTATTTTCCTCTTTTTCATGTCCTGGATCCTTGATGTCTACGCTTTTTCTTCTTTGTTACATTGCAATGCTAGATGCGCTGGTTTTTTCTATTAGGAGTTGATGCTTTTCCTGTTTTCCCCCACCCCTTTTTTATGCAGCTGTTAACGAGGACTTTATACAAAATATGAGCATTTTCAAAAGATAGAATGTATCGGAGCGCATAGCACTTGATTTATTTCTTGAGTGTGCCATTGATCACTTTAAATATTCCTCACTACCTCTATATCTTCTGTCTTCCCTAACGAGCTGTATTGGCCTTACAGTAATTTACCCGCTAGCCCTGATCCATCGTAATTTTTCCACGCCCCAGACTTTTTCTCGCCAGCTCAGCTCCGTCGCTCTCCTTTTGGTATCTATACAGAAATATCCTCTCTATCTTCTTACATCATCAGTTCCTATATTCCTCGTGAGGAAGGACAGACAATCCAGGAATGCCGCTCTCTCAGGCCCGAGTCCTGCTCGCGAACACTGGTTCCCGTCTTGTCCTGCCTGCGTCGTCGACCCTACACATCCGACCCCGCCGTCCAATCTTTTCTTCTTCTTCCACCACCAGCTGCGGTCAGCTCTTCCAACAACAACAACAACAACAACAACAACAACCTCTTCTTCGCAGCACCCTTTCCACCCGCTCCTACTCCTCTCCAAGCGGTAACACCAACACCAACAGCAACGCTAACAGCAACAGCCCTCCAAAATCCGAATTCAAAATCCTTCCCTTCATCATAATCACCGCCCTCGGTTCCGGCTCATACGTCCTCCTCGCCCGCTCACGCACTAATAAAAATGTCCGCTCCGACTGAAAAAGACCAACAACAAGCCCAAGCTGAAGCTCAAGCTCAAGCCGCAGCAGCACCCGCACCCCCCTCTATCCCGCCCTCCCTCACCCCACCTCTAAAATCCACAAACACAACCCCACGCTTCTCCTCCTCCTCAGTCACCGTGATCTTCGTCCTCGGCGGTCCCGGCTCAGGCAAGGGAACCCAATCCGCAAACCTCGTGCACGATTATGGCTTCACACACTTATCCGCTGGGGATCTTTTGCGCGCGGAACAGGATCGCGCAGGGAGTGAGTATGGAGAGTTGATTCGGGATAATATCCGCGAAGGGATAATTGTGCCGATGGAAATTACTGTTGCGTTGTTGTCGAATGCGATGGCGGCGTCGCTAGCCAGAGGTCCCTCAGAGGCGCAGGCGCAGAGTGGGAAGGCGCGGTTCTTGATTGATGGGTTCCCGCGAAAGATGGATCAGGCGGTGTTCTTTGAGGAGACGGTGTGTTTGTCGACTGCGACGCTGTTCCTGGAGTGTCCTGAGGATGTCATGTTGGAGCGGTTGTTGAAGCGTGGGGAGACGAGTGGGAGAGATGATGATAATATTGACTCGATTAGGAAGAGGTTTCGCGTGTTTGAGGAGACGAGTATGCCTGTTGTTAATCATTATGAGAAGGAGGGAAAGGTTATGAGTGTTTCGTCTGTCGGGGGCAAGAGTGAGGTGTATGAGGTGATTAGGAGGGAGATTGAGAAGAGAGGGATTACGCCTGTGAGAGGGGAGAATTAGAGGGCTGTATTAGATTCTTTTTTGTTTTCTGTTGTTATGTTCAGCGCTTTCATTTGAGAATAGATTTTCTTTTTCTGTGAGAAAGATGCGAATAGGGGGGAGGGTGATGGATAATGGATGCTGTAAGCATATAGATCAGGGCTCTCTGGATCCTGGGTGGGAAATGGTCGGATTACTTCCCCTACTGTTCTCTATTCAAGATACCTTCTTCATCCATTCCCCCTTTCTCCTGATCAAATGCAAGGTGTATTTTTCTTGTTCCTTCCTGTATGTCCTTTTTTTTTCTCTGTGTGATATCTCCTCAATAAACTGAATACATGTATTCATAAATACTACTATGTCAGGCACTAATCTAGGCTAGCCTCAGCTCTAAATTCCTTAACCCTAGCCTACCTTGTTCCCGCAGGACTAATTACAGCTGCTGTACTATGTACTCCAAGGTGCCCTTTCTGATCACACTGTCAATCTTTAACAGTATCACTCTGGATCGGATTGGCTAACACATAGCTCTCACCTGTGTCCTTTAGCGGCGAAAGATCCTGCTCGCCTCTTCAGAAATTGGCCTCCACTCAAGGCTCAATCATTCTCTTTTTGAGGCTGTCGTGGGAAGAGTGAGGTAAATAGAGTAGCTTTATGCTGCCAAATAGAGGATTTGAATGGTGTGTTGCAAGCAACAGCTGACGAGACAAGAGCTTCTGATGTCGGCCAATAATCGTTCACTGACTAAGCAAGCTGTACGCGCCGGTGCCTAACCGCGCGTCTTCTGTCTGATGGTGAAAGTTACGAATATCTTTGACTGTGCCCCTGCTAGTCCTGCATTGCTACCAACGCCAGATAGTGAGCATCGGGGGTCAGCCACATCCTATATCAAATTCCAAACATTCCTCTCAATTTGCTGCGGCGTTCAGCACGGCTACAACCTACAAGGTTATGATTCACCGATAACGACCTTCAGCCAGCTCCTAAATCATACTAGGGGCTTAAAAAGTATTCTCAGCGACGCCAATTTATCGACGCGATGAAAAAGGAAATCGATAGAAGGGGACACGGGAACTAGTAAAACAGACTGGCCTGTCCTAGCGAGCTATCGTCATTCTGCTGAAATAGGTGCTCACTTATAAGTTCGATAATGACAGATACCCGCTTAAGCATAAAGCACGAATTTGTATTCGAGGAGATTTTCGACCTGAGGACGGACGCGATTCTTTAAGCAAATCCAATTTGATCTTGAACAAGGAAAAGGCTCAAAACCACTTATTGACAATGGCCTGGTGTTTCCTTCATACTTAATTGCACCATGCCCCTACATTTGAATGCAACTGCTCGCCATCTCTCTGCCTCTTTCTTTGCCTGTTCTAATTGTGCATTCAGGTATGTATAGTTGTTACATGATTTGCTATCATCTTCAATGATTCTCTCCCCACCGCCCCAGGTGCAAGAAAATCACCAACTTGACTCGCTGTTGAGTTTTCCTCCTTGGCTTTGTTATCCAGCATAGTCTGAACGCCATCTAACGCCCGCTCCAGTTTCATCAACCTTTCCTGCACGCTTCTGGGTCTGTTAGTATGTGAGATGATGATGATGATGATGCTACATGGAACAGAGACCCAACCTTTCCGGTTCAGGAGGACTAATACAGGGAATACCCTTGTCGGTACAATATAGGCATGGCCTCTGATCTGTACACCTGGTCCTACGGTTCCTACAGGCATTGCACTGTCCGAGTCAGCACCGATCCAGAAAAATTGAATGTGTTGTGATCACTTACTGCACTGTTAATCCTGACTCTTTTCCAACCTGGTTTTCTCTCTGTTCTTGATGTTGAACTCGGTTCGTCCATGACGCTGCGGGCATATCAGCTATTTACAGATCTTATTTGCATCGGGCATAAAGAGTGTGTGAAAGAAAAACAACAGATTTACCAACGCAAGAAATCGCAAGACTGCATTGAACTTGATTTTCAACACAACGATGGAAGGCAAGTTGGAAGCTTATATAGATGAGAGGAATGGAAAGAAATGGAAGTTCTAGACACTGGGCCTTTGGATGTGCAGTGCAATGCAGCGAGAACAAGCCTATCAACTCCCGCAATCTCTCGCTACTTGATACGGCCCATAATTTCGATGGGGGTCCGAGCTGCTCTTAACGCTATCCACGGCACGGTGTTGATCGCCCGAGTAGCAACAACATCTTGACTGAACTATGGTTTTATGAAGTGATCATATCAGGGATTGTCAAGTGTGGTCGGAAGTATAACAGTATTTATTGCCCAAAAGACTAAAGGATGTGGATCTGTGTGCAAGTGGCTTCGAATCGGGGGGCCGACGTAAGGCAGTTCAGGAAAATCTGGAACGTACTATTCCAAGCGTTTGGTTAACGAACATGAAGTTTCATTGCCAGTCCATGCTCATGGGTATACGCGTCGCGCGTGGGAATGGAGGCCAAGCGGATAGGCGAGCAGAAAGACACCAGGTTTAGTCTCTTCAATTCGTTTGCTATACATTACCCCTATATTTATTCAGCACCAGGTGTCGCTTTGGCGTTGAGCTCCACCACACGAACCGATCACATATCCTGCCTAGCAAATTTCCTAATTGGGGGTGGTCTTGGCGACGGAGGATGTGTTGATAGTCTCGTATTCCCAGTTAGGAACGATCTTGGCGATGGAAGGCGTCGATCGTCTCGCATTCTTGATTCGGAGTGGTCTTGGCGATGGAGCTGTTGTGCTTGCTCGTCATGGTCAGAAGTATATACATATCCATCAAAGATTCGTCCGATCTCATTCACAGTCTATTCTTCATCAGCTGTCAGATTCCACGACAATGTTTGCTGCCGCCCGTTCATCACGTTTAGAGCACACCCTAAAGCAGCACATATCAGGTATGGATTTGCCCTCCAAAACAAACTCATTGGCAGGGGTCGAAATAGCTGATACCAGCAGTGTAGCGAGGGCAATTGATATAGCAAGCTGGTCGGCATTTCTGCAAGTTCCATTTGCAGAATGGGTCCTGAAAGCAACTGGGCGCGACGCAGATTTGGTGGATATGTTCCTTTGGTACCATGAAATGCTCAGCATTCGGCTCTACTACCGCCTTCAAAAGTATTCAAAGGCGGAGGCGGAGAAGATTAGGGACGACCTTCTCGAGGTAAGCCAAAGCTGAGTGCTTTATTTACACCATGTGCTAACTTTTGGGGGAAGATTGCATCTAAAGTAAACCCTTTTGCACACACAGTAATATTGAGCAGCATTGAATCGCCAAACAGACCACCTGTGACCTGTGATCTGTGTATTGGGTTCATCATTAACCCTCTGTATGAACTCTTTGTTAGCCCAGCCTATGACCTAAACTTGGATGTATTGGACCTCCTGGATACCTGCTTTCAGCATACCTATCACCAACAACTGCATAATGGCAAGATGGCTGAGTTTCAAACAGACATCTCACTTTTCCACAGCATTAGTCACACACTACCTGAATTGCTGGCTGGTTCAATCACAGAAAATGACATGAGGTCCTTCTGTGACAATTATGCTCTCATGTTCATGAAGTGCAAGGACCTCAATGAGTGGCTGGGTTCCTTGGGTTGCTCTTGGAACTGTTGATGTGAAGATGATGTGGACTGTCTTCGGGCTGACTCAAAGCATGGCACTGCATTGGTTGAACTTGCTGTGGTAAGCATTAACACTGCCTTTTTACCCAGAATTTCTTTTTTAACATGTGATCAAAAGTGCTTATATGAATGTTGCAACTTTCACACATCAACTGCAATATTTTATGGTTTGAAGTATGCTAGGTATGACAAGGTGAAGATTCCACTGCAACTGTTGAGCATTGTCAACTATTAATTGTATCATGACAAGTTAAGAAAGGGACCTGCATTATCATTTGTGTTTCTCTCTCTCAGACAGCTTCCATTGTTGACTCTGTACCTCAAGTACCACAAACCATCCTCCCTGAAGTACAAAATATACTTGTGGAGGTTAATGTTTGCAATTGATGAGCTATTTGTGTTCAAGTCTTACACTGCTGACACAAGCAAGAAGACAGGGACAATGCAACAGATTAGAAAGCTTTTTGATTTCTGGCTCTACTCTTAGTATTACATGCCACATTACAACCCAGCCTAGCTTTTCCTTACTCCTCTATCCACTCGCTTCCTGTTTCTCTTCCCGTCAGAGGTGGGGGGGTATATAGTTGGCTAATCCGTGCCGCTCCCTTATAGTAAATCGTCTAGTTTAGAATTCCCGAATTCAAACACACAGTTCCCGATTGCAGGACTAGTTACCGGAGAATTGGCTTGGCTGCCAATAATAGGAGGCCATGCAATGTAGCAAACCAAGCAGTGTATGTAAGAGCCTCCTCAGGCAACCAGCAGCCTTGTCAAATGAAAGCAGGCCTTAGAGTTGGCAGCAGGGGGATTCTTATGTTTTAAAAGGATCGCCTGCCGAAAGTTCCTTGCGATTTTATTCTTTTCTCCATTTTCTTCTTTCTTCTTGAATGCCTGCATACATTCTTGGATCTGCTTCCTTATTTGTATTTTGGTGTTAGAGTTGGCCCACGACGATGGATTCACCACTGGTAAAACCAATATTCCAGGAGTTTGGAATTTGGCACTGCTGTGAGTTCAAGATACTCTATACTGACAACCTGAGTGGCTCTGACTGATAGAATAGGAGATTAGCAGCTGAAACTGTTGCCAAGATTCCATTTCATACGCACTTCCATCATGACCCTGCATGGCTGAGAGTTTACAAAGCCCTGCACCATCATGCGCGGGACAACTTCCATATCATCATGGGAACCAAGGTTGAGACAGCATCTGGTGCTATTGCTGGACCTTTATCAGGAGCGGGAGAAAGTGCTTGAGGCCTTTAACTTGGATGGATATATATTCAAGGGCTCTGCCGAAACCGCTATACAGAACAGGGAGAGGATCTTTCGTCCGCCAAAATTCCTATCAAACCCTTGACTGACAAAACTTAGCCTGTTTGTCATTTACTTGCTGCCACAGGTTTCGAATTTGATTGCATAGAATACAAGTATGTTCTCAATTCTTTAACTGAGAAGGCAACAATCGACTGCTTGCCTCAGTGGAAGGAACTATCAGAGAAGACAGAGGTCGTTGCTTTGACCTGCTTTCACCTTCACAGTGATGATAATTCGCGGTGGGAATGGGAATACGATCTGGGCGGCCTGGAGATCGCGCTTGGGCAAACGAAGGCTATCAGCGCCAATGGTAGAGATGTGTATGTGAAAGAACGTCCTGGTTTTGGATTCAATGTCAGCTATTTATGTGTTTTTTTCCCCTAGGATCATGACGAATGGTTGGCTAGCGACCGGCTCCCGAGGTCAAAGGGTGAAAAGATAGACCTATATCAACTGAACTACCTTCAGAAAGATTATAAGTGGAATTGATATAGTCTGGGCGTTTTGAAGCTTGCGCCCCGGGGATTATTAGGATATATGAAAATGGCAGAGCATAGGTACAGGAAGGAAACAGGGTGCATCTAGGATAAACAAGGCAAAGTGTTTTTTGAGAATGGGATTTGAATAAGGAGAGCTGACAGCGATTGGTTCCTCTGAGACTTATTAACGGCCATGGCAAAGCATAGCTGTATAGGGAAATAGTGGCAGGTGAGGGTAAAAGGCATTGAAGTCTGGAGGACTGGATGCTAGACAGGAACTCCGAATAGGGGGAGAGATCACATGAGTAGATTATGCCAAGAAGCTGCCAAACATGACGAGATGGTTGTTGGGCAGAAATGCCAAATTAAGATCTCAGTTTTCTACCCCGCCAAAATTCCCCGCCGGCAAAAAGAATGGCAATGCTGAAATATCTGACCCGACATCATCAACCCACTCTTCTGATCATTTACCAACATCACCGGGCCATCCAGATCTTACCTTGTCAAACATATTTCACGGTTCTGTGTCGCTTCCTGGGGTAAGGATCATTCAACCGCTTTGCTGAAATAGAAGGGGCAGTTAAAAGCTAATGATGTCAGGACTTAAGCGAAGATCTTGTTTGTTCTAGCTTTCCAACTTGCAACTGATTCGACGCCTCGCCTTTCCTGCGTCTATATTACATGCACTACCAATGGCGACACCCCCGCAAGATACCGAAACTGAATATGTTGACAAAAAGTGCCGAGAGGAATTTTTGAACTGGCTCAGCAGAGCAAGATTTGCAAAAGTATATGACAGTATATATAATTGCAATGATCCTGGGCTTGCTGATCATGTGCGGCCTCTAATTGGAAATATTTATGAAGTAGTGATTACAAGCCACAATTAAGAACTAGTTAATTAACAAGTATTAGAGGCCCAGTTTTTCAGTGTGGAGAGCTGAGAAACAATGCTCTTTCACCAGTTTGCATGGCAGTGAGGATCTCATTGTCCTTTCAGGAACACCCAGAATTGGGCCAGGCCCGGTGCTCAAACTCAGGTCGATTAACAGCATCACAAATAGTGATGAAGTTAGTACACCAACTGAATGCATCTATATTGAAAATCCCAAGAAAAAGGAGCAAACTCAGAATTTGCAGGCTGGTGGAAAGAGCTAAATTAGGTGTAGGAACCATCTTCTCCTTGAATATGTTGAGGGTGAAGTGACATATTAGTACTTTGCAGAATGGAATGTTGTATATTCTGGGGACACTCTCTTAATTCCATCAGCTACTCCATACCATCATCCAAGGTTTGAGCAAAATACATTGTATCAATCATCAGCAATTGAGAATTTCTCAACTGCTTTCCTCTCCAGTCTTGAAGCATTTGCTCTTCTATTCTTTAGTCTATAGCAGGGTGATGTGGTTCAAGAGAAGAGAAAGAGGGATCTCTGTGTTTCTGACTCCTCAGTCCCTGATCATCAAAGCAGATATGTTGCCTACAACATTTGCCAGAGAAACCAGCCTAGTCATCTCTTGAAACTGGGAAGGGCTGCTGACTGTGTTGTTTGTGATGTTGACATTTTGTGTCTGCAGTATTGAATCCTGTGCAAACACCATAGGTTGTTCCTTGTGGGTATTGACAATTGGGTGGGAACAAGGGCGAGGCGCATGCGATGAAATATATGTATCATTCTCACCCAGGTTACTGTGATCATTTGTGTTAACTGTCACTGAATTAGCTAAGGTTCCTGACAAGGTCCTACATGTACTTAAGTACCTCGTTCCCTCTCTGGCGGTATATCCTGCTGCTCTGATGGATTTTCAAGAAGTGATATCTCAGCAGGCTGGCATATCTCAAGTACATTCGGTTGGGTGTTTTGTCCATTTGCGTTCGCTGTGTTAGGTGTATAGCATGTTTCGTCTTCTAGGTGGCAAGCTTGCCCCTTTCGCCGATAGCATCTTCGTTTGATAAGAGAATTCGTTTTGGAAGTATAGTCGAAGTTGGATAGGTTGGGACCGATGGACGACGACTGAGCTGAGCAGGAATTGGCCAAGGAATTGACACAGTAACTGAAGGCAGATCTGTCAGGGCTGGTAGACAATGGCTGTATTACATTGTTGATGGGAACATTGCCAAGTTTGCCCTCCCTAGTCTGTTCAACAACCAGTTGCATGTTAAAATGTTGTTCTTCAGATATGCACTGCTGATTGTGCTTTCCAATAAAGAGGACAGCATTTCCACTAGATGGCCTGTTCAACCAATTTGTTATTTCTGATATTGATTCTGAAAGTTGCCCAATGTAGTGTCTCTTTCATTATCACTGAGCTTCCTCTTCCTTGAGGGGCAACTGGTCAGCTGTTGTATTCCAGCAGACTGTTGCAATGACTGAGAAACTGTCTCTGTTAGTATAGATACTATTTAAACAAGTAAGGAAACTTACATGCTTTATAGAATTGCCTAAAGATATCAATCCTAGAGCAGCTTGATTCTAAATAATTGTTTGTCTCATGTAATCAAAGAGATTTTGCTAAAGAGAACTTCCTGTCACACTGAAAACAATATATCCTGTTGAGTATATCTTTATCAAATCAGTGACTAAGATCAGTCTTACTTTGGATATGCTTTCGCAGGTTTTCAGTAGTCTCATACTCATGCAAACATTGTGGAGCAGGACACTTGTGTAAGTGTGGCTGAGACTCATGTCAGTCATGGTGGTGATATGACTGTAGGAGCTGTTTTATTTCTCTTAAGCCGTATATGCAACCACTGAATGCCTCATCCAAATAATGGCCTGCATCCAGAGCACTGGTGATGATATCTTCTGTAATAACCAGCTGCATGTATATCCACTCAATGGTTTTACACAGTTCACAGCTCTCTCTATGTGAGGGGGTTTCTGGCAGCTTGGTTGGCGAGGTTATGACAAATTTCCACTCTGGGGTAACTGTTAGAGACCAAGTCATCAAGATATTGGTATTACTCACCCATTCTGCTGGCAAAACCATCTGTTGTAGTAGATAGAAGATAGATGATGATGATATGCTGATGCGGAACCCCCTTAGTTGGGACCCTAGCGTCTCACGTGAATACGGGGTATCGCTCTAACCCCATTAAACTGTACGCGTTAGCTCTGTTCCTCTTGGAGTGGTTTGCTAACCGCCGACTATAATAATGCTATCATTGAGTTTATCACTTCTTTTCTGTGAAATAAAAATATATAATATAGTTTAATCATTCTCGACATTTTCTCCATGACAACCGACGTGCCCATGGCACTCATGCCTAGGCCAAAGATCCTTGGAATCGGAATTGTCTGTATTCTCCTTGAGATACTACAGAATCGCAGCTTCATCTTGAGTCTTTTCGTGAACGGAAAACGCATCGACCTATGGGTGACATTTTGCACAATGGTTTTAGAGACTCATTTCCTAAACTACTGGCGATACTGTGGTAGTTAAAGACACTCTGGGAAGATTTGGGACCTAGCCTTCGCTGGGTAGGGGTAGGTGCTGAGGAGCAATCTCACCTATGATATTCTCTGGCCAGTGCTTGGTTATTGATTTTGCATCCAATTGTTAAAGCAGTCGGGAGAGCTGGGAGCTGCGCGAGCTCGATTGTTCCTCTCTTTCCTAACTGCAAACGGGGCCCCAATGGTAAATGACATGCGAGTTTGGGAATGAGAAAAGCTAGTGCCCGCAAGAATGATCAATCATTATAAGAGGGTTTGAGGGAAACAACATTGAAGGAGTCAAGTTTTGATCTTTGTGGAGATAAGAGTGTTTTGCTAAATGAAATTCGCGTGGAGGCTTCCATGATGTAACCGTGTGTCGCGCATCACGAAACAACTGACACATACTACTATGGAGTGCATCTACACCCCTCTCGCGGAGAGAATCTTCAAGGAACGTACGAGATTATGATGCCCCTAAAACCGTATATCAATGATTTCAAAGCCCGTATAGACATTCAAATTTCTCAAAAGATTCTGAGGGAATGTCTAGTTTCTACTCATCCATAATACCAGACAAACTTCACATTAGCAGCATAGCAAGCCTCTCTCAAGCCCATCGCTTGCTCCTCGGTTGGATACATATCTGTGATAAGGCGTATCCTCAACTTGTTCAGGAGGGGTACGTGCGTTTTCTTTTCTTCCACAAGTTCCTGCAGCTGGCTGAACAGCATAGACAAGTAATCAATTAGGGGCTCAACCATGTATGTGTCGTCACTAATGGTAAGGTCGACCAGGGAGCTGGGGAGCAGATCTTTTACTTGCGAGGAGCCTGCGCGAGGAGAGGAGCCCAGAAGTGAGAGGATTGGAATTGCCAAGGCCCTGAGTCGAGGGAACATTGTCAACGACGTAAACGGCACAACAGTGCGTGACATTGTTCCATGATTTCCGTTTATAGTGCGGGTGCTTGGGATTAACTCAAGCTCGAATTTCTGGAGTCGCGGATATGTATTCACAAATTTAACCTCTGAATAATCTAAAGTTTTCTGTTCCACCTCGTCGTCCCAAGCATCATATAGGAAGACACTAAGGTTCGGGCAAGCTGAGAATAACGGGCCGATATCCTTTATCCGAGGCGAGAAAGAACCCAAGTGCAAGTAATAGAGCTGCAAGGCTGCGGGCGGGTGCTCGTATGACCACAGTAGACTTGCTTTCTGGTCAATACCACACAAAGATAAACTCTTAAGCGTTGGAATGTAAAGCAACGAAAGAGCCTCCTGAAAAGACTTTGGGTTAATCGTCTGGTCCGGTATTTCTACCACACCAGGACGAACAGTCCTTTTCCAATCCGATCTGTTTTCAAAACCTACGGATTGAAGGGGTTTGACTGGGCTATTGGCGGCATCAGAAAGGTATAAAGCCACCTTCTTCTCAAATATCATGGCCATAAACTCGATTCCTTCCATCGGGCATAGTAGTGCAACTTCGAGGTTTAGCGTTTGTGAAATTATAAGCGCTAGAAACACACCTGGGGCGTTTCTATTCAAGCCGTCCAGCCACTCTTGTCGAGCGCGGCCATTGGAATCCCACATCCTGTACTCTCCATTGCTGTAGTTATCCCGTTCGAGATCCACACGTTCTGTAGACCCGTCATCGGACTCCGTCTCCTCGTTCCCAACACCAGTCTGGTCCACGTCTTCATACAAGGCACAGATAAGATTCACCTCCAGTTGCTTGTACTCAGTAGTAAGTTGCTTATCGTGACCCTCGACGCTACGTCTTACGTAGATATAATTCACTCTCTGTGCGAGATCTGGCCGTTCGACAAGTGTCCTAAGAAGGCAATGCATGCGTAAGAAGTCGCAGCTCGCGATTTCAATGTGCTCATAGCAGACCATAAGCTCAGCAAATGGACGCAAAGCCCTGCATACAAGCATGAGGCTGAATTTATCTTCATTTCGATACGTCGGATTGCTTGCAACAAGCTTGGAGATCTCCCGCAGCAGCTCAGCTGGGAGTTGATCAAGTGATGCCATCGTAGAAAATCAAGACTCAGATGTTGAGGAATCGTGTATTTTATTTTCTTCAAAATACAAAAGGTAGCTAAATTTCTGATTATTAAAGCATGGGACGATAGGTAATGGACAAGGGAAGTTAAAGGGTGTTGCTGAGATGATATTTGAGCTGGGATGAGGTTCTGTGCTGCATGTACAGCGGACTAAATCGACAAAGCTCCCAAAATTCAATGAGTTTGTAATTTAACAATATTACCTTAACAACACATGCAGCTACAGCCCAATTATCACTTGCTGATTTATATTATTCATATATCATTGGTAGATAGCTCAAAACAGCTTACATAAACTAACTCTTAGATTATATAATTATGAAATATAGGATAGTTAACTAACTCACTCAGGGATCTATGGAATATAGTACTAGAGGCTTAGTGAAATATAGCAATCAATGTAGTAATCACTATCATACAAATTCTGATCTTCAATATTTTCTCTTATTCAGTCCCACACCTGTATTTTCAAGATATAGACTCAATATTGTTCAAAGAAGTCTAACTTTCTTCATGACCTCCATTGCTGTACTAATATTGCTTATCCTTATTATAGTCAAGCAAATTTAAATCTACTACTATATTCAAACCAAATATCTTCTTAAAGTTTAGCTGATATTATTATTATTTCAGATAATCTAAGTCCTCCTGCTTTAAATGCCTTTAAAATTCTGAATTCCAGTATAATTAATACTGTACACCAAAATGCTATTCAGCAAATTTAAAAATAAAAGACTGAGTAATTCTATACTAGCTCTTTAACTTACAGTATACAGTTTAAAGTATTTCTCAAGTATAAACTCCAACTTGCTGCTCTTTGAAAATTAATAAAAGTAATAATTATAATTTAAACTGGTTATCTTGATAATACAGAGCTGAATATTTATTAAAATTGAATTAATCTTTATAAATAATCTTATAAAAGTTATATATTTACTCTGTTTAATAATAAATATATATATTATAGAACAAATTCAAATATAGATATTTTCTGACAGTATATTTATTATAATAAAAGCTTTTATTGAAATTATTATATATAAACTTGATTATTAGTATTTAATTCTTCAAATTATTGATTCAGTTAATATATTTATTGCTATTACTGTTCATGCTAAAACTGAGCCAGTATTGCTGAATTCAGATATTTAATAAATAGAATTAAATAAGCTTCTTTCTAATTTCAAGACTATATTTCTTGAATCAACCTCTGTATATACAATCAATCTTTGTCTAGTTAAAATTGATAAATTATACTATTCAGAATCAGAGAATTTGACAGGTACAAGGCACTTGAAGCAAGCTAAGTCAATTCAGATTAAGAAGAAACCAAGAGTTAAGAAAAAGCCAGTTATTAAGCAGGAATCTTTAAAATTAAATAGTAAAGATTTCCTCTTACCTCTACTATTTATAAAGATTCAAGCTATATTATATAAATAATCTTTCTCTGATTACAATACTGAGACAGAGAACAAGAACTTTAAAAATATTATTGAATCTCTGAAAAAGGAATTGAATATAATAAATTATAAGCAGTTTAAAAATATTGTAGAGGATATTGAAAAGATTACTACAATAATTACTACAAAGCCTGCTTTAACACCTGTTATAAAGCCTGCTCTGATATCTACTCTGATATCTACTACAAAGCCTGCTGAGGAGATTACTATAAAGATTGTAATAAAAATAATAGCAGAAAGAACTAATAATAATAATATTCTAGCAAATAGAACTCAGTTTTAAGAGTATAGAAAATAATTAAATATTTTATATATAACTAGCTAGTCAATTCAAAATTTTTATTTACTGCTTTTTCATCTTTTCTCTCTATAAATATATCAATACCACCAATATCTGAGATATTAATAGATATAGATACCCAGTTCCAAGCCTCTGTAGACTTTTTATATTCTTTTAATATTGGCTCTTGTTCTAATACTATATACTCTTAGATTATTCTCTGCAGTTGTAAATAGACCTGACAATAAACTTACTTATTATCTAGAAATACTTCTTCTGCTAATATTTTTCCTGAAGAATATCTCAGTTCAACAAGTTAATTATAATACTATAATTTGGTTGTAGCAGGAAGATATTTGTTAATATCTATTGTATATTTGTATTAATCAATATAGCAATTAATAATAATTATAGAGAACATATCTCAATCTCTAAACTTATTCTCTAATTCTTGTAGAAGATTCTTATCTAGCTGAAATCTACAATTATTAACTTCTTTATTAGAGTAATGATAAAGCATGTAAAGCTGATTCAATACACAATTTGGACAGTTTGACTGGCAGTGAATAGTATAGACATTTTATAGACAGGAAAACTATATAATCTGCTTACAAAGAATAGATATATATATTGCTATAAGAGCAATCTGATTAGTACAAGAGGAATTTTAATAAAGACTATCTCCAGAAAGCTTAAGAAAATAATCCTGAATAAAAGTTAGTATAGATTAATTAAGTAAAAAAAATTTAATTTACTCTTCAATAATATAAAGTACTTTTTATAAGCTGACTCTATTAAGATTTAATTTATTGATTTACAGTACTTGTTCTAAAGTAATAATAAATATCAAGAAAAATATTTAAATCAATAGCTTGATAAAGCTTGAAATAAGCTTCTGCTATTATAGAAGTTTCAATTCCTTAATCAGATTAAATAACTTGAGAAAAAATACCAGTAGTTTTAATAGAATTTAAATACTATTTCAGAACAGTAATAGCAGTATAACTGCTAATATCTATATAAATTTAAATAATATACTGTAAATAGATATCAATAACAGTATATATCTCAATTCTCCAGAATTAAAGCTTGTAATAACTATCAACAGACCAGAGATAGTTAAAGTCAGAGACAATATATTTACCACAGTGATATTGAAAATTATTAAAATATTAAATTATACTATCAGAATCAAGAATGCAAACAGTAGTAAATAAACAGTTTCTTGAACTAATTAGTAAATATAGCAATTATTATAGCAATCTTAGAACAACTTTTACTGAGAAATAATATATATTTTGCTTTTGAAATAAGAATAAAGATTTTTCTATTTAAAACTTTTAATAAAATCTTTATCTAGCTCTTTTTAAACTATATCTAGTAATTCTTTCTGAACTTTCTTCTCATTGTAGTCTGCCTGTTTTTGCAGAAGCTCTATTCTTTTGTATATTCTTATCAGATCTTGAGTATTAATCTGAAAACTCTTTTCTTGTAAAATATATAGTATATCTTTATCTTTCATACAGAGCTTAAAAAAGTATTTTTTAATATAATTTCAAATCTCAGAAATATTATCAAGAGCTAGGTTCTTTCTAATACTCTATTTATTTAAGTAATATTGTAAGGTTATAATAGAAATAGAGAGATTATAAGTATTATATAAATAAGACAAGATATTCTCATAAGCAACTTTTTAATTAATAAAACTGATAATTTTATCTTTGTAATCTGAAATCTGAGAAGAGAGTTAACTTCTTTAATTTTGATTTCAATTTAATAGAAGTATTTTAAATATTAAAGAATAATAATTACTACATTGATTACTACAAGTAACTTGTTTAAAAGAAAAAAAAACAGAGATAGTACAAATATATATTATTGCTATAAAAACCCAGCTAGAATTTAGAAAAAAATAAAATATAATTTCTTTTTCTTCTTCTTAATAACTCCAAACCTCCAGATCTGTTGCTTATTTTAATAAAAATAATTAAAAAAAGAGAAAAGTATAAACTCATCTATATTCTATATCAGCTCCAGAAACTTACAAGTATTTATATAATTATTGAACACAGCCCAGGCCTGTTGATACACTGCAATAATATATTTATAATTATCAAGATAAATATCAAGATCACTCTACTATTCAGCAGGCCTAGGAAATATATACTACTCAGGATTTTTCTTATTATCTATAGCACTTACCCAGGCCAGAGTTTGAAAAAGAGAATACTGATATAAGATAAAGTAATAGTTGAAAGAAATATTTAGGATATTCTAGTAATTGAGAAGTTTTATCTTTTTCTAGAGATTTTCAAGCTTGATTTTCTAGGCACTAATTTACTAGGTTATAAGAATTTTTCTATAAAAATCTCTATTTTTTATAAACTTCTTGTCAGTTGAAGCTGCAGTAGCAGTATTCTTGTTAATTAATATATTTTTTTTATTAAATTCTTTTTTATTATTATTATACCAGTATTTCTTTTAAATAAATAAATCTTCTTTAACAATATTCTTTCAGGCTTTATTACTATTATCAAATTCAGCAGCAAGAGCAGTTTCTGTATATCCAAGCTTCTCTGCAATAGAATTAGAGATATAATTTATTCTGACTCTAGAAGAATTGTTATATTGATTAGTATATTGATTAGTATATTTATATTTATATAAATATAGTTCTTACTGCTTGGCTATAGTTGCAGTCTTGATATCTGATTCTATTTTCTTTTAAATTTGAAAATCTGTATTTTTGAATTTCTCTGTTTCCTTTACCTGCTTTATAGTACAGTTGCAGGCTGTAGCATCTGCTCTCTTTGCAAGCTCAATCTTGTATATAGTAGAGTCCATATTTTCAGCTCATTTGCAGGCTTTTTTCATGTGGGGATTGTTAAATAGCTTACTCTCTAGCTTGTGTTTACAGCTAGCAGTAGTACTAGGAGGGAGTCTACAAGGTTGAAGAGATATATTAATAGATTGAATAGCTATAAATATAGCTATAAAAGAAGTAGGCAGTAGCAATTTGAGAATAAAAAAGAATAAAATTTAAAAAGATTAAAAAAGCTCAGAGAATAAATATATATATATTCTTTTTAACAATACTTCAGCTATTAAAATCTTTACAATATAATAAAAGATTTTAATAACTGCCTGGAGCTGGAGTTTAAAAGATTATTATTGAATATTATATTATTCAACAATACAATAAAAAATCAAGATTGAAGTATTGTTAAATATATTTTAATAATACAATCAGCAAATACTTACTTCTCTATTTATTTTAATGGAAATCAAAGTATATACTAATATTTCTTTTTATTTTCAGTACTTTCTCTAGCTTGCTTATTTAAATCTTTTTCTCAGCTTCTTTTTTTTCTTCTCTTTTAAAAATTTCTATCTTCTTCTATTCTGCTACCCCTTTATCTTCTTATAGTATGTAAACCTTAGAAATGTAATAATTATTGTGCTAATCTCAGAATCTAGAATTTAATAGATAAAATCCAGCAGACTACTCAGAAATCTATCAGTGATTAAATATAGGTAAGTCTATAACAGCCTATCAGGCCAATATTGCTGCTTGAAATAGAGGTAAAACCCTTCCTGTTACAGATTAGCAGAGACTATTGGTTGACAATGATCTAGAAAGATAGAAGTACAGCAGAACAGAGAAACCAGTAAAACTTGAAAGTTATATAACTAGAAAATTATATAATTCAAAGTAGTAGAACTGATAGCACTGATAGATTTATCTATCAGATCTACTAAATTTATAAATAGTAGATTTAATAGTACTGATAAATTTATCTACTAGATCTACTAAATCTACTAAGGAAATTATTATATATATAAAGAATATATTTCTCCTACTTTTAGAAATAAAAGTTTTCTACTTTATATTCAATAATAATACTGATTTTAAATCTATTCTTAGTTCTAGATTACTAGCTATAACAGCACTACAATCTTACTTTAATATTATATATACTCTATTTTTGTATTTTATTAAACTTTTTCTGATATACAGTACAAGGCTGTCCTCTAGCTGAATTACTTTAATTCAGTTAAAGAAGTAAATTACCTCTATTATTACAGTAAGCTAAGGCCTATATACTAGCTTAGAGTAATAAACAAGCTTGATATATACTAGAGTATATTTTCTAAGAGTATTACAAATTTCTAAGATTTAGTTTAGATTTTGCCCTGTTTAATCAGACAAGATACTTTATAATATATTGAATATCTATCTTTTAAAGTATCAGTTTAAAAGATATAAAACTATATTAAAGACTTTTAATTATACAAGTTTATAAATCTCTTTAAAAATTTTCAACTATACAAGGTTACAATAACCTTCTTTGTCTTTTGACTATATAAGATAAAGAATACTTTGTTAATTCAGGTAAGTATTACTCTAGCTTAGAAAGAATTAATTAATAGAAAGATATATCTATAGCAATTACAGTACAAGCTTTACTAGCTCAAATTCAGGAGTTCAAGACTAAGATTAAGAAACAACAGGGAATAATTGATTAGATATACAAATATACAGTAAATATTAAGAATTAGATTGCAGTGCAGCTTACAGATTAAAAGAAAGAAGATATTACAGAAAAAGTAAAGATTTAATCTTTTAACAGAATTAAAAGCAGGCTTAAATCTTTTTTAATATATTTTAAAATCTATTTTCAATTTAATATTAAATTAACAAAGACTGATAAGTGCTTGATAGTAGTATAATATCTGTAAAGAAAAGCAGCAGTATAGATATAACTCTATTTAACAATATAATTTAGTAGAAAAGATTCTAGAGATCTTATATTTATTGAAACTGAAAGAATTCTTGTAATAAAAAATTTCAGACTGTTCAAGAAAGTATTAACAGTAAATTTTAAAATTATTGACAAAGAAGTAATAGCAGTATAGAAAATCAGATAGATTTAATAAATAAAAAATATAGCTGAATATCTAGTAGAATTCCAACAACTAGCTGCAGTATTGAACTGGAATAATAGTATATTAGTAGGAGCTGTATATAACAGGTTTAAAGAAAAAGTCAAGGATAAAATAGCCAGGTTAGAAGAATGACTTAATATACTATCTGAAATAATTAAACATGTAGTATATATAGATACAAGAATTTGAAAAAGATACTTAGAATAAAAAAACTATAAACAGTTTCTAAATTATACTGCAAAGTAATAGATATACAAAGAAAATTACAATCTTTATAAATTACAATCTATAAAGTTAGATACAATTACAAGAAATCAGAACTATAAAAAAGACAAGCTATATTAAAAAAAATTATATTTCTTTTGCAAGAAATCAGAATACTTTATAAGAAATTGCTATAAAAAAAATAGAAATCAGCTATAATAAAAGCTGAGAACAATTATAAAAGAATAATACTATTTTACTGCTAATACTAGTAGAAATAAATAATAATTTCTATATATAACTAGAGCTGAAACTAGTGATACAGTAAATAAGTAGAATAAACTATAAAAAGTTATAGTAGAATAGATATTCTAAGAACTAATAAAAATTTAATAAGCAGAAATTGACAGTAAGACAGCTAAGCTAACTAAAATAACAAAGATAAAGTATCTATCACCCAACCACTGGAATCTATACTAGGAAGAGTGTGAAAAACAGTAAGAGTCAGAAAATCTACAAGAAAATAGCAGAGATTGTAACTATTATTAGAAAAAGAAAAATCAAAATATTATAAATATTACAAAGTACTTTGTCTGATTAAACAGGGCAGAATCTAAACTAAACTTTAGAAATCTGTAATACTCTTAGAGAATATACTCTGGTATATACCAAGCTTGCTTATTACTTTAAACTGATATTATAGGCCTTAGTTTACTGTAGTAATAAAAGATAATTTACTTCTTCAAAAAAATAAAATAATCCAGCTAGAGAACAGTCTTGTACTATATATTAAAAAAGACTTAATAGAATATAAAAATAAAATATATATAATATCAAAATAGAATTGCAGTGCTGTTGTAGCTAGTAATTTAGAACTAAAAATAAATTTAAAATTAATATTGTTATTAAATATAAAGTAGAAGACTTCTATTTCTAAGAGTAAAGAAAACATATTTTTTATATATATAATAATTTCCTTAGTAGATTTGATAGATATAATAGATAAACTTATCAGTACTACTGAATCTACTATTTATAGATTTAGTAGATCTAGTAGATAAATCTATCAGTACTACCAGTTCTACTACTTTAGATTATATAACTTTTCAATTATATAACTTTCAAGTTTTACTAGTTTCTTTATTCTACTGTACTTTTACTTCTCTGGATTATTGTTAACTAATAATCTCTGTTAATCTATAATAACAGATCTGGAACATCTATAATACTACAAATTTCCTATATTTATATATAACTGTAAATAGTATAAGAAGATACAGGATAAGAAAATTTAGTAAATTAAAAATAATCTAATCTACTACTATTATAGACTATACAGATATAATATAAAAGATTGCAGGCAATACAATAAGATTAAAGTATGAGAAAATGTTTAAAAAATACTAGAATAGCCCAGTTTACAGGACAAAGTAAATATTAAATATCTACAGTATAAAAAAATATATTAGTTATTCTATTATACAGATAACTGTCTATTCTACTAGAAAACAAAAAACAACCAGTACTATCTAAATCTACTGAAGCAGTTAAAGACAATTCAGATAGAAAAATTATAGCTAGAAAAATATATAATTTCAGATTTTAATAAAAATAAAAATACAGAGTCACTATAGAGAGAGATTATAGACTATATCTATTACAGAATAAATCAGAAAATAACTAGTTATTATAATACTAAATTAAAAAGTAATAACAAGTACAGAATCAGAGTACTGATTTGATTGTTATATTAAATAAATAATTACAGAATATACTGCAGAGAAAAATAAGTAAATAAATACTTTTTATAATTATTATAAAAAATACAGATCAGTAATAAAAGCTATTTTAGAAAGTTAACTTTTATATCTGAAAAATAGATAGATTATCTATTGTATAATATCAACTACTTATAATATATAAAAATACTTTGAGTATACTGTATAGAAATATATAAAAAGCTGGAGCATAATATATACAAGATTAATTATATATAGAAATCAGTAGAGCTAATAAAATATTAAAAAAAAAAGCAATATTATTAATATAATAAAAGTACTGAATTATAGATATATTATAAAGCCTGATACAAGAAAATACAGGCTAAGATAATAATTATAGATCTATAGTAGAGCAAAGTCAAGATACTATAAAATAGATTAAAAAGAAATAAATTCAGAGTATTTAAAATTTAGAAAAAACTAGTTAAATAATAAATAACAGTATTTAAAAGAATTTTAAAAGATTTATTATAGAAATTAAAATAGAAAACTGATACTTTATAACTGCAGATAAGAAATAACAGTATTATTATAAATAAATACCTGTAAATAATATAACAGAATAATTATTAGCTAATATAAATTAAAACAACTACTTAGCAGTTACTGTAATCTTAAGAGAATATTATATATATATCTTAATTAATTCAAGAGCAACTGGAATTTTTATAGACAGAAGTTTTATAAAAAGAGCTAGACTATTAATAAAATTAAAGAAAAAACTGTATTAACTAAATAAATTAGATAAAAGTCAGCTAAACTTTGTACAATAGAAAATATATTTGAAATTATTAATAATACAGAGATATCAAGAACTTGTAAGCTTTGATATAATTAATCTAGAAAGTTATAATATTATCTTGAAACTACTTTAGTTGAAGTTATACAATTTTAATATACACTGGTAGAAAAAAATAATAAAATTAAATAGATATAGATATTCTCCAGTACTAGATTCAACATTGGAAACAATCTATAGTTTACAGAAAACTAGATATAAAACTACAGTAATAGATAAGCTGAACAACCAAGAACAGACAGTATAAAAATAATTAATTAAATAAATAAATACTATTGAATATAAAAAAACTACTAAGACTTTATTCAGGAAAATAAGCTAAAATATATTTGAAAAAGTTAGAAAAATAGTATTCAAGAAATACTAGAACTATAGAGAAATATTTAAGAAGAAAAAACTGTTTAAAAGTTTACTAGAATATAGAAAATAGAACTATAAAATATTATTACTGAAAGAAAAAAAACTGATATATAAGCTAATATATTAATTAAATAAAAAAAAGCTAAAGAAATTATACTAATATATTAACAAGAATTTAGAGAAAGAATTTATTAAACTATTAATATTACTAATAGAATACTCTATTATCTTTATATTAAAAAAGAATAGTAAGTTATAACTGTATATAGATTATTAATAATTGAACAGTATTATAATTAAAAACTGATATTTATTACTATTAATTAAAGAAATACAGAACTGATTTCAAGGAATTAAATAGTTTACTTTACTAAATTTAAAAGCAGAATACAACTAAATCAGAATTAAAAAAAATAAAAAATAGAAAATAATATTTTAAATATACTATAAATACTTCAAGTATTTGATTATACTATTTAAGTTAATCAATATACCAGTAATATTCCAAGTAATAATTAACAAGCTTTTTTATAAATTTTTAGACAATTTTATAGTTATATACCTGAACAATATTCTGATCTTTACTGATAGTATAAAAATAAAATATACTGAGAAAATAAAGATAGTACTTAATAGATTAAATAAGAAAAATATACTATTGAAATTAAAGAAGTGTAAATTCTTTAAAAAGAAAATTAAGTTTCTAGAATATATTATTACTATAGAGAGTATATAAATAGATTTAGTAAAGATTCAAGCAATAAAAAAATAGCTAATACTAAAAACTGTAATTGAAATTTAGATATTATATAGACTTGTAAACTACTACTGACAGTTTATAAAAAAGTTTTCAAATTTAATAAATTTTTTTATATTTCTTTTTAAAAAAGATATCAAGTTTCAGTAGAAAGAATAACAGCAGAAAGTATTTAAAGTAATTAAAAAAGTTTTTTAAAAAAAAAAAATATAGATATATTTCAATTCTATAAAACCTGCAATTATAGATATAGATATATTGAATTATACAATAAAAGCAAGATTATAGCAAGAAAACAATTAAAAAAGAAAGAAATTGATTGCTTACTATATAAAATCAATAATACTGACTGAATAAAACTACAATATTTATAATAAAGAACTACTTACAATAGTAGCAGCACTGAAAAAATAGTAAGTATATTTAAAAAATATAAATTATTAAATAATTGTAATTTTGAATTATTACAATCTTTAATACTTTATAATTATAAAGAAATTAATACAATATTAAGTTTATTAATTAGAAACTTTAGCAGTTTATAATTTTAAAATACAGTATTGCAAAAGAAAAAACAATACTTGAACAGATATATTAAACAGGCAGTCAGATTTAATAATAGCTTATAAAAAAAAACAAGTACTTTTTAAAACTGTAGAAAATATAAATATTCTAGTTTTTAATTATCAGACTTTAAAAGCTATACAATTGGTTACTATATTAGTAAAGCTTAAAGATAAATTATAAACTTAGATATAGAATAATTCTACTGTATTAAAAATTAAATATAAAGATAAATTCAAGAATAGTAACAGATTGCTATTATACAAAGAACTGATTTATATTTTACTGAAATTGAAAAACAGAATTCTCCAGAAGAATTACAACAATTTAATAATAAAATATTTTAAAATTGAGAAAATCCAGAAAAGGATTTCAAGAAACTATTATTAGCTAGAATTATAAATATCAGTTAAAAATTATATATAAAACTGTAATTGTATATAAAATAAAGTAAATTAATATAAAAAGTATAGCTTGCTACAGCTGATATTTTATTTATAAATACTATAGAAATTAATAGCAATAGATTTTATTGTAAAGTTATTAAAATTCAAGAAACTATAAATAGAAATAGAGTACAACTGTTGCAGATTAACAGAAATTATTAGTAGATAATAATCCAGAAAAAAGAGATACAGTAGAACTAGAAAAACTTCTGAAACTAAAGATTATATAATAGAGAAATTATATAATAAAAATAGTAGATTTAATAGACTTAGTAAATCTAGTAAATTTAGATCTATTATATCTACATAATCTACCAGATCTATCTAGGAAATTATTATATATATAAAAGATATATTTTCTCTACTCTTAGAAATAGAAGTCTTTTACTTTGTATTCAATAATAATACTGATTTTAAATCTACTTTTAATTTTAGATTACTAGCTATAACAGTACTGCAATTCTACTTTGATATTATATATACTTTATCTTTATATTTTATTAGACCTTTTCTGATATACAGTACAAGGCTGTTCTTTAGCTAGATTACTTTATTTCTTTGAAAAAGTAAATTATTTTTTATTACTACAGTAAGCTAAGATCTATAATATTAACTTAGAGTAATAAGCAAGCTTGATATATACTAGAGTATATTCTTTAAAAATATTACAGATTTTTAAAATTTAGTTGAAATTCTGCTCTGCTTAATTAGACAAGGTACTTTATAATATATTAAATATTTATTTTTTAAAGTATTGATTTAAAAAATATAAAACTATAAATTTTTTTAGAATTTTTTAATTATACAAGATTATAATAACTCTCTTTATCTTTTAACTATACAAGATAAAGAATATATTGTTGATTCAGGTAAATATCACTCTAGCTTAGAAAGAACTAATTAATAGAAAGATATATCTATAGCAGTTATAGTACAAGTCTTACTAGCTTGAATCTAGAAGCTTGAAACCAAGGTTAAAAAGTAGCAAGGAATAATTGACTAGATATATAAATATATAGTCAATATTAAGAATTAAATTATAGTACAACTTACAAGCTAGAAGAAAGAAGATATTATAAAGAAAATAAAAATCTAATCTTTTAATAAAACTAAAAACAGGTTCAGATCTTTTTTAATATATTTTAAAATTTACTTTTAATTCAATACTAAGTTAATAAAAATAGACAAGTGCTTGGTAGCAGTACAATATCTGCAAAAAAAAGCAGTAATATAAGTATAACTCTATTTAATAATATAGTTTAGTAGAAAAGATTCTAGGAATCTTATATCTATTGAAACTGAAAAAATTCTTGTAATAAAGAATTTTGAATTATTCAAGAAAGTATTAATAGCAAATTTTAAAATTACTAATAAAGAGATAACAGCAGTGTAGAAAATTAAATAGATTTAATAAATAAAAAATACAGCTAGATACTTAGCAGAATTTCAATAACTAGCTGTAGTATTGAACTAGAATAATAGTATATTAGCAAGAGCTATATATAATAGATTTAAAAAAAAAAGTCAAGAATAAAATAGCAAGATTAAAGAAACAATTTAATATACTATCTAAGATAATTAAATATACAGTATATATAAATACAAGAATTTAAAAAAAATATCTAGAATAAAAAGACTATAAACAATTTTCAAACTATACTGTAAAGTAATAAATATATAGAGAAAATTACAATTTTTACAGATTATAATCTATAAAACTAGATATAACTATAAGAAGCTAGAACTATAAGAAAGATAAGCTATATCAGAAAAAATTATATTTCTTTTATAAGAAACTAGGACACTTTATAAGAAATTACTATAAAAAATATAGAAATCAGCTATAATAAGAGCTGAAAGCAACTATAAGAGAATAATATTATTTTACTGCTAATACTGGTAGAAATAAACAACAATTTCCATATATAACTAGGGCTGAAACTAGTAATATAGTAGATAAGTAAGATAAACTACAAGAAATTATAGTAGAACAGATATTTTAAAAATTAATAAAAACTCAACAAGTAAAAATTGACAGTGAGACAGTTAAGCTAACTGAGATAATAAAAATAGAGTATCTATTATCTAACTATCAGAATTTACACTGGGAAGAGTGTAAGAAATAGCAAGAGTTAAGAAACTTATAAAAAAGTAGTAAAGATTATAACTGTTATAGACTAACAGAAATTATTGATTGACAATAACTTAAAAAAGTAGAAGTGCAGTAGAACAGAAAAACCAGTGAAACTTGAAAATTATATAACTAAAAGATTATATAATTTAAAGTAGTAGAACTGATAGCACTGGTAGATTAGTTTACTAGATTTACTAAATTTACAGATAGTAAATTCAGTAGTACTGATAAATTTATCTACTAAATCTACCAGATCTATCAAAGAAATTATTATATATATAAAGAATATATTTCCTCTACTTTTAGAAACAGAAGTCTTCTACTTTATATTCAATAATAATACTGATCTTAGATCTATTTTTAGTTCTAGATTACTAGCTATAACAGCACTACAATTCTACTTTGATATTATATATACTCTATCTTTATATTCTATTAGACCTTCTCTGATATATAGTACAAGGCTGTTTTCTAGCTGGATTACTTTGTTTCTTTAGAGAAGTAGATTACTCTCTATTACTACAGTAAGCTAAGGTCTACAATACTGGCTTAAAGTAATAAGCAAGCTTGATATATACCAGAGTATATCTTCTAAAAGTATTATAGATTTCTGAAGTTTAATTGAAGTTCTATTCTGTTTAATTAGACAAAGTACTTTATAATATATTAAATACCTATTTTTTAAAGTATTAGCTTAAAGAATATAAAACTACAACTTTTTCAGAACTTTTTAATTATATAAGATTACAATAATCTTCTTTGTCTTTCAACTATACAAGACAAAGAATACTTTGTTAATTCAGATAAGTATCACCCTAGCTTAGAAAGAATTAATTAATAGAAAAGACATGTCTACAGCAGTTACAGTACAAGTCTTACTGGCTTAGATTTAAAAGCTCAAGATTAAAGTTAAAGAGCAGCAAGAAATAATTAACCAGATATACAAGTATACAGTCAATATTGAAAATTGAGTTGTAGTACAATCTACAGGCTAGAAGAAAGAAAGTATTGTAGAGAAAATAAAAATTTAATTTTTTAATAAAACTAGAAGCAGACTCAGACCTTTTCTAGTATACTTTGAAATCTATTTTCAATTTAATACTAAGTTAACAAAGACTGATAAGTGCTTGATAGCAGTATAATACCTGCAAGAAGAAGCAGCAGTGTAAATATAACTCTATTTAATAATATAGTTTAGCAGAAAAGATTCTAGGAATCTTATACCTATTAAAACTGAAAGAATCCTTGTAATAAAAGATTTTAAACTGTTTAAGAAAGTGTTAATAGCAAATTTTGAAATTATTAACAAAGAGGCAATAGCAGTACAGAAAATCAGATAAATTTAATAAACAAGAGATACAGCTAGATACCTAGCAGAATTTCAACAACTAGCTGTAGTATTGGATTGAAATAATAGTGTATTAGCAGGAGCTGTATACAACAGGCTCAAAGAAAAGGTCAAGAATAAGATAGCTAGGTTAGAGAAACAACTTAATACACTATCTAAAATAATCAAACATGTAGTATACATAGATACAAGGATTTAGAAAAGATACCTAGAATAAAAAGACTATAAACAGTTTCTAAACTACACTATAAAGCAACAAATATACAGAGAAAACTATAATTCTTATAGACTACAATCTATAGAACTAGATACAACTATAAGAAGTCAGAACTATAAGAAAGACAAATTATACTAAAAGAAGTTGTATTTCTTTTGCAAGAAACCAGAATACTTTGCAAGAAATTGCTATAAAAAAAATAGAAACCAGCTACAATAAAAGCTAAGAGCAACTATAAGAAAATAATACTATTTTACTATTGATACTGATAGAAATGAATAACAATTTCTACATACAACTAGGACCAAAACTAGTAATATAGTAGATAAATAGAATAAATTATAAGAAGTTATAGTAGAACAGATATTCCAAGAATTAATAAAAACTTGACAAGTAGAAATTAACAGTGAGGCAGTTAAGCTAACTGGAATAATAAAGATAAAGTATCTATTACTCAACTATTGAAATCTATACTAAGAAAAATGTAAAAAACAGCAAGAGTTAAGAAATCTATAAGAAAATAGTAAAGATTGTAACTATTACTGGAAAAAAAAGAATCAGAATATTATAGATCTGAAATATTTATAATACTACAAATTTCCTACATTTGTATGCAATTGTAAATGGTATAAGAAAATACAGAATGAGAAAATTCAGTAAATCAGAAATAATTTAACTTACTACTATTATAAGCTGTACAGATATAATATAAAAAATTGTAAGTAATACAATAAAATTGAAGTATAAAAAGATACTTAAAAAGTACTGGAATAGCCCAGTTTATAAGACAAGACAAATATCAAATATCTACAGTATAAAAAGATATATTGGTTATTTTATTATATAGATAGCTGTCTATTTCACTGGGAAGTGAAAAACAATTAGTATTATTTAAATCTACTGAAGCAGTTAAGAGCAATTCAGATAGAAAAATTATAGTTAGAAGAATATACAATTTCAGACTTTAATAAAGATGAAAATACAGAGTTACTGTAGAGAGAGATTATAGACTATATCTACTATAGAATAAATCAGAAAATAACTAGTTACTATAATACTAGATTAAAAAGTAATAACAAGTGCAGGGTCAGAGTACTAACTTGATTGTTATATTGAATAAATAATTGCAGAATGCATTGCAGAGAGAAATAGATAAATAAATATTTTCTATAACTACTATAGAAAATACAGATCAGTGACAAAAGCTATTCTAGAGAACTAACTTTTATACTTGAAAAATAAATAGATTATCTATTGTACAATATCAACTACTTATAATATATAGAAATACCTTGAATATACTGTACAGAAATATACAGGAAGCTGGGGCATAATATATACAAGATTAATTATATATAGAAACCAGCAAAGCTAATAGAATACTGAAAAGAAGAGTAATATTATTAGTATAATAAAAATACTGAATTATAAATATATTATAAGGCCTGATACAAGAAAATACAGGTTAAAATAATAACTACAGATTTATAGTAGAGCAAAATCAAGATATTATAAAACAGATTAAAAGAAAATAAATCTGAAGTATTTAAAACTTAAAAAGAACTAGTCAAGTAATAAATAACAGTATTTAAAGAAATTTTAAAAGATTTATTATAGAAATTAAAATAGGAAACTGATACTTTATAACTGCAGATAAAAAATAACAGTATTACTATAAATAAGTACCTGTAAGTAATATAACAGAATAGTTATTAGCTAATATAGATTGAAACAGCTATCTAGCAGTTACTGCAATCTTGAAAAAATATTATATATATATCTTGATTAATTCAAAGGCAACTGGAATTTTTATAGACAGAAGTTTTATAAAAAAAGCTAGGCTATTAATAAAATTAAAGAAATAACTGTATCAACTAAATAGATTAGATAGAAATCAGCTAGACTTTATACAATAGAAAATATATCTGAAACTACTAGTAATACAGAAATATCAAGAACTTGTAAGCTTTGATATAATCAATTTAGAAAGTTATAATATTGTCTTGGAACTACTCTAGTTAAAGCTGTACAACTCTAATATACACTGGCAGGAGGGAATAATAAAGCTAAACAGATATAGATATTCTCTAATACCAGACTCAATACTGGAAACAATTTACAGTTTACAGAAAACTAGGTATAAAGCTATAGTAATAGATAAGCTGAGTAACTAAAAATAGATAGTATAAAAATAATTGATTAAATAAATAAATACTATTAAATATAAAAAAACTGCTGAGACTTTATTCAGAAAAATAAGCTAAAATATATCTGAAAAAGTTAGAAAGATAATATCCAAGAAATACTGGAACTATAGAGAAATATTTGAGAAGAAAGAGCTGTCTAAAAGTTTACTAAAATATAGAAAATAGAACTATAAGATACTATTGCTAAAAGAAAAAAAACTGATATATAAGCTGATATATTGACTGAACAAAAAAGAGCTAAAGAAATTATATTAATATATTAACAAGAACCTAGAGAAAGAGTTTATTAGATTATTAATATTACCAGTAGAATACTCTATTATTTTTATACTAAAGAAAAATAGCAAGTTATAACTGTATATAGATTATTAACAATTAAACAGTATTATAATTAAGAACCAATATCTATTATTTTTAATTGAGAAAATACAGAACTAATTTCAAGGAACTAGATAATTTACTTTACTAGATTTAAAAGCAGAATACAATTAAATCAGGATTAAAAAAGATAAGAAATAGAAAACAGTGTTTCAAATATACTACAGACACTTTAAGTACTTGATTATACTATTTAAATTAACTAATACACCAGCAACATTCCAAGTAATAATTAATAAACTTTTTTACAAATTTCTAGATAATTTTGTAATTATATATCTGGACAATATTCTAATCTTTACTGATAGTACAAGAATAGAATATACTAAGAAAGTGAAAGTAGTATTCAACAGGTTATAAGAAAAAGATATACTGTTGAAACTAGAAAAGTATAAATTTTCTAAGAAAAAAATCAAGTTTTTAGAATATATTATTACTACAGAGAATATACAGATGAATCTGGCAAAGATCTAAGTAATAAAAAAGTAGCTGATATTAAAAACTGTAACTGAAGTCTAAGTATTATACAAACTTATAAATTACTACTGACAATTTATAGAAAGATTTTCAGATTTAATAAAATTCTTTATATCTCTTTTCAAGAAAAATATTGAGTTTCATTGAAAAAAATAACAGCAGAAAGTATTTAAAACAATTAAAAAAGCTTTTCAGAAAGAAGAAATATAAATATATTTTAATTTCAAGAAATCTGTAATTATAGATATAGATATATTAAATTGTACAATAGAAGCAAGATTACAGTAAAAGAATAATTAAGAAAAAAAAAAACTGATTACTTGCTATACAAGATTGATAATACTAGTTAAACAGAACTATAATATTTATAATAAAGAACTACTTGCAATAGTAGCAGTATTAAAAAAATAGTAAGTATATTTAGAAAATACAAATTACTAGATAATTGTAATTTCAGACTATTACAACTTTTAATACTTTATAATTACAAAGAAATTGATATAATATCAAGCTTGTTAATTAGAAATCTTAGTAATTTACAATTTTAAGATACAGTATTGCAAAGAAAAGGACAATACTTGAGCAGATATATTAAACAGGAGATCAGATCTAATAACAGTCTATAAAGAAAAATAAGCACTCTTTAAAACTGCAGAAGATATAAATACTCTAGTCTTTAATTACCAGGCTTTAAGAGCTATATAATTGGTCACTATATTAGTAAAGCTTGAAGATGAATTATAAACTCAGACACAGAACAATTCTACTATATTAAAGATTAAATATAAAGATAAGTTCAAGAATAGCAGTAGATTACTATTGTATAAAGAACTGATTTATATTCCACTGAAACTGAAGAACAGAATTTTCAGAAAGAATTATAACAATTTAATAGCAGAATATTTTAGAATTGAGAAAATCTAGAAAAGGATTTCAAGAAACTATTATTAGCCAGGATTATAGATATCAGTCAGAGATTATATATAAAACTGTAATTGTATACAAAACAAAGTAAATTAATATAAAAAGTATAGCTTGCTACAGCTGATACCTTATTTACAAGTACTATAGAAATTAATAGCAATAGATTTCATTGTAAAGTTATTAAAATTTAAGAAACTGTAAATAGAAATAGAGTATAATTCTATTTTAACAGTTACAGATTGATTAACTAAATATATATACTTCTTACTGTTTATTAAAAGAATATCAGTACTAGAGATAGTATATATACTATTATAGAATATATTTATAAATTATAGATTATCTGAAGAGATTATCTTGAATAAAGATCTAAAGTTTATAGAATATTTCTAGAGAATATTTACAGTATACTTAGATATAAAATACTAGGCTATGACAGTGTACTATCTACAGGCAGATAGATTAGTAGAAAGATTGAACTAGATAGTAGAGCAATATTTATAAAATTATATAAATAATTAATAAAATAACTGAGTTTTACTATTGCTAATAGTATAAATTACTTATAACAGTTCAAAGTATATAACAACAGAATATATACTATATTTTATAAATTATAGATAAGAACTAGATATTCTACAAATACTGTAATACATGAAAACAAGAGTATATTTAAAAGAAATAAAAGTTTAAAAACTTTGAAAATTGTATAAATAACTGTAATTGAACTTAGAATTCTACAGTAAATAAATAAAATATTACTATAATAAAAAATACCAAAAAGTATCAATTTTTAAAGAAAGAGAGAAAATATATCTTTTATAAAGAAATATAAAAATAAAATAACCAAGTAACAAACTTGATTATTAAAAACTCAGATTTTTCAAAGTTTTAGAACAGATTGAATCAGTTATATACAAACTTACTTTACTAAAAAAGATACAAATATATCTGACTTTTTATATCTTACTAATTAAAAAAGTATCTCAGAATACTAGACAATATTTATTCAAAGTCAAAAATAAAAAACTGAATAAATATAAAGTTGAGAAAATTCTAGAAAATACAGTATTAGAAAATAAATAATACTATTTTATAAAATAAAAAGAATATCTACAGTTGAACAGTATCTGGAAACTAGTTAAAAATTTAGAAAATACTCAGAAAGTATTGCAGTGCTATTAAAAGCTATAAAGTTGAAATCAGAAGAAAAGAGGATATTACTGATAGTAGCCAGCAGGGCTTGCAGTTTATTTATAGTTATAGTCTTGACCTGTTTTCTTTTATTTTCCTCCTTCTCTAATTTTTCTAATTTTTCAAGAGTTTGTATATTGGACTGAATAAATTTGTCAGCCTTTATATTCAGAAACTATTTCTGTTCTTTGAAACAGTTTAACTGATTTATAGCAATAGAAAGCTGAGAGAAAAGACAGTAAAATTCTTTATAAGCAAGTTCTTTATCTAATTTGATTTTATTACAGGCACAGTACAGTTTAGATTACTCAAACTAAAGAACAAATTTCCTCTCTAAGATATATAATTTACCTGATTGAATATATTTACTATAACATTTATTATCTTTGAAAATAATACAAGGTGTTTTTCTTTGTTTACAATGATAATATAGAGAAGATATAATAAGACCTGTATATTCAATATCAGCAGCTTGAGCTTGGTTTTTAGTAGTGCAACTAGATACTATAGTTAACACATTCCAGAAGACATTTATAAGAAAAAGAGAAAGATTAACTGAAAATAAGAACAGTATCAGTTATAAAGAAAAGAAATAAATTGCTGGAACAGCTTACTAAGAAGAGAAAGAATAATATTATAAATTAATAAAGATTATTAATTAATAATAACTCAGAAAGGTAGAAATACAATGAAATAAAAAAACTAGTAAAACTTGAAAATTATATAACTAGAAGATTATATAATTCAAAGTAGTAGAACTGATAGTACTAGTAGATTAGTTTACTAAGTTTACTAGATCTATAGATAGTAGATTCAGTAGTACTAGTAAATTTATTTACTAAGTCTACCAGATCTATTAAAGAAATTATTATATATATAAAGAATATATTTCTCCCACTCTTAGAAACAGAAGTTTTCTACTTTATATTCAATAATAATACTGATCTTAGATTTATTTTTAGTTCTAGATTACTAGCTATAACAGTACTGCAATTCTACTTTGATATTATATATACTCTATCTTTATATTCTATTAAACTTTTCCTGATATATAGTACAAGGCTGTTTTCTAGCTGGATTATTTTATCTCTTTAGAGAAGTAGATCACTCTTTATTACTACAGTGAGCCAAGGCTTACAATACCAGCTTAGAGTAATAAGCAAGCTTGGTATATACTAAAGTATATTTTCTAAAGGCATCACAGACTCTTGAGATTTAGTTAAAGTTCTGCCCTGCTTAATTAAACAAGATACTTTGTAATAATAACTATTACTAAAAGAAAAAAAACTAGAATATTATAAATCTAGAATATTTATAATACTATAAATTTCCTATATTTACATGTAATTGTGAGTAATATAAGAAGATACAGAATAAGAAAATTTAATAAATTAGAAATAATTTAATCTACTACTATTATAGACTGTATAAATATAATATAAAAAATTACAAGTATTATAATAAAGTTAAAGTATAAAAAGATATCTAGAAAATATTAGAATAGCTCAGTTTACAAGACAAAGTAAATATTGAATATTTATAGTATAAAAAGATATATTAATTATTTTATTATACAAATAGCTGTCTATTTTACTAGAAAGTAAAAGATAATTAATATTATCTAGATTTACTGAAGCAGTTAAAAGCAATTTAAATAGAAGAATTATAACTAGAAAAATATATAATTTCAGGCTTTAATAAAAATAAAAATATAGAATTGCTGTAAAAAGAAATTATAAACTATATTTACTACAAGATAAATTAGAAAATAATCAGTTACTATAATACTAGATTAAAGAGTAATAACAAGTACAGAGTTAGAGTACTAACTTGATTATTATATTAAATAAATAATTACAGAATATATTGCAGAGAAAAACAGATAAATAGATATTTTTTATAACTACTATAGAAAATACAGATCAGTGATAAAAGCTATTTTAAAGAGCTAACTTTTATACTTAAAAAATAGATAGATTATTTATTATATAATATCAACTATCTACAATATACAGGGATATCTTGAGTATATTGTACAGAAATATACAGGAAGCTGGAGCACAATATATATAAGATTAATTATATATAGAAACCAGCAGAGTTAATAAAATACTGAAAAGAAGAATAATATTATTAATATAATAAAAGTACTAAGTTACAAATATATTATAAAGTTTAATATAAGAAAATACAGGCTAAGATAATAACTACAGATCTATAGCAGAGTAAAACTAAGATATTATAAAACTAACTAGAAGAAAATAAATCTGAAATATTTAAAATCTGGAAAAAATTAATTAAGCAATAGATAATAATATTTAAAGAAATTTTAAAAGATCTATTATAGAAATTAAAATAAGAAACTGATATTTTATAACTGCAGATAGAAAATAACAGTATTACTATAAACAAGTACCTGTAAGTAATATAACAGAATAGTTATTAGCTAATATAGATTGAAACAGCTATCTAGCAGTTACTATAATCTTAAAAGAATACTGTATATATATCTTAATTAATTCAGAAGTAATTGGAATTTTTATAAACAAAAGTTTTATAAAAAAAGCTGAACTATTAATAAAATTAAAGAAATAACTGTATTAATTAAATAAATTAAACAGAAGTCAGCTAAACTTTGTATAATAAAAAATATATCTGAAATTATTAGTAATACAGAGATATTAAAAGCTTATAAACTTTAATATAATTAATCTAAAGTGTTATAAAATACCTTGTCTGATTAAGCAGAGCAGAATCTCAACTAAATCTTGAAGATCTGTAATATCTTTAGAGAATACACTCTAGTATATATCAAGCTTGCTTATTACTCTAAGCCAGTATTATAGGCCTTGACTCACTGTAGTAATAGAGAGTGATCTACTTCTCTAAAGAGACAAAGTAATCCAGCTAGAGGACAGCCTTGTACTGTATATCAGAGAAAGTCTAATAAAATACAAAGATAGAGTATATATAATATCAAAGTAGAATTGCAGTACTGTTGTAGCTAGTGATCTAGAACTAAGAGTAGATTTAAAATTGATATTGTTATTGAATATGAAGTAGAAGACTTCTATTTCTAAGAATAGAGAAAATACATTCTTTATATATATAATAATTTCCTTGGTAGATCTAGTAGATTGTGTAGATATAGTAGATCTGAATCTACTAAATTTACTGAATTTACTGAGTCTACTATTTCTGTTATATAACTTTTCTATTATATAATTTCCAGCTCTAGAAGTTTTTCCAGTTCTACTGCATTTTTTTTCTCCTGAGTTATTATTAACTAATAATTTCTATTAATCTATAATATAAAAAGTTACAATATTGTTTTAAAACTATTTTAATTAAAGCTGTACAATTCTGATATACACTGGTAAAAGAGAATAATAAAGTTAAATAAATATAGATATTCTTCAGTACTAGACTTAACACTAGAAACAATTTATAGTTTATAAAAAACTAGATATAAAGCTACAGTAATAGATAAGCTGAGCAATCAAGAATAAACAGTATAAAAACAATTAATTAAATAAATAAATACTATTAAATACAAAAAGATCACTGAAACCTTACTTAGAAAAATAAGCTAGAATATATCTGAAAAAGTCAGAAAAATAGTATTCAAAGAATACTGAAACTATAGAGAAATATTTAAGAAGAAAAAGCTGTCTAAAAGTTTACTAGAATATAGAAAATAAAACTATAAGATACTATTACTAAAAGAAAAAGAGCTGATATACAAGCTAATATATTAACTAAATAAAAAAGAACTAAAGGAATTATACTAATATATTGACAAGAATCTAGAAAAAAAGTTTATTAGACTATTAATATTACCAGTAAAATACTCTATTATTTTTATATTAAAGAAAGATAGTAAGTTACAACTGTATATAGATTATTAACAATTAAATAGTATTATAATTAAGAACTGATATCTATTACTATTAATTAAAAAGATATAAAACTGATTTTAAGGAACTAAATAGTTTACTTTACTAAATTTAAAAGCAGGATACAATTAAATCAGGATTAAAGAAGGCAAAAAATAGAAAACAGTATTTTAAATATATTACAGATACTTTAAATACTTAGTTATATTATTTAAGTTAACTAATATACTAGTAATATTCTAAGCAATAATTAACAAACTTCTTTACAAGTTTTTAAATAATTTTGTAATTATATACCTGAATAATATCCTGATTTTTACTGATAGTATAAGAATAGAATATACTGAGAAAGTAAAGATAGTACTTAATAAACTATACAAGAAAGATATACTGTTAAAACTAGAGAAGTGTAAATTCTCTAAAAAGAAAATTAAGTTTTTAAAATATATTATTACTACAGAGAATATATAAATAAATTTAATAAAGATTTAAATAATAAAAAAATAGCTAATACTGAAAATTGTAACTGAAGTCTAGGTATTATATAGACTTGTAAATTATTACTGACAGTTTATAAAAAAATTTTCAGACTTGATAAAAATTTTTATATTTTTCTTTAAGAAAAATATCAAGTTTCATTGGAAAGAATAATAGCAGAAAGTGTTTAAAGTAATTAAAAAAGCTTTTTAAAAAAAAGAAATATAGATATATTTTAATTCTATAAAATCTGTAATTATAAATACAGATATATTAAATTATACAATAAAAATAAAATTACAGTAAAAAAATAATTAAGAAAAAAAAAAACTGATTGCTTGCTATATAAAATTAATAATATTAGTTAAACAGAATTATAATATTTACAATAAAGAACTACTTGTAATAGTAGTAGCATTGAAAAAATAGTAAATATATTTAAAAAGTATAAATTATCAAGTAATTATAATTTCAGACTATTACAATCTTCAATACTTTATAACTATAAAGAAGTTAATATAATGTCAAGCTTGTTAATCAGAAATTTTAGCAGTTTATAATTTTAAAATACAGTATTGCAAAGAAAAAGACAATACTTAAGCAGATATATTAAATAAATAGTCAGATCTGATAACAGTTTATAAAAAGAAATAAATACTTTTTAAAACTGTAGAAAATATAAATACTCTAATCTTTAATTACCAGACTTTAAGAGCTATATAATTGATTACTATATTAGTAGAACTTAAAGATAAATTATAAACTCAGATACAGAATAATTCTATTGTATTGAAGATAAAATATAAAAATAAGTTTAAAAATAGCAACAGTTTGCTATTATACAAAGGACTGATTTATATTCTACTGAAATTAAGAAATAAAATTCTCTAAGAAAATTATAACAATTTAATAACAGAATATTTTAAAGTTGAGAAAATTCAGAAAAGAATTTCAAGAAACTATTATTAGCTAGAATTATAGATATTAATTAGAGATTATATACAAGACTGTAATTATATATAAAATAAAGTAAATTAATATAAAGAATATAGCTTGCTATAGCTGATATTTTATTTACAAGTACTATAAAAATTAATAGCAATAGATTTTATTGTAAAATTATTAAAATTTAAAAAACTGCAAACAGAAATAGAGTACAACTCTATTTTAATAATTACAGATTAATTAACTAAATATATATATTTTTTACTGTTCATTGAAGGAATATCAGTACTAGAGATAGTATATATATTATTACAGAATATATTTATAAACTACAGATTACTTGAAGAAATTATCTTAGATAAAGATCTAAAGTTTATAGAATATTTCTAGAGAATATTTACAGTATATTTAAATATAAAATACCAGGCTACAATAATATACTATTTACAGATAAATAAATTAATAGAAAGATTGAATTAGACAGTAGAGCAATACTTACAAAATTATATAAATAATTAATAAAATAACTAAGTTTTACTATTATTAATAGTACAAATTGTTTATAACAGTTCAAAGTATATAATAACAGAATATATACTATATTTTGTAAATTATAAGCAAAAACTAGATATTCTACAGATACTATAATATATAGAAACAAGAGTATATTTAAAAGAGATAAAAGTTTAAAAACTTTAAAAATTATATAAGCAACTGCAATTGAACTTAAAATTCTACAGTAAATAAATAAAATATTATTATAACAAGAAATACTAGAAAGCACTGATTTTTAAAGAAGAGAAAAAAATATATTTTTTACAAAGAAATATAAAAATAAAACAATTAAATAATAAACTTGACTATTGAAAACTCAGATCTTTTAAAGTTTTGAAACAGATTGAACCAATTATATATAAACTTGCTTTACTGAAGAAGATAAAAATATATCTAACTTTTTATATTTTACTAATTGAAAAAGTACTCCAGAATATTAGACAATATTTATCTGAAGTTAAGAATAAAAAACTAAATAAATACAAAATTGAAGAAATTCTAAAAGATATAGTATTAGAAAATAAATAATATTATTTTATAAAATAGAAAGAATATCTACAGTTAAACAGTATTTAAAAACCTGTTAAGAATTTGAAAAATATTTAGAAAATATTACAGTACTATTGAAAGCTGCAAAGTTAAAATTAGAAAAAAAGAAAATATTATTAATAATAACTAGCAGGGCTTACAGTTTATTTATAGTTATAATTTCAACTTATTTTCTTTTATTTTTCTCCTCCTCTAATTTTTCTAATTCTTTAAAAGTTTGAATATCAGATTTGAGGAATTTACCTGTATAATTATTTAAGAATTTTTCTTAGTTATAAAGATAATAATTTCAATTTATAAATTTTTAATAAGTAGTGAAGAAATAAGTCAGTTTATTATTTAAATAAGCAATATTAGTATTATATTGAGCCTGCTCCTTTTCTATACAATATTTATCAGCTTTAATTTTATTATAAATACAATATAATTTATTCCAGTCAGAGCAGGAAACAAAATTCAAGTTATAAATACAAAATTTGCTCTGATAAATATATTTACTACAATATTTATTGTATTCTGATATAATACAAGATTTCTTAAATTATTTACAATAATAATACAGAGAAGATATAATAATATCTAGATATTTAATATCAGCAGTACAGATCTTGTTAGAGGCAGTACAACTGGGTACTATAATTAATATATTCTAGAATCTTACAGAAGAAGAAGAATAACTACAAGAAAGTAAGACAAGTAATAGTTATAGAAAAATAAAATTGCTAGGACAGCTTATTAAAGAAAAAAAAAATAATATTATAAACTAGCAAGAATTATTAATAAATAATAATCTAGAAAAAAAAATACAGTAGAACTAGAAAAACTTTCAGAGCTGAAGATTATATAATAGAAGAATTATATAATAGAAATAGTAAATTCAGTAAATTCAGTAAATTTAATAAATTCAGATCTACTATATCTATATAATCTACTAGATCTATCTAGGAAATTATTATATATATAAAGAATATATTTTTTCTACTTTTAGAAACAGAAATTTTCTACTTTATATTTAATAATAATACTGATCTTAGATTTACTTTTAATTCTAAATTACTAGCTACAACAGTACTGCAATTCTACTTTGATATTATATATATTCTATCTTTATATTTTATTAAACCTTTCTTGATATACAGTACAAGGCTGTTCTCTAGCTGGATTACTTTATTTCTTTAAAAAAGTAAATTATTCTCTATTACTACAGTGAGCTAAGGTCTACAATACTGGCTTAGAATAATAAGCAAGCTTGATATATACCAGAGTATATTCTTTAAAAGTATTACAGACTTCTAAAATTTAGTTGAAGTTCTGCTCTGTTTAATTGAATAAGATACTTTATAATAACAACTCTATTCTAACAGTTACAGATTAATTAACTAAATATATATACTTTTTACTATTTATTAAAAGAATATCAGTATCAGAAATAGTATATATACTATTACAGAATATATTTACAAATTACAGATTATCTGAAAAAATTATTTCAGATAGAGATCTGAAATTTATAGAATATTTCTAGAAAATATTTACAGTATACTTGAATATAAAATACTAGACTACAATAATATACTATCTACAGATAGATAGATTAGTAGAAAAATTGAATCAGACAGTAGAGTAATACTTACAGAATTATATAAATAATTAACAAGATAACTAAGTTTTACTATTACTAATAATATAGATTGTCTACAATAGTTTAAAATATACAATAACAGAATATATATTATATTTTACAAATTATAGATAAGAACTAGATATTCTACAAGTACTGTAATATATAGAAATAAAAGTATATTTAAAAGAAATAAAAGTTTAAAAACTTTAAAAATTGTATAAATAACTGTAATTAGACTTGAAATTCTACAGTAAATAGATGAAATATTACTATAACAAGAAATACCAGGAGATACTGTTTTTAAAAAGAGAAAGAAAATATATTTTTTATAAAAAAATATAAAAATAAAACAACTAAGCAACAAATTTAACTATTAAAAATTTAAATTTTTCAGAGTTTTGAAATAGATTAAACCAGTTATATATAAACTTGCTTTACTGAAGAATATATAAATATATTTGATTTTTTATATTTTACTAATTAAAAAAGTACTCCAGAACACCAGACAATATTTACTTAAAGTTAAAAATAAAGAACTGAATAAATACAAAATTAAAGAAATTCTAGAAAATACAGTATTAGAAAATAAATAATATTATTTTATAAAATAGAAAGAATATCTACAGTTAGACAGTACTTGAAAATCTATTAAAAATTTGAAAAATATTCAGAGAATATTACAGTGCTATTAAAAGCTGTAAAATTAAAACTAGAAAAAGAGAAAATATTGCTGATAATAGTCAGCAAAGCTTACAGTTTATCTATAGCTATAATTTCAGCCTATTTTCTTTTATTCTTCTCCTTTTCTAGTTTTTCTAATTTCTTAAGAATTTGTATATTGAACTGAACAAATTTGCCAGTCTTTATATTCAGAAACTATTTCTGCTCTTCAAAACAGTTTAACTAATTTATAATAATAGAAAGCTGAAAGAAAAAATAGTAGAATTTCTTATAAATAAGTTCTTTATCTAATTTAATTTTATTGCAGGTACAGTGCAGTTTAAATTATTTAAATTAAGAAACAAATTTCTCTTCTAAAATATACAATTTATCTGACTGAATATATTTACTATAATATTTATTACTTTCAGAAATAATACAAGATATTTTTTTTTATTTACAATAATAATACAGGGAAGATATAATAAAGTTTATATATTTAATATCAGCAGCTCAAGCTTGATTTTTGGCAGTACAGCTAGATACTATAGTTAATACATTTCAAGAAACACTTATAAGGAAAAAAAGGAAGAATAACTGAAAGTAGAAATAATATAGATTATAAAAAAGAAATAGATTACTGAAATAGCTTATTAAAAAGAAAGAGAATAATATTATAAATTAATAAAAACTATTAATTAATAATAATTCAGAGAAATAAAAGTACAGCAGAATAGAAAAACTAGTAAAACTTAAAAATTATATAACTGAAAAATTATATAATTCAAAGTAGTAGAACTAATAGTACTAGTAGATTTATCTATTAAATCTACTAAGTTTATAGATAGTAAATTTAGTAGTACTAGTAAATTTATCTACTAAATCTACTAGATTTACTAAGAAAATTATTATATATATAAAAAATATATTTTTTCTACTTTTAAAAACAGAAGTCTTCTACTTTATATTTAATAATAATATTAATTTTAAATTTATTTTTAGTTCTAGATTACTAGCTACAACAGTACTGCAATTTTATTTTGATATTATATATATTTTATTTTTGTATTTTATTAGACTTTTTCTAATATACAGTACAAGGCTGTTCTCTAGCTGGATTACTTTGTCTCAGTTAGAGAAGTAGATTACTTTTATTACTACAGTAAGTTAAGGCCTATATACTAGCTTAGAGTAATAAGCAAGCTTGGTATATACTAAAGTATATTTTCTAAGAGTATTACAGACCTCTGAGGTTTAGTTTAGATTTTGCCCTGTTTAATTAGACAAAGTACTTTGTAATACTTCCAGTATACAAGACAACTGGAGGCAAGGCTTCAAAAAAGAATCTTGCTGTTAAAGCTGTAAAGAAGACTCTATTAATAAATAGAAAGAAGTACTACTTTAAACTAGAAAGTAAGTATTTATATCTTTCTCTCTAGAATTTAATATTAATAATATACAAATAGCTATTGCTCTGTATAAAATTCAGTACTATTAAAAATCTACTGAACTTCTTATTTACAAGCTTCTTTTCCAGTATATTGTCTGTAAAATTATAGCAGAAAGATTTAATACTGTAAATCAGATTCAGGCCTCTGCTCTTGAAACTCTCTAAGAAGCAATTAAATTCTATCTAGTTAATCTCTTTAAAAATAAGTAACACTTAAATTTGTAGCAATCAATATATTAATCTTATTCTTAAGTAATCAATCTCTGTACAATCCATGTAAAATATGTTACTATTTAAATAAAAAATATGAAACTTGTTCAGTATCTTTGTATAATAATAGCTGAAGATTTATAAAAGTTACTATAGACTCTACTAAGTTTTTTATTTTATTTTTTATTTTATTATCTGTTTTATTATCTATTTTTAGTCTTTTGTTTTGATATTAAATGAAAATTCTTGTTTATTTTGCTCTGTTTGCATATATTGTTTGGTAATAAAGGTCAGTGTGTGGCATTTGAGATTACTAGTGTTTTTCAAAACTCATTGAATTTTGGGAGCTTTGTCGATTTAGTCCGCCGTAGCATGGTCGCTTGCCTAGCCTATCCCTGCTAGTTGGATTTTACAGTCTCCACCT